>ML660200.1:33496759-33691150 GCA_007570785.1 Antilocapra americana
CTCTAGTCTTCAGACTTAAGGATGTGACTGCCTATCGCAAGTCCCAAGTAGAACTGAGCATGGTCCACTCAGACTGGAAATGTCTCTTACCAAGCCTCACACTTGAATTTTTGTACCCGGGTTTCAAGATTTGCGATTAATAGTTTATACAAGCTCTTCAGAACAAGCTTTATTAAGTGATGTTTAATTATTTCAAGTATAGTCTGAGCAAAATATTGTCTGTTATGATTAAAAAATATGCTTTAATATGTTTTCAGATAGTGACTGAATTTTCTTTATATAAATTATGTATAATCAGAAACACGGCACATGATTTCAGTGACTATGTACAATGCATGTTTAACAGTTTTATTTTGTCATTTAAGGTCAGCTTATTCTATTATTGATGATGTAGCAATCACAAGATATAAATAATCTGTAAATAACTCATCAACTTTCCTGCAGCACCTTGTCACTGACTTCCATGCCCTCAAGTAGAACTGATGGGAAACTTTAAGCTTTCTTTGTAACTCACATGAAGTGAAAATGACTATTTTGCACAGCAAACATGTAGTCCAAGGGTCAGAAAAACAGTTTTATTTTTTTCCTCCCTGTGATTAACTTACACATGTTTTATGCTTAACTGCAGATGTCTTACCATGAGAATAGAAATTTTCTCTCCTGCAACTTGCATGCTCAAAAGTAACCAGAATTTTGCTAGTTTCTTATAATTTTCTTTTCTTCAGTTATACACAGATAACAGCAGAAGTTAGGTTATCACAGTTCTACATGCACTGGCTTAGAACTGAATTGTCTAATTATTAAAAACAAATGTGCATCAGGAAAGAGAGAGTTCCTTGGCCACAATTTGGAGATATTTGAAGAAGTGAAAGCTATTAGGATCAGCGTTATCTTCAATAGGTATTTCCACATGTCTTAGCTTCTGTTCAGTTTCAAATGACTTCAATAAGCTTTTACAGTAGAGAGAAATATTTTATTATCTTTAGTTACCTCTCTAGTGACCAGTATGAAACAGTCTGAAACAGGAATTGTCTGCCTGAAAAACCAGCATCTAACTCATCTGTCATCAAAGAGGCACAGGGAAGCAAGCCAAGGGCCAACTTAGGAAAATTACTGTAGAGAAGACCAGTGTAATGTCCTCACACTTTGTATAGTACTTGTCTTCTTACTATATTCATTTTCTTATTGCATAAATATATGTAGAAAAGGATAGATATTTTTATTTCATGAGTATTTTGTATAATATTTTACATGTTAACAATATGTATAAAATAATTTTTTAATTTATAAAATGAAGTTTATAATATAAAACAAATAAGACCATATCTTCTTATTATATATATATATCTTCTTACTATATACAAGTACACAGTCTGCATACGGCTTGTATATACTTATACAGAGACTAGAACATATATACATATACAGGTTAAGAAGCAACAGTTAGAACCAGACATGGAACAATGGACTGATTCAAAATTGGGAAAGGAGTACATCAAGGCTGTATATTGTCATCCTGGTTATTTAACTTTTATGCAGAGTACATCATGAGAAATGCTGGGTTGGATGAAGCACAAGCTGGAATCAAGATTGCCAGGAGAAATAGCAATAACCTCAGATTTGCAGGTCACACCACCCTTATGGCAGAAAGTGAAGGGGAACTAAAGAACCTGTTAATGAAGGCAAAAAAGTAGAGTGAAAAAGTTGGCATAAAACTCAACCTGTAAAAAACTAAGATCATGGCATCTTGTCCCACCACTTCATGGCAAATAGATGGAGAAACAATGGAAATAGTGACAGAATTTATTTTCCTGGGTTCCAAAATCACTGCAGATAATGACTACAGCAAAGAAAAAAAAAAAAAAAAAAAACTTGCTCTTTGGAAGAAAAGCTATGACAAACCTAGATAGCATGTTAAAAAGCAAAGACCTTACTTTGCTGACAAACGTCCACCTAGTCAAAGCCATGGTTTTTCTGGTAGTCATCTATGGATGTGAGAATTGGACCATAAAGAAGGCTGAACACCAAAGAATTTATGCTTTTGAACTGTGGTGTTGGAGAAGACTCTTGGACTGCAAGGAGATCCAACCAGTCAATCCTAAAGGCAATCAATCCTGAATATTCATTAGAAGGACTAATGATGAAGCTGAAGCTCCAATACTTTGGCCACCTGATGCAAAGAGCAACTCATTAGAAAAGACCCTGATGCTGGGAAAGATTGAAGGCAGGAGGAGAAGGGGATAACAGAAGTCAAGATTGTTGGATGGCATCACTGACTCAATGGCCATGAGTTTTGGTAAGCTCCAGGAGATGGTGAAAGACATGGAAGCCTGGTGTGCTGCAGTCCATGAGGTTGCAAAGAGTTGGACACAACTGAGCAACTGAACAGCAACAACATATGTATATATCTTCTTACTATGTATGTGTAATATATAATACAAATGTACAGTTTATACTGTACATGGAGGCTTCCTAAGGTGATTCTAGTGGTAAAGAACCCATCTGTCAATACAGGAGATGCAAGAGATGAGTTCGATCCCTGAGCTGGGAAATAGCAACCTGCTCCAGTATTCTTGCCTGGAAAATTCTATGGACAGAGGAGCCTGGTGGGCTGTTGTCATAGCCAAAAAGAGTCAGACACAACTAAACTACTGAGCTTACATATATATATATATATACACATATATGAGCTTATATATATATATGTATACATATATATACATATTGAACTTATATATACACATATATATGTGTGTGTGTGTGTGTGTGCATATATGTAGTAAGATGATAAAGACTTTTAGATTTTGTTTTATAAATATGTAAAATACATATATATTAAATTATGCAAATTATAAAACTTTATGGCCCCATAAATTCTGGACTGTTCTCTTATCTTTAAAGTTACCTGGCATAGAATATCATTTCCACTCTGAAATAGGAATCACTTAGCTACACATATACACATATATCTTTTATTGTACTCTGCCTTTTAATCATCAAATAGTCATTGGGTCCCCAAACACAGGGCTATAGACTATGAAAGATAGAAGAAGCAGGGTGGTACCTTAGGGGACATTCAGGACTCACATTTTTTGTAAACATTCAAGTTCCTTAAAGACAGAAAAGGATCTTGCATTTGTATTTGCTTCTTCCATTGTACACAATATGTGCCCAATAAGAATCTGTGAGGTAAATAAATTGTTAAATCCAAAGGCTTTCACCATTTTAAACTAAAGTAGCTTAGGGGCCATCACTTGCATGGGCCTCCTCTGAGTCCTTGGAAGAGTCTGTAGCAGGATGTAACTTTGCTTTTGTAATATTTCTGTAAGATTTTTAAAATTCCGATTCATTAAGACTGCTGCCTCATTCCAATTTGAATTCTCTGTTGCCATATGTTATGCTAAGTGTGGGCAGGGGCATTGGAGCGGCCACAGGAATTTCATATCTGTAAATCTGTATCATTTTTCTTAAAGAGGAACACAAATTACAAAACTTTATGGCCCCACAAATTCTGGAATGTTCTATCATCTTTAAAGTTACCTGGCACAGAATATCATTTCTACTCTGAAATAGGAATCAGTTAGCTACCTATGTATAATATTGTGCAAAAATGGGGACTCAAGTCAGCTTCTTACAGGACTTTGCAACATCAATGACTTTTTTTGGCCATGCAAAAGTAAGTTTTCTAAAGGAAATGCCTTATTTACAGTTATTTCCCAAGGAAATCTCCCTATCTATCCTAATGAAGTTAATATTGCACAAATGAAATTTTTTTTAGATTTTTTTAGAATATCTTTCTAAAGTGATAAAGATGCTAAGGTACAGAACTTTTTAGCTTGAGTTAAATTCTTGTCTTTTCAAAATATTAATGTATGCTATATATACATAGTACTAGTAAATGTCTGAATTAACTCTTTTTATCTTCATAAACAATTATCCAACAGTTTATAAAAACAAACGGCTTGTAGCAGCACATCTTATTTTTACACCCAGAAGTTAGGAGAGGGCAGGCACTGAAGTAAAAACTTATGCCATAATGTAAAGTATTGCTAGCCCAGGGGAGGGACTAAGATGGCGGAGGAATAGGACGCGGAGTCCACACTCTCCCCAACAAATACACCAAAGGAACATTTAAATACCGAACAAACTCCATAAATCAACATCTGAATGCTGGCAGAGGTCTTCAGGCATCTGGAAAGACAGCCCATTGCCGACGAAAGAAGGTAGGACCAAAGGAAAAAAAAAAGTAAAAAGAGGCAAAGAGACAGGGACTGAGATTCATCTCAGAAGGGGAGCCTCGAAAGAGATAAAGGTTTACGAACATCAGGAAACATTCTCACTGGCGGAACTGAGAGATCTGAGGCGAATCTCAAACAGCGTAAAAGTCGGGACTTAGAAGCCGATAAATAGTTAAGCCCCTTGGAGAACGGAGCGGCTGCCGGTCGCCCCATCCCCCACGAGCCAGCGGACTGCTCAGGGAGGGGCGGGCCACGCGCTTAGGGGGAGGACTGAGATTGAATGCCTGGGGCAGACTGACGGTCCTAACCGAGGGTGCTAACCGGAGATAGACCGCTGGGTAGCCTTCCCGAGGAAGACCCCTGCCAGGCTCGCTCGTAGCCTTCCCGAGGAAGACCCCTGCCAGGCTCGCGAACAGAACAAAGGGGAGCGGGGACTCCGACCACGGCGCGAGACAGCCGGGTGGAACAGGGAGGCTGTGGGCTACGGAGAGCGCCCCTGTGAGGCTTCTGCCCCCAAACCGCAGGCAGAATTGGGTGCTAGCCAAGACCTCTGGGGACTCTGGACAGTCGCCACCAGAATTCGGCGCTGCTCATATCTGAGAAAACGCCCCCAGCCGCACATTGAAAAAACCAAGCAGCTGGGCCGGGGGAGGGGAGAAGCCGCAGCCCCCAACTGCATCACCAGAGTGCGCCGCCAGAGTCTGCTGCTGCACATCTGAGAAGACACGCCCAGCTGCAAGCAGAAAGAGCCGAGCGGCTGGGCCGGGGGAGAGGAGAAGCCACAGCCTCCAATTGCCTCATCAGAGCACGCCGCCAGCCGAGAGCCTGAGCAGAGGGGGCGGGAAAAGCGCAGGCACCGAGAGCGGGGCAAACCCCAGAGCGCTGAATAGACACTGAAAGGGCCAGCAGAGGTGCCAAATCAAGCAGGACAGACCGCTTAAGATTCCAACCAGGAAACTCTGACCAAACACTCATCCAACCCCTCCCATAGTGAGGAAACCCCACAATAAAGGGACAACACACCAAGATAAACAAGATGAAAAGGCAGAGAAATACCCAACAAGTAAAGGATCAGGATAAATATCCCCTAGACCAAACAAAAGACGAAGAGATAGCTTGTCTACCTGACAAAGAATTCCGAATAATGATAGTGAAAATGATCCAAAACCTGGAAAATAAGTTGGAGTTGCAACTCAATAACCTGCAGGCAAGGATTGAGAAGATGCAGGTAAGCTTTAACAAGGACTTAGAAGAAATGAAAAAGAGTCAAAATACAATAAATAATGCAATAAATGAGATCAAAAACACCCTGGAGGGAACCAACAGTAGAATAACAGAAATAGAAGACAGGATAAGTGAAATAGAAGATAGAATGGCAGAAATAAATGAAACAGAAAGGAAAAATGAAAAAAGAATTAAAAGAAATGAGGACAATCTCAGAGACCTCTGGGATAGTATTAAACGCACCAATATTCGAATCATAGGAATCCCAGAAGAAGAAGACAAAAAGAAAGACCATCAGAAAATTCTTGAAGAAATTATGGTGGAAAATTTCCCTAAATTGGGGAAGCAAATAACATCTCAGGTCCAAGAAACACAGAGGGTCCCAAATAGAATCAACCCCAAGCGGAGCACCCCAAGACACATATTAATCAAATTAACAAATATCAAATACAAAGACCAAATATTAAAAGCAGTGAGGGAGAAGCAAAAAATAACCCACAAGGGGAATCCCATAAAGATAACAGCTGATCTCTCAATAGAAATGCTTCAGGCCAGAAGGGAATGGCAGAGCATTCTTAAAGTCATGGAAGAAAACAAGCTACAACCCAGATTACTGTACCCAGCAAGGATCTCATTCAAATTTGAAGGAGAATTCAAAATTTTTTCAGATAAGCAGAAATTGAGAGAATTTAGCAATACCAAACCAGCCCTCCAACGAATGCTAAAGGATCTTTCCTAGATAGGAAACACGGATGGGATATATAATCTCGAATCCAAAACAATAAAATAGAAGAAATGGCAACAGGATCATATTTATCAATAATTACCTTAAATGTAAACGGGCTGAATGCCCCAACCAAAAGACAAAGACTGGCCGATTGGATACAGAATCAAGACCCCTATATATGTTGCCTACAAGAGACCCACCTCAAATCTAAGGACATATATAGACTGAAAGTTAAAGGCTGGAAAAAGATATTCCATGCAAATAAAGACCAAAAGAAAGCAGGAGTGGCAATACTCATATCAGATAAAGTAGACTTTAAAATAAAGGCGGTGAAAAGAGATAAAGATGGACATTACATAATGATCAAAGGATCAATCCAAGAAGAAGAAATAACAATTATAAATATTTATGCACCCAACATAGGAGCACCACATTATGTAAGACAAATGCTAACAAATATGAAAGGGGAAATTAACAACAACACAATAATAGTGGGAGACTTTAATACACCACTCACACCAATGGATAAATCAACTAAACAGAAAAGTAACAAGGAAATTCAAACTTTAAATGATACAATAGACCAACTAGACCTAATTGATATCTATAGGTCACTCCACCCCAAAACAAGGAATTTCACTTTTTTCTCAAGCGCACACGGGACCTTCTCCAGGATAGATCACATCCTGGGCCATAAATCTAGCCTTGGTAAATTCAAAAACATTGAAATCATCCCAAGCATCTTTTCTGATCACAATGCAGTGAGATTAGATATCAATTACAGGAGAAAACCATTCAAAACCTCCAACATATGGAGGCTCAACAACACATTGCTGAATAACCAACAAATCACAGAAGAAATCAAAAATGAAATTCAGTTATGCATGGAAACGAATGAAAATGAAAACACAACAGCCCAAAACCTATGGGACACTGTGAAAGCAGTGCTAAGGGGAAGGTTCATAGCAATTCAAGCTCACCTTAGGAAACAAGAAAAAAATCAAATAAATAACCTTACTTTACACCTAAAGCAACTAAAAATGGAAGAAATGCAGAAGCCCAGGTCTAGTAGAAGGAAAGAAATCTTAAAGATCAGGGCAGAAATAAACGCAAAGCAAACAAAAGAGACGATAGCAAAAATCAACCAATCCAAAAGCTGGTTCTTTGAGAAGATAAATAAAATTGACAAACCATTAGTCAGACTCATCAAGAAACAAAGGGAGAAGAACCAAATCAACAGAATTAGAAAAGAAAACGGAGAGATCACAACAGAAAACACAGAAATACAAAGGATCATAAGAGACTATTATCAGCAACTATATGCAAATAAACTGGGCAACCTGGATGAAATGGACAGATTCCTAGAAAAGTACAACTTTCCAAGACTAAACCAGGAAGAGATAGATAATCTTAATAGACCCATCACTAGCACAGAAATTGAAAACGTAATCAGAAATCTTCCAAAAAAGAAAAGCCCAGGACCAGATGGCTTCACAGCGGAATTCTACCAAAAATTTAGAGAAGAGCTAACACCTATTCTACTCAAACTCTTCCAGAAAATTGCAGACGAAGGTAAACTTCCAAACTCATTCTATGAGGCCTCCATCACCCTAATTCCAAAACCTGGCAAAGATGCCACAAAAAAAGAAAACTACAGGCCAATATCACTGATGAACTTAGACGCAAAAATCCTCAACAAAATTCTAGCAAATAGAATCCAACAACACATCAAAAAGATCATACATCATGATCAAGTAGGCTTTATCCCAGGGATGCAAGGATTCTTCAATATTCGTAAATCGATCAATGTAATACACCACATTAACAAATTAAAAAAATAAAAATCACATGATTATCTCAATAGATGCAGAGAAAGCCTTTGACAAAATTCAACATCCATTTATGATAAAAACCCTCCAAAAAGTAGGAATAGAAGGAACATTCCTCAACATAATAAAAGCTATATATGACAAACCCACAGCAAACATTATCCTCAATGGTGAAAAACTGAAAGCATTCCCCCTGAAGTCAGGAACAAGACAAGGTTGCCCACTCTCACCACTACTTTTCAACATAGTTTTGGAAGTCTTGGCCACAGCAATCAGAGCAGATAAAGAAATCAAAGGAATCCAGATTGGAAAAGAAGAAGTAAAACTCTCTCTGTTTGCAGATGACATGATCCTCTATATTGAAAACCCTAAAGACTCTACGAGAAAATTACTAGAGCTAATCAGTGAATATAGCAAAGTTTCAGGATACAAAATCAACACACAGAAATCCCTGGCATTTCTATACACTAACAATGAAAAAACAGAAAAAGAAATTATGGAAACAATTCCATTCACCATCGAATCAAAAAGAATAAAATACTTAGGAGTATTTCTACCTAAAGAAACAAAAGACTTGTATATAGAAAACTATAAAACACTGATGAAAGAAATCAAAGAGGACACAAACAGATGGAGAAATGTGCCGTGTTCGTGGATTGGAAGAATCAATATAGTGAAAATGAGTATACTACCCAAAGCAATCTGTAGATTCAATGCAATTCCTATCAAGCTACCAGAGGTCTTTTTCAGAGAATTAGAACAAATAATTTCACAATTTGTATGGAAATACAAAAACACTCGTATAGCCAAAGCAATCTTGAGAAAGAAGAATGGAACTGGAGGAATCAACCTACCTGACTTTAAGCTATACTACAAATCCACAGTCATTAAGACAGTATGGTACTGGCACAAAGACAGAAACATAGATCAATGGAACAGAATAGAAAGCCCAGAGATAAATCCACGCATCTATGGACACCTTATCTTTGACAAAGGAGGCAAGAACATACAATGGAGAAAAGACAACCTCTTTAACAAGTGGTGCTGGGAAAACTGGATAGCCACTTGTAAAAGAATGAAACTAGAACACCATACACAAAGATAAATTCAAAATGGATCAAAGATCTAAGCATAAGAGCAGAAACTATAAAACTACTAGAGGATAACATTGGGAAAACACTCTCTGACATCAACCAAAGCAGGATCCTACATGACCCACCTCCCAGAATATTGGAAATAAAAACACGAATAAACAAATGGGACCTAATTAAAATTAAAAGCTTCTACACTGCAAAGGAAACTATAAGCAAGGTGAAAAGACAGCCTTCAGAATGGGAGAAAATAGTAGCCAATGAAGCAACGGACAAACAATTAATCTCAAAAATATACAAGCAACTCCTGCAGCTCCATTCTAGGAAAATAAACAACCCAATCAAAAAGTGGGCCAAAGAATTGAACAGACATTTCTCCAAAGAAGACATAAAAATGGCTAACAAACTCATGAAAAGATGCTCAACATCACTCATTATCAGAGAAATGCAAATCAAAACCACAATGAGATATCACTTTACACCACTCAGAATGGCTGCAATCCAAAAATCCACAAGTAATAAATGCTGGAGAGGATGTGGAGAAAAGGGAACTCTCTTACACTGTTGGTGGGATTGCAAACTAGTACAGCCTCTATGGAAAACAGTGTGGAGGTTCCTTAAAAAACTGCAAATAGACCTGCCATATGACCCAGCAATCCCACTGTTGGGCATATATACCGAGGAAACCAGAATTGAAAGAGACACGTGTACCCCAATGTTCATCGCTGCATTGTTTACAATAGCCAGGACATGGAAGCAACCTAGATGCCCATCAACTGATGAATGGATAAGAAAGCTGTGGTACATATACACAATGGAATATTACTCAGCATTAAGGAAAAATTCATTTGAATCAGTTCTACTCAGATGGACGAAACTGGAGCCCATTATCCAGAGTGAAGTAAGCCAGAAGCAAAAACAACAATACAGTATATTAACGCATATATATGGAATTTAGGAAGGCGGTAACGAGTACCCAGCATGCGAGACAGCAAAAGGAACACAGATGTATAGAATAGACTCAGGGCCTCTGTGGATGAGGGAAAGGGTGGGATGATATGGGAGAATGGCATTGAAACATGTTAATTATCATATGTCTAAGCAATAGCCGGCCCAGGATTGATGCTTGGGACTGGTGCAACGAGATTTCCCGGGGGGAGGGAGGAGGGAGGGGGGTTATGGAGGGGGAGCATATGTGAACCCATGGTGATATCATGTCATTGTTTGGCAAAACTAATAAAAAAAAATGTTTAATAAAAAAAAAATTCAAGGGCCATTTGACAAAGTCTCCATGAATGAAAGATCTCAAATTTAGACTTCTACTTTTATCACCAAACAAGTTTATGCATACAGTTATGAGAATACATTGAAAGGATTGAAAGATTGAAAATTCTATTCATAGAATTTTGTTAAATTTAAGTGTTTAAAATATATCATTGTATTTATAATATTGGCTTGTACTCCCTTGGTTTTTAATAAACTTGGATCTCAAAAGTAAAAAAAAAAAAAGTATTGCTAGCCCAGTTCATGCAAGCCATGATAAGTCTAATGAAACAAGAGAGGGCAAAGCCAGGGTAAATGTCAAGGACTCCTGAAAGCCCAGGATATTCCTTAACTGAATCTCATACCAATTTAAGACCTCTCATTCCAAAGCAATGATGCATCCTTACATGACACCACTTCAGGCAACTCTTAGAAGTCTATGTAACTCACCTTTAGAAGGTCTTGGATTTTATCTGGTCCCAAATGGAAAGAGCACTTGCACTTTACCATAGTTGCAATCTTTTTCTTTGGGGGAAGTAAAAGATGGTGATTTGTGTCAGAATTGGCAATTTTTTCTTAAGAAAATTAACAACTGAGCTTCCTTAGGGTTATCTCAGAACCTGAGACTCTCAGATTTGACTCTTACAGGTTGTTAAATGAACCATTGTTACATTCAAAATGAGATGAAAGAAATTGTGTGAGAATACTAAATTATTAAAATGGAAAGCTTAGCTGTAAATCCAAGAGAGCTCCCTTCCCTGCTCCAGAGAGGATGGGTCCCAAATATATGAGATACTGGGAGTCAATGACACAAAGAAATATCACATAAATCTACCCAATGTAAAACTCAGAGTGGGCTGCATTCATTATTACTCTTTAGAGTTATTTTCCATTTTAAAGGAATATATCTACAAGAAAATTTTGAAACTAGGACAAAAAAGAAAAGATTATTAGTTCACATGCAAAGATCCACATTTGTTTGTTATTCATTGCCACATATAATAAGAATTTATTGTATTCTGTAGGTATCAGACACTATGCTAGATCCAAGAGATAACTTTTTTTTAAAGTCCCATTCTGGAATCATAAAGAGTAGGATACAACTTAGCAGCTGAGCAATTCTGTAAAATCACTTTATTTATTTTTATTTTTATTTTTTTCAAGTTTTATTAACTATTTTATTGAAGAATAATTGATTTACACTGTTATAAAACTTCAGGTGTATAGCATAATGATAAAGTCCTATTCTGTAGGAGCAAACAGTTTAATGAAAAGATGAAAACTCAACAGGAACCAAGTGTAATATCATAATTTCTTGGAGAGATGCATACTTAGTGAAAGACTTTGGTTTTTCCAAGTTTTGGGAAGAAAAGGACTACACAAAGAGTCTAGAAAGTTTTGTTCTGGTCTTGGTTCTACCAGTAACTAACCATGTGACTTACCTACAGAATTCCTTTCTAGGATTCTGTTCCTTCACCTGCAAAATGAAAGATATTTGAACAGATACTCTTTACATTTTGAGATCTACATTATCTTATTCTGTGGGAAATTCCCTAATTAATTCCCTATTCCATTCAATTCAGTCTCTCAATCATGTCTGACTCTTTGCGACCCCATGAACCACAGCACGCCACGCCTCCCTGTCCATCTCCAACTCCCAGAGTCCACCCAAATCCATGTCCAGTTGTCCCCTTCTCCTCCTGTCCTCAATCTTTCCCAGAATCAAGGTCTTTTCAAATGAGTCAGCTCTTCGCATCAGGTGGCCAAAGTAATGGAGTTTCAGCTTCAGCATCAGTCCTGCCAATGAATATTCAGGACTGATTTCCTTTAGGATCAACTGGTTGAATCTCCTTGCAATCCAAGAGACTCTCAAGAGTCTTCTCCAACACCACAGTTTAAAAGCATCAGTTCTTCTGTGCTCAATCTTCTTTATAGTCCAACTCTCACATCCATACATGACCACTGGAAAAACCATAGCCTTCACTAGACAGACCTTTTTCTTTTAATTTTGGATGATTTTAGTAACTATAATGGCATAAATTGTTTGCCTTTCAACAGGCTCATTCTTTCAAAGAAGGCCAGCTATATGTAATTTTCTCATCCCCTCTCTTCTATTGATTAGCCCATTTGCTTCTTCCTTCAATAAAGGAATCAAAGCACTTTGTGTTAGTCATCATTATGCTCAAGGAACAGGTAAGGAATTTTATTCAAATGAAAAATACTAAAATTGCCTTTCAGTTCTACAAAATTCTCCATGCCCTAAAGTGAAATCCTAGATCCCACAACACATTGTATAAATTTGCTGGAAGAGATGCTTTGCAGGTAATAAAGGATTACTCTATCGTAAGTGGCAGCTATATCTTTGATTATTTAGCATAGGTAAGAGAACTGCCACTTGCCTTTTTCCTGGCCAGAAGGTAAAAGGAAATACAAGACTTTCTTTTTACTGATTTCACTAGAGAAATACAAATTTCTACCATAAGCTGTCTAGCATAAGGCAAGATAAGTATCCTTGCTGAGGAAGAGTAAAAACAGAGAATGAAATTAGTTCAGTAGATGATCTATTCCCTTTATTCTCCTTGCCACCATCCATCTTTGGCTATAGCTATCCAAGTCCTGGATCAATGAATGTTAAAGACCTCTCTCAAGCTGGTATATTGTAGGTTTCAAGGTAGACTCAGAAGATGTTCAAGGCCAGTTTTCAGAGTGGTCTAAAATTTGGTGTTTTCAGTTTGTTGCCTAGTAGTCAATTTCTTCATTAGAAACTCATCCACTGTCACAAATCACAAAGTTTTTACTCTTTAGCTGAATCCTAGAGTAAAGCTGCTTCTTAGGTAAGGATAAAAAACTCTTTTCAAAGAAGACTTAGGATAATTTACATAAATGTCAAACTATTTATTTACATCACCCTTATCTCTTTTATATTAATAAATATTAAATATCTTATCTTAAGCCTTACCTTCATAGCTGAGCAAAATTGGTAAGTGAAGGAGGAAGATGGATCACAGTTGATCTTGTAACTGAAGGACAATATTTTGCTACATTAAATCCATAGATAGTAGAGATGGTAAGTGGAAAAGTCAGAATGATATCTGCTCCACACTCAACCCCAATGAATGGCATTTGAGCTAATTATATCAGCCAAGATACAAAACTTTTTATTAATGACCAGTGGCAATTGGAGTGACTATTAACATTGTTTTTGGACGTGCAGCAAAGCTTGTCACAGAGTAGAAGACTTCCACATTCTTATCGCTGTAGTGAAGCTCACAGTGTCCTACAAATCGGGGACAGTGGTATCACAGTGTTAACATCTGACACAGCAATGGAAGAGGCCTCAGTGTCTCACTCACGTGTTAGTACTCTGAGGACATCTCCAGAGATGGCAGATCCACAGAAGCCATGGATATGGAAAGACAGTTTATGCCTGGCAGAAATTGATGGTCATAGATAGCATGACAACTGTTAAACCCTGAGTTAAAATATTTTTGTGAACTATCTAGTTTCCAAAAATTCTTGAGGATGAGGATTACATAGTTCAAGGTGCATAAGTACTGTTTTAGATGGGAGCAAGAGTTTGTTGGGCTTCCGAGGTGGCACTAGTGGTAGAGAACCTGCCTGCCAACACAGGAATTGTAAGAGATACAGGTTCTATCCCTGTGTCAGAAAGATTCCCTGGAGGAGGGCACGGCAACCCACTCCAGTATTCCTGCCTGGAGAATTTCATGGACAGAGGAGCCTGGCGGGCTACAATCCATGGGGTCGCACAGAGTTGGACATGACTGAAGGAACTTAGTACACACACGAGTTTTTTTATTTGGCTCAAGTAGAGACTTTGTTGAGGAAAATGCAAAAGAGTATGAAAAATCTGTTACATTCCATGGTTTACCCTTAGTCTTTTCATTCATTCAACAAAATATTTCATAAGGATCCACTATGTCAGGTACTAGGCTAGGATTAAGGTATACTGTGGTTAAGAAAATAGACTTGGCTCTTGTGTTTATATATGTAGTGGCCCAGACAGTAAAGTATCTTCCTGCAATGCAGGACACCTGAGTTTGATCCATGGGTTGGGAAGATCTCCCCAGAGAAGGGAACGGCAACCCACTCCAGTATTCTTCCCTTGAGATTTCCATGGACAGAGGAGCCTGCTGGGCCTCAGTCTATGATGTTGCAAAGAGTCATGTCACAGACACGACTGAGGGACTACTACTTTCACTTTCACTTGTCTTTATGGAGTTTACACTCTAATCAAGGTGAAAAATATGGAACAAGCCAACAAATGAGTTGATGTATGAGAACATTATAATAGATGCTATGAAGGAAAATAGAGAACTAAGAAAGAAGATAACAGAGTGTTGAGATTTACTTTTGTTTGTTTAGTTTTAAGAGGGCTTTCTGAGGAGATGACATTTCAGGGAGATATGAAGGATAAGGCAAAGCCATGGTTAAAGACACAATGGTGGGGAAAGGGTGTATGTCTGAGAATGGAATTCAGGGCAGCACAGCTGGAGTTTAGTGACAGATTTCACCAGAATGATTCTTAACTTGAATAGACATAGCTTTGAACCATTGCCTCTCTCATTATCTCCAGTGTCATAAAGTGAGAAAATGCTTATCAGGATCAATTTTATAATTGTCGACATGCCAAAGTATTTGATAGACCCTTTTTCAACTTTTCATTGAAAAGCTATATTGGGAACAAAAGAAAAAAGAAGGACTTATGTCATAAACTACGAGCTGGCCTAGGGAGAGAGGAAAAGTAAAAACAGTATGATACAAAGGTATTATTTTGTTCTTCAGTATCATAATTAAAGCAATACTGATTTAAATGTGTATACAATAAAGACATAATTGGTAGAATTTACAATAGAAGATCTTTTTAAAATATCTTTAAAAGACAGAAACAAACAAAATATGGTCCAAATATCAAGAAGGAAACATAGAAAATAACAAAGAGGCATAGAAAATACAATCAACAAAAGAAGATAACAGAAGTTCAGACCAAACATATCAGTGATGACAATGTATGTAAATGTGTTGAACTCCCCAATTAAAAAGCAAAGACTCTCAGATTAGAGTAGAAAACAACATTGAACAGTATGCTGTTTACAAGAGACAAACTTAAAACAAGATGACTTAGAAAGATTATAAATAAAGGATAGCCTAAGATACATCTGTAAAATGTGAACAAAATGACAACAGAAGTGGCAACAGAAGTGGCACTATTCGTATCAAAATAGAATTCAAGACAAAGATTATTAACAGTACAAAGAGGATTTTATTGTCTTTATAACAGAAGCAATCTGCATATTCATTATCAAATATATGTGTCAAGCAATCAAAATACAAAGGAGAAAAACCCATATAAATAATTTTAACTAAATCATCATCATAGTAAGAGACTTTGATACACCACATCAATTCATGCCAGAGTAGCTGAAGAAAATATAAGAATCTAGAGAATTTGATATATATTAAAATCTACAATTTTAAGAAAGAAAATAAATAAGATCTTGTTTTTAAAGCGGCAATAACCCAGGATATAAAGAGAATGAAATAAGTTCTCTAAAGCAGAAATTGTTCAGAATACAATCCAAAACACAATGAAAATACTGTGAATTAATTTTTTAAGTTTAAACATAGTATTATAACATCATAAAAAGTTTAAAACTCATGCCTTAATACAAATTAAGTCAAAGAATGAGCACAGATGAGAACTATAGACTAGAAAACACCAAAAATCATAAAACCATTGAAAGCTAACATTTATGGAGAACTTAAGTGTGTTTTGGACTTTGCTAAATGCATCCCATGCATTAGCTCATGATTCTCACAACAAACCTATAAGGTAAGTAATATTTTATTACTACTTGCATTCACAGAAAATGAAACTTGGGACTGTTAAATAAAAAATATGTAGCAAGTTCCATTGTAGTATAATTAGGGGATAGAATAAAGCTCTTGATGAAAGTGAAAGAGGAGAGTGAAAAAGTTGGCTTAAAACTCAACATTCAGAAAACGAAGATCATGGCATCTGGTCCCATCACTTCATGGCAAATAGATGAGGAAACAGTGGAAACAGTGACAGACTTTATTTTTGGGGGCCCCAAAATCACTGCAGATGGTGACTGCAGCCATGAAATTAAAAGACACTTGCTCCTGGGAAGTAAAGTGATGACCAACCTAGACAGCATATTAAAAAGCAGAGACATTACTTTGCCAACTAAGGTTCGAATGGTCAAGGCTATGTTTTTTCCAGTAGTAGTGTATGGATGTAAGTTGGACCAAAAAGAAAGCTGAGCACCAAAGAATTGATGCTTTTGAACTGTGGGTTGGAGAAGACTCTTGAGAGTTCCTTGGACTGCAAGGAGATCCAACCAGTCCATCCTAAAGGAAATCAGTTCTGAACATTCATTGGAAGGACTGATGCTGAAGCTGAAATGCCAGTACTCTGGCCACCTGATGCAAAGAACTGACTCATTGGAAAAGACTGTGATGCTGGGAAAGATTGAAGGTTGGGGGAGATGGGAATGGCAGAGGATGAGATGACTGAATGGCCTCACCGACTCAATGGACATGAGTTTAAGTGAACTCCGGGAGAGTTGGAGATAGACAGGAAGGCCTGGGGTGCTGCAGTCCATGGTGTTGCAAAGAGCTGGAAGCGACTGAGTGACTGGACTGAACTGAACTGTGCATCAGTGGGCAGGCAGATTCTTTACCACTAGCCCCTCCTGGAAATCTTCTGATGGATGCCTTTGTGACAGCAGTCTCTTGGGTCATTCTGCTCCAGACCGTGCTGTGCTGGATCACTACCTGTCACCACGCCAGGGCAGTCCAGCTTGCCACCAACCTCAGCCCCTGTGCCAGAGTCTCTGAGGCACCCTTGGCTTATGCTTCTGCATCAATGCTGCTCTCAGCTGCTGCTCAGTGTCTTAGAGCTAGTTCCTGCAGCACCCTGGCATTGCATTCCAGACAGGCCTTGTCTTCCCTTTCACATCTCATGGCCAAGTCAGCAAATGAAGTTTCTGCTGCTCACTGGGTCTCCAGGGCTTGCCAATAAAAAAGCAGCTTGTTGGGAGTTCCTGAATGTCCTGTAGTTAAGATTCTATCCCTCCACTATAGGAAATGCAGGTTTGATCCCTGGGAGGGGAACTGGAGACCAAGGTTCAGTTCCTGGGTTGGGAAGATCCTCTGGAGAAGGAAACAGCAATCCACTCCAGTATTCTTGCCTGGAAAATCCCATGGACAGAGGAGCCTGGCAGGCTACAGTTCATGGGGGTCACAAAGACCTGGACACGACTGAGTGACTTCACTTCACTTCACTTCAGGGGAACTAAGATCCCAGATGCTGCATGGCCAAATTAAATAAAATTTAAAAATTCTTTAAAAAAAGAAATTTGTGTTCTGTTCCTTTAGAAAAGCTCCACAGTCCTTCATCCTCAGAATGTTAACAGTAGCTACATTTGTTGAATGTTAAATATGTGTCTGAAACTTTTCTAAGTACTTTCAAGGTATTGACTCATTTCATCTCTACAACAACTCTCTAATATAGATGTTATTGTTTTTTGTTGTTGTTTAGTCGCAGTCGTGTCGGACTCTCTGCGACTCCACGGGCTGCAGCCCACCAAGCTCCTTTGCCATTGGATTCTCCAGGCAAGAATACTGGAGTGGGTTGCTATTTCCTTCTCCAGGGGATTTTCCTGACCCAGGGATCAAATCCTCGTCTCCTACATTGGCAGACAGATTCTTTTATCACTGAGCCACCACAGAAGCCCCTTAGATGCTATTATTAACTCCATTCTTCAGTGTAGAAACTAAAGCACACAGAAGTAATTTACCAAGGACACCCAGCTACCAAGTAACAGAATCAGGATTTGAATCCAGGCCATCTGGCTCTGGATCTTGTACTCCTAACAGCTGTGCTATTCAGCAGGACTTTGGTTCATTGTGGGTCTCCTAAGAGCCACATGTTGGTCCCCTCTAACTAACTCCCAGGCCCTGCTGGTCACTCTGGAATTTCTCTTTAGTCATTGTTTTCCCTCTAAGAAATACTTAACCTGGGAATTTTCAGTCAAACCTCTACAAGGCAGTTCCTCATTTCAGTTCAACTCAGGCGACCAGTACATCACCTGTTGTGAGGTCAGAATTCAAGATTTTTCTCAAGAAGTTTCTAGCCTCATGCAAGTCTAGGGATAACTCCCCACCCCACAGCAGGGGTATAGGCCTATCCTATCTTGTTCTCGGGCTCATGAGGCACCTCCTCTCACTGCTCACAGCCATGACTCCCAGATGGACTGAGAGAGTTTCCATACTTTGTCTTCTGTGTTCTAGTTGCATTCATAGCATTTAATAAGCACTCAGTAAAATTTTAACAGATATGTTTAAATAAATTGATTGGGTCTTTTGGTTATAATGAGAGGAAAATGTTAAGTAAATCTAGAGTATTGGTTCAAGGCCTACAAAGATGAGTTAAATATTTACTAAAAGCTATGTAAATATTTGCTGTAATATCATTAATATGCAGAAGTGGCACAACTGGCTTTGAAGCTCTGCTAAGAAGATGTAAGACAAAAATATCACAAACATAATAGAGCTGAACCAACAATGCAGTAAGAATTCAAAAGTGAGTGTACAAGGAAAAGTTTCATGTTTCATTGTTTATTATTAATTTTATTTCACAAATTCTATTACTATGGGAGAAATTGGTTCTTAGGACAAGTTTGAATTTTTTTAATGCATTTAGATTATTTACAATTCAATTGTAGTTGCCACTCTGCTCCAAACAGTAAAATGCCAATATACAAAGAAGTGTCTTGGAATGTGTACAGAAAGAATTGTTAGCCCCAAGCCCCCAGTAGAAACTGCTGCCTGCAAGTCCTATTGCCTGCACTTGTAAAACACTAATAGAGGTATGTGGAAGGTGCATATGACATCAGCTTTCTGTAAAAACAGAAGAGCATAAAGCTGCATTTCCTTCTAGGGTTTCAGGAACCTAGTCTCTGGCTGTAAATATACTTGCTATAGTTTATTCTCATTTCTCCTTCAAATATGCTTTCCTCATGTTGTTAGTTGGTACATTAATTTTCTTTTGCTGCAGCAACAGATTACCATAAACACTAGCTTAAAACAACATAAACGCATTATCTTACAGTGCTATAGGTTTGACGGAGCTCACCAGGCATCAGCATTACTGCTTTCCTTTCTGGTATCTCCAGGGGAGGATCCATTTCCTACCCATTGGGGCTGTGGGTAAAATTCAGTATTTTGCCATTGGGTGACCAAGATCCATATTCTCTTATTGCCTATAAAGTGGGAGTTCTTCCCAGGTTTTAGAAGCTACCACATTGCTTGACTCACAGAATTTTCCTTCATCTTCAAAGCTCTTATTTCTCCCACTTCCATTTCTAAGGACTAGCTAAAGCTATTACATAAAGCTATGACAAAATTAGACAGCATTAAAAAGCAGAGACATCATTTTGCTAACCAAGGTCTGTATAGTCAAAGACTTGGTTTTTCCAGTAGTCATCTATGGATGTGAGAGTTGGACCATAAAGAAAGCTGAGCGCAGAAGAACTGATCCTTTTGAACTGTGGTGTTGGAGAAGACTCTTGAGAGTCCCTTGGACAGCAAGGAGATTAAACCAGGCAATCCTAAGGGAAAACAGTCCTGAATATTCATTGGAAGGGCTGATGCTGAAAGTGAAGCTCCAATACTCTGGCCACCTGATGCAAGGAACTGACTCTTTGGAAAAGACCTTGATGCTAAGAAAGATTGAAAGCAGGAGGAGAAGGGGATGACAGAGGATGAGATGATTGGATGGCATCACCTACTCGATGGACATGAGTTTCAGCAAGCTCTGGGAGTTGGCAATGGACAGGGAAGTCTGGTGTGCTGCAGTCCATGGGGTCACAAAGAATCAGACACAACTGAGCAACTGAACTGACTGACTGATTATGCTTATGTCAAGTCCACTTACATAAATCCAGGATGAGCTCCTCATTTTGAGTTCCTTAACGTTAATCATATCTGGAAAGTCCCTGTTTCCATGTAATGTGACACATTGGCTGGTTCTGGGGATTACAGCATAGATTTCTTTGTTTGAGGGTGGTCCTGCCTATCAGACTTGGACACCAAGGATCCTTGCTACCAAAGGCCATATTGTCTCTATATCTATAGCATCAGGTTGCATCACCTTCATATCTCCATGTAATTGTTTTGCATGTTTCCCAATATTAAAGAAATTCATTTGTGTTCATTTATTTTTTTTTTTACTTAAAGGCCAGAATTATGTGATGCCCTGTTGGCATAGTCTATAGTTCGGCATTTGCAGGTTTATTTTGGTTGCTTAGGTACAAAGAAGACATTTTTATTCATCAATGTGTTCAAGATTGTGATCTTTAAGTGGAACTGTGCAAACAACCACAAAGTCTTAATATCACCCTGGAAATGCAAAAAGTTGATCTTTATTCTCAGACTTTAAATTGCTTATCAGACCCTATAAAAGACAAAGTAAAGACAATAAAAACAAATGTTGGGCATTGTTATGGAAAACCAAGAGAAAAGAAAATCACCACACAATTTTGTCAGCAAACATTACTCTGAGATTCATCTGTGGACTCATTTTTGAGTGATTGCTTTCTCCTTTCACTGCTAGGTCCTATTTCCCTACACAAACCATTAATTTAGAAATATAAATAAGGCTTTGGAAGCCATTCTTATAGCATCAGAGAAAAATAGGAGAAAAATAAAAAAAAATTAAATTTAAATCTGCTTAGATAATTACAATAGGAAAGTTGTGAATTAAGAATGGTAGTACTGAAAACAAAAATATGGATCCCAATGTACATCATCATTCCAGTCTTTATTCTAGGCTGTATATTTTTAATATCAACCTGAGCAATTCTATTTCTTATCAAGTTGTCTGTGATCAGGAGATGCTCCTTAAAGTGAATATTTATCTATGTTTGCATTATGTCAAGATTTCCCAAGCTGATTTTTGTATAAAACACTATTGCTCCATGCATATACATAGGGATTCCACCTCTAAGAAATACAACTATAGGGAAACTCAATGTTTCCCCAATTTACTGAACTGTAGCACTTTTTATTTTAATAAGTAAAATGAATAGACAAAGAATTACTGAATATATTAGAAGACAGCAATTTATTGTTTGAATAAGGGAGTGACATGATGAAAGTAAAGTTAATGGTAGATTAATCCGGTACAACTGTGGGATAGATAGGAAGTAAGAGAGTTGATTCGAGGAAGCCAGATCAGAGAACATTGCAGTTAATATATAAGGGCTTGATTTAGTATAGAAGACATAAAAATTAAGCATGTAGTCATGAATCTAAAAGACTCATATTCACAGTGAGCTGTTTCTGTCACTAAATCAGATTTCACTTGTTTTACTCTATTAGCTATGTCAGTGCTTACTTGACTCCATGCTTTCATTTAGAAAACTGCATTTCTCTCTCTCTTGGTCCACTCCCAGCCTTTCCCCCTGCCCCCCGCCTGCCATCCCCTCCAGGTAGAATGTTATCTGACTCATATAATCACTCTCTCCAAGCTGGCCACAATGTAGAGGATTACACAGACTGCTAGCAGCCATACTATGTATATGAGATGCATTTAATAAGCTAATTTTTCTTGCTAAGTCTTTAGTTCTGGATTTTAGCTGCATTTCTTTACAAAGGGTTTTTTAAGCTGTTAAGAGAAGTTTCAATTTGATGTTGAACAAAATAAGTATTCGTGAAGACTGTGGGGTAGAAATTTTCTTTCCACATTTTCTTCCTTTATCATTCTAAGAAAACAACGAGACAACATGCCTTTATATTTTACTTTCCTGTGGTCTCTTGTTCCAATAGGCTATTTTTTTTTCTGCCATGAAACATCTACAGAATGGACAACTATATAATTTCAGTTGGAATCAAGAAGTGTAAGATTGTCCATAAAATAAAAATCCTGCTGCAATTTTGGCTCTCTCTAGTCAAAGCTGCTCCTAATCCAGGCTATTACAGAAGTGAGAATTGAAAACAATAAGAATCAATTTTGGCCTACAGATACATTTTGTTGGCAAAAATATTATTTAAAAAAATTTGTATGTGAATATCTTTAAGCAGAACATAAGTTTTCTATTTTACCATAGTCTTCACCATTCCCCATCACTTAGCTTCCATCATGGGATTGCTTCAATCACTGAATTTGTTTGCCTGGCCATTGAAGATATATGAATAGCAAACTCTGGTTAAAGGCTCCTATTTACATTTGCATTCCTTTAAAATCAGTTTACTGGACACAAAATAATTTTTAAAAATATGGTACTAGACACACAGCACAATATGATGAGGCTAAAACTTGAAGTCCTGCCTTTATAGTATATATAAAAAAAGAAAACATTATCTTATAGAACCATACTCAACTCTTCTTTAAATACTGCTATTCTATGTTATTTTTTGCCATAAAGTAAAACCTGCTTAGAATAAACACATGAATTTGAATCTAAACTTTGACACTTACTTATGTGATCCCAGTCAATTACAACTTTACGTAAGCTTCACAAATAATATTAAAAGTTTAATCAATCATGCAAGCAATATTTAATAAACAGTTAAAGTTTTGAGCAGAAGGAAATATGAGACTCAAGAGGAAACACGGGCCAGCACTGAGGGAGTCCACTGGCCTTGTCAAAGCATCATGTTTCATAGTTGGATGTTGCAGCAGTCGAGAGCCTTAGTGAAGTCCCAGGGCCCTGGGAGAGGACATAACGATTCAGGGAATCTGTACGGGCGAGCAACACAGTAAGAGATATAAACACTAAGGAGTGGGCAATGGTAGGAAATGTTTCCAAAGGAACTGAGGAGCAGCTAAAGACTGGAAAACCACTAGACCAGTCAGGTATGGCCTAAATCAAATCCCTTATGATTATTCAGTGGAAGTGAGAAACAGATTTAAGGGACTAGATTTCATAGACAGAGTGCCTGATGAACTATGGACGGAGGTTCGTGACATTGTGCAGGAGACAGGGATTAAGATGATCCCCATGGAAAAGAAATGCAAAAACGCAAAATGCTGTCTGAGGAGGCCTTACAAATAGCTATGAAAAGAAGACAAGTGAAAAGCAAAGGAGAAAAAGAAAGACATTCCCATCTGAATGCAGAGTTCCAAAGATTAACAAGGAGAGATAAGAAAGCCTTACCTCAGCGATCAATTCAAAGAAATAGAGGAAAACTATAGAAGTGGAAAGACTAGAGATCTCTTCAAGAAAATTAGAGATACCAAGGGAACATTTCATGCAAAGATGGGCTCGATAAAGGACAGAAACGGTATGGACCTAACAGAAGCAGAGGATATTAAGAAGAGGTGACAAGAATACACAGAACTGTACAAAAAAGATCTTCACAACCCAGATAATCATGATGGTGTGATCACTCACCTAGAGCCAGATATCTTGGAATGTGAAGTCAAGTGGGCTTTAGGAAGCATCACTACGAACAAAGCTAGTTAAGGTGATGGATTTCCAGTTGAGCTATTTCAAATCCTGAAAGATGATGCTGTGAAGGTGCTGCACTCAATATGCCAGTAAATTTGGAAAACTCAGCAGTGGCCACAGGACTGGAAAAGGTCAGTTTTCATTCCAATCCCAAAGAAAGGCAATGCCAATAAATGCTTGAACTACCGCGCAATTGTACTCATCTCACACCCTAGTAAAGTGATGCTCAAAATTCTCCAAGTCAGGCTTCAGGAATACGTGAACCATGAACTTCCAGATGTTCAAGCTGGTTTTTAGAAAAGGCAGAGGAACCAGAGATCAAATTGCCAACATCCGCTGGATCATTGAAAAAGTAAGAGAGTTCCAGGAAAACATATATTTCTACTTTATTGACTATGCCAAAGCCTTTGACTGTGTGGATCACAATAAACTGGGAAATTCTGAAAGAGATGGGAATACCAGACCATCTGACCTGCCTCTTGAGAAACCTGTATGCAAGTCAGGAAGCAGCAGTTAGAACTGGACATGGAACAACAGACTGGTTCCAAATAAGAAAAGGAGTATGTCAAGGCTGTATATTGTAACCCTGCTTATTTAACTTGTATGCAAAGTACATCATGAGAAACACTGGGCTGGATGAAGCACAAGCTGGAATCAAGATTGCCAGGAGAAATATCAATAACCTCAGCTATGCAGATGACACCAGTCTTATGGCAGAAAGTGAAAAAGAACTAAAGAGCCTCTTGATGAAAGTGAAAGAGGATTAATTGTTTGTCTGTTGCTTCATTGGCTATTATTTTCTCCCATTCTGAAGGCTGTCTTTTCACCTTGCTTATAGTTTCCTTTGTTGTGCAAAAGCTTTTAATTTTAATTAGGTCCCATTTGTTTATTCGAGTTTTTATTTCCAATATTCTGGGAGGTGGGTCATGGAGTATCCCGCTTTGGATTATAGCAGAGAGTGTTTTGCCTATGTTATCCTCTAGGAGTTTTATAGTTTCTGGTCTTATGCTTAGATCTTTGATCCGTTTTGAGTTTATCTTTGTGTATGGTGTTAGAAAGTGATCTGGGAGACAACAAAAGGAACGCAGATGTATAGAATAGACTTGTGGACTTTGTGGATGAGGGTAAGGGTGGGATGATATGGGGAAGGGCATTGAAGCATGTTAATTGTCATGTGTCTAATCAATCGCCAGCCCAGGATTGATGCTCGGGACTGGTGCAGCGAGATTTCCCGGGGGGAAGGGAGGAGGGAGGGGGGTTCCGGAGGGGAAGCATATGTAAACCCATGGTGATATCATGACATTGTATGGCAAAAACAATTAAAAAAAATAAATAAAATAAAGTGTACAACTCAAAAAAGAAAAACTTAAAAAAAAAAAAAAGAAAGTGAAAGAGGAGAGTGAAAAAGTTGACTTAAAGCTCAACATTCAGAAAACTAAGATCATGGCATCTGGTCCGATCAATTCAAGGCAAATAGATGGGGAAACAGTGTCAGACTTTATTTTTCTGGGCTCCAAAATCACTGTAGATGGTGATTGCAGCCATGAAATTAAAAGATACTTACTCCTTGGCAGGAAGGTTATGATCAATCTAGATAGCATATTGAAAAGCAGAGACATTACTTTGCCAACAAAGGTCCCTCTAGTCAAGGCTATGGTTTTTCCAGTAGTCATGTATGGATGTAAGATTTAAAGAAAGTTGAGCACCGAAGAATTGATGCTTTTGAACTGTGGTGTTGTAGAAGATTTGAGAATCCCTTGGACTGCAAGGAAATCCTACCAGTCCATCCTAAAGGAGATTAGTCCTGGGTGTTCATTTGGAAGGACTGATGTTCAAACTGAAACTCCAATACTTTGGCCACCTCATGTGAAGAGTTGACTCATTGGAAAAGATCCTGATGCTGGGAAGGATTGGGAGCAGGAAGAGAAGGGGAGGAAAGAGGATGAGATGGCTGGATGGCAACACCGACTCAATGGATATGGGTTTGGGTAGACTCCAGGCGTTGGTGATGGACAGGGAGGCCTGGTGTGCTGCGATTCATGGGGTCTCAGAGTCAGACACGACTGAGCGACTGAACTGAACTGAAAGATTGGTAAAAACAGGAGACGGGCAGTCATAGAAAAACAGAGAAAGAGAAAACTATAAAGGAAGTGTTTGGACACATAAATGCTCCTCAGGGGTCAGATGAAAGGGACTAGAATGCTACCTCCTTACTCAGAACAGAGTGATGGTATAATATACTGACAACACAAGATGAGAGTAGAATTGAGGTAAAGACAACAGAAATGTAAAAACATCTCACAAAAATACAGTAAGTAAAATAGAGAAGGATAAAAAGCCTTAGCAAGGAAAGTTGGTTTATAAAAGATTTACTTAATGGAAGAAATTACATATATACTTGTATTGGAAAAGCCACACTAATTTCCTCCCTTACTCTTACACTCACAATACTTCTGACACCAGATGTGTGGGTTTTCTACACGAAGCAATTCTGACACTAACCGCCTGGAGTTAATGCAGGTCAGATTAAGGACACAGTCTCACAAAACTGCCAACCTCTTCAGATGTCAGCCTCAAGCAGCCTCCCCAGTTTAACCTGGGGAGATTATCTACAACTTCTGAGTTTGCTACAAATCAGAGGTTCTCATAAACCCCTCTTGTGTGTGTGTATGTAGTTGCTCAGTTGTGTCTGAGTCTTTGTGACTCCATGGACTGTAGCTGACCAGGCTCCTCTCCATGGGATTCTCCAAGCAAGAAGACAGGAGTGGGTTGCCATTCCCTTCTTCAGGGGGTCTTCCTGACCCAGGGTCGACCCCGAGTCTCCAGCATTACAGACAGATTCTTTACCATCTGAGCCACCAGGGAAGCCCCAATTTCCTCTTAGATTCTACAATTTTCTAGAATAGTGCATAGAACTCAAGGAGACATGTTGACTCATTTATTATATAACAATCAGTATGATGAAGGATATAGTTGGATAGTCAGATGAAGAGGGGAAGGTCTGGAAACACCGCAAGTGCAGGAGCCTCTGTCCCTGTGGATTTGGGTAGACCATTCTTCTAACACATACATGTATGTTCACCAGTCTGGCAGCTCTCCAACCCCTGTACTTTAGGGAATTTTATGGAGGCTTTACCATTAACTCAGTTTCTAGCTCCTCTTCCTTTCCTAGAAGATGAGGGTTATGGTAAGAAAGTTCCAACCTTCTAATCATAGCTTAGTCTTTCTGATAAGCAGTCCCAATCCTGAAGCCATCCTGAAGCCATCCTGGGGTTCACCAAAACTCAAGGCATTGGAATAAAAGACAGTCCTATAACTTCAGAAATTATGAGTTTTAAGAGCCCAGTGTTAGGAACGAGGCGCACCTGTTAGTTGTCAGAACCATTCTTCACCCTTACCCTACTTATCTTTACATCATAAGAAACAATACTTCAGGCTCTCCTACTAGTTGGTTTCTATTAGGTTTAACTCATGGGAAGCACTGGTGGAAAACAGGAGGGCAGGGGGACAAGTTAGGGTTCTGATGATTCTTTGGTGTCTTAATCTTCTTACTCCCTCCCCATGCCCATCTTCTAGACTTGAGATCCCCAGCAACACTTTTCTTCTTCGGCTCCAGGTCCTGCTAGAGAGTCCCTCCCATGGTGTCCACACTGTCTACCAGGCAGGCTCAGATCTTGGGCTCTGTTACACTACCTCCTATTTTTGACTCCCCAGCCCTGTAGATACAGACACTTCTGGGTGTGTCTGAGCCTTAGGTGCCTCTCCCCATTTCCTTAACTTGCCCATTACTTGTATAACCAATTACTTGTATTGAATTTTCTCTGCTTATGCTATCTAGGGTATTTTTCTCATCATATTCTAACTGAAAAAAGGCTAAATCAATTTGAGGCGTACTAAGGGATTGATAGAAATAGAGAGACCAGATTAACAGAAGTAGTAGTCTTGTGTGCCGCTGCAATCAAACCACACTTAGATACTTTGCTTTAGCTCATTTGAAGAAAAATACCCCTAAACAGGATGTCTGGAATGAGACAGACTCTAATCATGAGGGATATAGAAACTTCACTACATCAGGCAAAATAAAAGAACTTGAGAGCATAGTTACAGGAATCACCTTGACTATGACTATTGAAAGTGTGGTTACACTGAAGGAAAAAAGACATATTTTATGTTGTTTTACACTGTGAAATGAAGAGGATCAGATTATGAAAAATCTTCCAATAAATAAAAATGAAAGGACTGCCTCATGGAGTTTGTGTTTTTAGTCATTGAAAATGACCAAGAAAAGGCTGTGAGGCCATTTTTCAAGAGAGTCCTGTACTAGTGCTGGGCTGTACTGAATGATGTGTAAAATTCTTTCCAAAGTGAAAAGTACATGGCATACAGTATCAATAGCACACTCCATGAAAGAAATAGTAATTGTTTAACAATTTAAAAATTCTCTAAGAAAGGCAGTGTCTAGAAAATGAGAAGCCCACAGATTGAGAAAAAAAATGGTTCTCAAAAACATATGTGATAAAGGACTGTATCCAAAATATACAACTCTTAAAATTTAACAATGAGAAAATGAACAGCCAGATTTTTAAATGGCCCAAAGACCTTAACAGACCCTTCCCCAAAGGATATACAGATTACAAATAAATGTTATGGAAAAGTACTCCACATCATAAGCCATCCGGGAAATGCAAATTAGAACAAAAATGAGGTATTATTACATACTTATTACCAAGGCCAAAATCCAAAACACTGACAACATTAAAAGCTAATGGGGATGTGGAGCAACAGGAACACGCATTCATTCCTGGCAGGAATAGAAAATGGCACAGCCACTTTGGAAGATAGTTTGGTAATTTTTTACTAAAGTAAACACACTTGTACTTACCATAACATTCAGCATTCACAGTTGATATCTACCCAAAGGAGTTAAAAACATATATTCACAAAATACATGCACACAGATATTTATAGCAGCTTTTTCAGAATTGCTAAAACTTGAAAGCAGCAAAAATGTCCTTCAATAGATTAATAGATAAGCAAACTGTGGTACATCCAGACAATGGAATAGTATTCAGCACTAAAAAGAAATGAGCTATATAGCCATGAAACAGCATGGAGGAAATTTAAATGTATATTGCTAAGTGAAAAAAGCCAATATGAAAAGGCTATCTATTGTATAATTTAAACTATATCAGAGAGTGTTTTGCAAATGTTATCCTCTAGGAGTTTTATAGTTTCTGGTCTTATGCTTAGATCTTTGATCCATTTTGAGTTTATCTTTGTGTATGGTGTTAGAAACTGTTCTAGTTTCATTCTTTTACAAGTGGCTGTCCAGTTTTCCCAGCACCACTTGTTAAAGAGGTTGTCTTTTCTCCATTGTATATTCTTGCCTTCTTTGTCAAAGATAAGGTGTCCATAGATGCGTGGATTTATCTCTGGGCTTTCTATTTTGTTCCATTGATCTATATTTCTGTCTTTGTGCCAGTACCATACTGTCTTAATGACTGTGGATTTCTAGTATAGCCTAAAGTCAGGTAAGTTGATTCCTCCAGTTCCATTCTTCTTTCTCAAGATTGCTTTGGCTATATGAGGTTTTTTGTATTTCCATACAAATTGTGAAATTATTTGTTCTAATTCTCTGAAAAAGACCTCTGGTAGCTTGATAGGAATTACATTGAATCTATAGATTGCTTTGGGTAGTATACTCATTTTCACTATATTGATTCTTCCAATCCACGAACACGGCACATTTCTCCATCTGTTTGTGTCCTCTTTGATTTCTTTCATCAGTGTTTTATAGTTTTCTATATACAAGTCTTTTGTTTCTTTAGGTAGAAATACTCCTAAGTATTTTATTCTTTTTGTTTCGATGGTGAATGGAATTATTTCCATAATTTCTTTTTCTGTTTTTTCATTGTTAGTGTATAGGAATGCGAGGGATTTCTGTGTGTTGATTTTGTATCCTGAAACTTTGCTATATTCACTGATTAGCTCTAGTAATTTTCTAGTAGATCTAAGCATAAGACCAGAAACTATAAAACTCCTAGAGGATAACATTGGGAAAACACTCTCTGACATCAACCAAAGCGGGATCCTACATGACCCACCTCCCAGAATATTGGAAATAAAAGCACGAATAAACAAATGGGACCTAATTAAAATTAAAAGCTTCTGCAAGGCAAAGGAAACTATAAGCAAGGTGAAAAGACAGCCTTCAGAATGGGAGAAAATAATAGCCAATGAAACAACAGACAAACAATTAATCTCAAAAATATACAAGCAACTCCTGCAGCTCCATTCTAGGAAAATAAACGACCCAATCAAAAAGTGGGCCAAAGAACTTAACAGACATTTCTCCAAAGAAGACATAAAAATGGCTAACAAACACATGAAAAGATGCTCAACATCACTCATTATCAGAGAAATGCAAATCAAAACCACAATGAGGTACCACTTTACACCAGTCAGAATGGCTGCCATCCAAAAGTCTACAAGTAATAAATGCTGGAGAGGATGTGGAGAAAAGGGAACTCTCTCACACTGTTGGTGGGAATGCAAACTAGTACAGCCACTATGGAAAACAGTGTGGAGATTCCTTAAAAAACTGCAAATAGACCTGCCATATGACCCAGCAATCCCACTGCTGGGCATATACACCGAGGAAACCAGAATTGAAAGAGACACGTGTACCCCAATGTTCATCGCTGCATTGTTTACAATAGCCAGGACATGGAAGCAACCTAGATGCCCATCAACTGATGAATGGATAAGAAAGCTGTGGTACATATACACAATGGAATATTACTCAGCATTAAAAAAAAATTCATTTGAATCAGTTCTACTCAGATGGACGAAACTGGAGCCCATTATCCAGAGTGAAGTAAGCCAGAAGCAAAAACAACAATACAGTATATTAACACATATATATGGAATTTAGAAAGACGGTAATGAGAACCCAGCATGCGAGACAGCAAAAGGAATGCAGATGTATAGAATAGACTCGTGGACTCTGTGGATGAGGGCAAGGGTGGGATGATATGGGAGAATGGCATTGAAACATGTTAATTATCATATGTCTAATCAATCGCCAGCCCAGGATTGATGCTCGGGGCTGGTGCAACGAGATTTCCAAGGGGGAGGGAGGAGGGAGGGGGGTCCTGGAGGGGGAGCATATGTAAACCCATGGTGATATCATGTCATTGTATGGCAAAACTAATAAAAAAAAAACTATATGACATACTGGAGAAAGCAAAATTATAGAGACAGTAAAAAGATCAGTGGTTGCCAGTGACAGGGAGTGTATGGCTTTACCCAGGTCTCTGCAACCAGATCAAGTATAGTAGCACAATGAGAACACAGTGCCCTGAATCAGGAAGGTCTAAAATTTCCTCATTTTAAAGATACCTATTTAAGTCAACCAAATTCAAGTCCATCCACCCATTTCCAAAGCATCTCACAGTTACCAATTTACATTTGCAAGAAGACTAAGATATGGCTCATTTTATATCACTTTCCTCTCAAAATAAGCTCTGTCAGCTTGTGGTTTGCTATCTGAGTGGAAATTATCAAGAAGATTGCTATTTCAATAGGACTGATACTTGCCCATCTGGGAAGATCCATATCACAACAGTTCACTGATAGACATATTTTGATATAAAACCTAAATCATGTTTTACCTCTACAGATTTTTTCACCTCGTTTTCTTCCTGATTTTATCTCAAGTATTTTGAAAATGTTCCAATTTTGACATCAATCCAATTGCAGAGAACTCTAGCATAAAATGAAGAAAGACACATGAAAAGAACAGCATTAACCATATAAAACATATTCATGCTACATTTAAAACAATCAGAGAAAACACGCTTACATACCCAAGATATGCAATCTAACATGTGTGACATTCTATTTAATAAAGGAATAATTATTTTTTTTTATTTATGCTGGTCAACTAATTACATATTTGCTTTTTCTTTTGGCCATACCACACATCATGCAGGATCTTAGTTCCCCTAAGAGGAATTCAACTTGTGCCCCTACATGGAGGCACACTGGCAAAGTGGCAGAGTGCCCTCCTCATGGCATTCCAGTGGGTAGGACTCCATGCCTAACCATGGAGTCCTACCCACTGGATGGCCAGGGAATTCCCCTACATATTTGCTTTTAACAATAACTAGAATTCAAATGTCATCTAACCACTATATTTTCCATGTTGAGACAAAAAAGAAATTCTTGTGTATCAACTGCAGTAAACATAGCTATTATATCTATTTTTCTTGATACCTTTATTGTAAATGTCTTTTTGCTTTGAGCCAATCCATAAATGAAAATAAAGTATTTTTATACATAGTGTTAATAATGCTGCATGAAAAAATCACCTCAACACCAATGACTTAGGATAATAAGCCTTTACTTAGCTTATAAGCCTTCACATCAGCAGATCAAGTTAAACTGCTGGGCTGGTCTTGGTTGGCTTACAAACACATCTGGTAGATAGCTGGCTAAAGTCACAGTAGTGACTAGGTTATTTGTCTTTCGTCATTCAGGAAGCTAGCTCGAGCATATTCTAAAGCTGCAAGCAGAGAAGAAAAAAACAAAAAATGGAAACTTGCACATGTTTTTCCAAGACTCCCTTGCCTCAAGACGGCCACCAACCCACTGGTCAAGGGAGTCATACAGCCAATTTCAGAGTCACTGTTGAGGGTATAAGCAATTTGTGTGGATACAGCATAGCTGGATAAATTGGGGCCATTGATTCCACGTAAAACAAATCAACAACATGTTCCTAAGTACACAGTTTATTCAATCTGTGTACTAACCAATCTAATGGTACATGTAATAACCAATTTAGCAAAAGGGTAGATGTATCCCTTTAACTGTGTTAAATGTTTAAATTAAAAAATTAGATGCCATCTATTTACAATATTTTCCTTTACAGAACCCTTAAAATATTTCATATTTTTCATTTGCTCATTAGTTTAGTTATCTACATTTACTCTACTTCTTTATTGTAAAAGTCTTTTCCTTTCAGCTCAATGAATAAATAAAAATGTAAACACCTTGTTGGTGTGCTGTTGGTTTTGCTGAAGAGCTTCTATTCTTGCATCAAGATGCTGACTGTTTATTTCCATGAGTCAAAATGAAAATTTAAGCATATCAAATTGTCCACTGTTCATGGTTGGATCTTTGGCAAACACAATGCAACAATTTAAATATGGCTGTGGAAACGGTTACGGCTGATGACACAGAGAATTACTCATCATCAGCTCGTGCTTTCTGTTCTTTATCTCCTACTCCTCAGGAATATTGGAAGGGCTGTTGATGAAGCTGAAGCTCCAATACTTCGGCCACCTAATGTGACAAGCTGACTCACTGGAAAAGATTCTGATGCTAGGAAAGGTTGAAGCCTGGAGTATAAGGGGACAACAGAGGATGAGATGATTGGATGGCATCACAGATTCAATGGATATGATTTTGAGCAAACTCCAGGAGCTAGTGAAAGACAGGGGAGCCTGGTGTGCTGCAGTCTATGGAGTCGCAAAGAATCAACACTTTAGCTACTGAACAACAAACTCAGGAATAAAACTGATCACAGTTAACTGACCATATCTGAAAGAATTAGTAGTCATAAGCCCCTCCTCCTTTACCAAATACTTTTTAAAAAATAATTTTTTAAAAATTTAAGACTAAACCATCCAAGTAACTTTTGTTATCTACTAAACCATAATTTTTAAGAGTTCACACAAACCAGTACCTCCTCAAACTTCTGAAGCAATTAACAGGTTATATTACAAAAACTAGGCAAAAACTACCAAAGGTCTTTTTTTTCATCTTCAAAGTGGTTCTTCAGAGAAGATTCACAGTAATAAATAGAAACCAAAAGACTATTTCATGTGAAATTTCCCTTTTGCTTCATTTTCCTGCATTCAAAAGAACACTCATACATTGGCATGAATATCACTCGTCTCATTATAAACAAGTATCCAAACAAATGATCATATTTTAAAACAACAAAGTGTGTACAAAGATCAGTCTTCTGGAAAATGTTTAAAAGATGGTGTGGATTTTTCCATTTACAGAAGCCTTATTGTTTATTCCTCTCCACATCTGCTGTTCATTTGAGTGACTTCCCAACAATTCAGTGAATAAAAGTGCCAAAATGTTGCTACTAGTAATTCTCAAGAATCTTCTTTCTTTGCTTTGAATAAAAGGTCTTCAAATACATAGAAAAGTACTTAGTTTCATGTGGACCAGGATTCTTAACCACAAACCCTTAGTTTTGGTGAACCTATTTTGTGAAAATACGATGCATTGACATTTAGGGGGATTGAAATACAACACAGTGTTAAGTTTGTACTGTCAGATCAGCTAAATCCAGGAAAGGAGGATCAGTTCAACCTGGGTGTCACCAAGATTGCTATGAAATCTTAGCAACTTCTCTAAGTCCTAGTTTTCTCATCTGCCTATAATTTTTATAACCATAATTGTGACATAAATGTCTCAAGGAAGTTTACTTACTGAAAAAAAGAAGGCAGGAAAGAAGAAAGGGAGAGAGAACAAAGGAAAGAAGGAAAAAGTTTGTAGAAAATCATTCAGTAAAAGACAGTATTTTATAACACAAATCCTAATCTATCTCCGTAAATGTAGATTTTTGCATCTTGATTTTCCTGAAAAGAGGCACACCTATATTTCTAGAATAAACAACGACAAAACTTCCCTAGTTTGGGGGCTGAAAATATGAAAGTGATGATGTTTTTGTCCCACTGGCGCAGATGCTTTAAAAGAACCTCCTACTTCTTAATCCCTCTCTCCCTGTTCTTGCCAAGCTCTCTGGAAATCTGAGTCTTGGACACCCTCCAATCCCACGTCTCATCCATCTGCCTGCCCCAGAGGAAGACATTCCACAGGCTCTTTCCTTCACTCTATGAATGATTCATGTGTTAAAATCTTAAATACTAGCCATCCCATGAACCTAATAGCTTGAAAACCTGATCTGACGTCAAGGAAATGTGTTTTAGGTCCATGCTTCTAAAATTGGTTGTTGATCCTTGTTCCATTCAGAATCAGAAATTCCTGTATTAGGCAAGCAGAAGGCACAATTTTTTTTCCCTGAGATTCACATTTCTGATGAGGACATCAACTCTGATATCAAAGTGGGGCAGTGAGCTTTTGTTGACCACAATATATTTACGTTTATGCTAGGAAAAGTAAGTGGTAAATTAATTCAATTATTTTTGTCCAAGAAAAATAAACCATACTGAAAAATCACTTTCACCATGTATAGCAAAATTACAAATTAAAACACATCTAGGGAGAGTTGATAACTAAAAAGAGTAGACAAGTAAGAACGATCTGACTACAGTGTATGTCCAGTAAAAGAAGGCTGCCTTATTTAGTAGCAGGTCAATGATTTTTCTCTGGACACATGGAACTAGAGATCCCTGAACCTCCAGAACTTGAATAGAAGCCAGTAATCTTTATTCTTACTTGAAATCTCTGGAGTTTAAATTTTGTCTATTAATTAAGGCAAATGTGAAGACTGTATGGGCTTCCCTAGTGGCTCAATGATAAAGAATCTGTCTGCAGTGCAGAAGACCCAGGTTCGATCCCTAGGTTGGGGAGATCCCCTAGAGGAAGAAATAGCAACCCACTCCAGTATAAGCCAAGCATATACATCTGTAGGGCTGATTTGAACTGTTCTGCCAAGCAGCCTTCGACCTATAGTTTACTTTCCGTTATTTCAATTAAAGGTGTTTTAAATGTTGTGTTGTTGTTTAGTCACTAAATTGTGTCCAGCTCTTTGCAACCACAGACTGTAATCTCCCAGACTCCTTTGTTCATGGGATTTTCCAGGCAAGAATACTAGAATGTGTTGCCATTTCCTTCTCCATGGGATCTTCCAGACCGAGGGATCAATCCCACATCTCCTGTATTGTAGGTGGATTCTTGACTGCTGAACCACCAGGGAAAAACCTTAAACATTATAGAGAAAAAATTAAACAGGGCCCAGATTCTTTAAATCATCAGTAAAACTCTGTTGCAAGACTATAAAATGGTGAGAAAAGAAAATATTTACTTTGTGGAACAAAGAGAGAGTACAGGTCTTCCGTGATGGTTATGAGTTAATATCTTGGCTTCACCATCTGCTTGCTGAGGCAACAAGAGAATGTGGCCTAAACTCTCTAAACTTCAGTTTGTGAAATGGTGATAATAATATTTACTTCACACAGTTGTAAGAAGAGAATGTATTGTTTACAAGAATCTCACAGTCATGGGGTTCCTAAGACACAATAAGAACTTAATAAGTGCTACCTGCATTCTTGTTAGTGGGCTTCTTGGGTGACTCAGTGGTAAAGAATCCACCTGCCAATACAGGAGACAAGGGTTCAATCCCTGGGTCAGAAAGATACCCTAGAGGAGGAAGTAGAAACTCAGTTCAGTATTTTTGCCTGGAGAATCCCATAGTCAGAGAAGCCTGGTGGGCTACAGTCCATAGGGTCGCAAAGAGTCAGACACGATTATGCATGCACACATTCTTGTTAGTACAATTTTCATGATAATTTTGATAATAAACCTATATAGGTTATTTAGGAAACTAATTATATTAGCTAATGTTTATTGCTGCTGCTGCTGCTAAGTCATTTCAGTAGTATCTGACTCTGTGCGACCCCAAAGACGGCAGCCCACCAGGCTCCGCCGTCCCTGGGATTCTCCAGGCAAGAACACTGGAGTTTGTTGCCACTTCCTTCTCCAATGCATGAAAGTGAAAAGTGAGAGTGAAGTCACTTAGTTGGTTCCAACTCTTCATGACCCCATGGACTGCAGCCTATCAGACTCCTCCGTCCATGGGATTTTCCAGGCAAGAGTACTGGAGTGGGGTGCCATTGCCTTCTCCAAATATTTGTTGAGTCCTTACCAAATAACAGGCACAATGCTAATTCTAATACTTGTAATCATTAAAACAATCCTACAAAGTAAGTTCTATTTTTAACTATACTTTATACATAAGGAAACAGGCCCAGTTTGATTGATTAACATACTCTAGTGTTTGTGTTCAGTCACTTCAGTTGTGTCCTACTCTTTGAGAACCCAAGGACTATAGCCTGCCAGGCTCCTCAGTCCAGGGAGTTCTCCAGGCAAGAATACTGGAGTGGGTTGCCAAACCCTCTTCCAGGAGACCTTCCTGACCCAGGGATCAAACCTGTGTCTCTTGCTTTGGCCGGTGGATTCTTTACTCACTGAGCCACCAGGAAGCCTGATTAATACACCCAAGATTTCACAAATAATAAAGTGAAAGTTGGAGGCCGAGCAGAATTTAAACAAAGGTGCCTGCCTCCAGCATCCAAAGTCTTCCCCATTACACTAGATTTAAAAGTACGCTATATTCAAATTAATCTTTGAAATTGTTCCAAGCTATAAAGGTCTTGGAATTTGGAAAGGCATTTCAAGAAAGAGTAAATAAGGCTCCTTCTAACTACAAAAGACCACCCCAAGCAATTCAGTGTAAATGTTTCTCTTTTAAACTTGGAAGAAAAATCCAAATTTACTCTGAGCTGTGCATAATAACCTGGGGAAGTAAGATAAATATCTCTCCTTTGTATGCATGTATATGACTCTAAATCTCTTGCCTTGATGTAAATTTAATCATTCTTTATATATGAGAAAGTTGTAATTAGTTAATAGAATTCCTTGATAATAGTTATGCATAATTAGTTTTATTGAGAAAAAGCACAGGGGCCTGAAAAAAGTATATATTATATATTTACTAAAGGCAGATAAAAATGTCTCTTTCACTTAAGTGCACATCATTTATCATTTTGAAAAACTTCAGGTATTCAAAATCTAACCATCTTCCATTTCCTCTTTTTTTCTGTCAGAAATTCTATTTTGTTCAGCTTCCGACTCCTTCCTATCATGAAAGGGAAGATGAGTTCCTCCCCAGCTCCAGAAAGGGATCCTGGTTAATCCAGAAATGGATTTCCTCTAGTATTTCTTACTGATTTAGACGCAGGCACGTGACCTGAGTGGGCCAAGTCAGACTAAAAGCAAAGACTTGCATTCCGTGCTTGATGTAAAGAGTTGCCTCTGGCTCAGCTTGCTGGGAGCAAGACTCATAGACTTAACTGACACAGGGAATCATCTTCCCCTCGCCACCACAAACAGACCCAGACTCAAAAGAAGGCTAGTGCTTAAGATACCAGAGAAGGTCAGAAAGAACTGAAGTTTTTCATGAACTTATTAATTCATTAGTGTTCACTGTTAAATCTTGTGGGATAAGGCATGTGTTTTAAGTTGTTTCAGTTGTGTCCGATTCTTTGTGGCCCCATGGACTGTAACCCACCAGGCTCCTCTGCCCATGGGATTCTCCAGGCAAGATTACTGGAGTGGGTTGCCATGCCCTCCTCCAGGGGACCTTCCAACCCAGGGACTGAGCCCACCTCTCCCACATCTCCTGAACTGGCAGGCAGGTTCTTTACCACTAGCACCAGCTGGCAAACCCTGATAATAAATATGCTTATTGTTATCAGAGGTTTTTGTTACTTATAGTGAAAATCATTCTACCTGATAAACCATAGCTTTCACATACTATATGATTAATGAATATGTTAAATAATTCAATATATTAACTCTGCCACATGGAAAGCCAAAGAATTCAGATTCTGTGTCTATGGTTCAGTAACAACCATCTTTCTCATGGTCAGATGAAGTCACAGACTCTAAAAGGAGCTTAAACAGCCTCTGCAAAGTTACGTTACTAACTTTCAACCTTTAGCCAGTGCTGGCAAATTTCTCTCCTTTCAAACCAATGTGCCCACAATTGTAGCTGATATCTAATTTCCTTTGAAGAAAAAATATTTATTTCTGTTAATTACTAAGTTCCATGAGGTCAAGAAATCACATTTGTAAATATATGTCAGATGCAATTAATGTTTTCTCTTCCCCATTCAAATTAGAAATAAAAATTTCTTAGTCTCATGCAAAATAAAAAGATATCAAATCAGAAATTTATTAATAATTATGTCTTAATTTAATCTGTGGTTCTCAGCCTTAGGTAGAACAGTAAAATTATTTCTGGAGTTTTTAAAGAATATCTATGCCTTCCTTCCATCCCCAGGAATTTATTTTTTGTTGGTCTGAGACAGGACTTAGATCTAAGGATTTGATTAAAGTTTCTAGGTGATTTTAACAGCAGCTCAGGTTATAATGCAGTAGTTTAAATTGTCTAAGTAGAAATGTCCAAGCTATACCACTATTTCATCTTCAGATGAAACTTCATCAGTGTCTCCATGTAAGTACAATACATTTCTACATTATATATTTTTCAAAAATCTCAAATAATTCTTGGCATAACCACATCATTTTCAAACAATTACTTATAGCATCTGAGATATTACAGTATAAACATTAAAGATTTCTTTTTTTCTATTTTGAAAACAGAAGAAATCCAGGGCAGATTTCATGAATATTTTCTTGTATATAACTATGTGAGTCATAAAAGAAATGCTTTGCTCACATTCCTGAAAAAAACTCAGAAAAACACTCTCAATGTAAATAAATGACTCAAGGAAGTTAAAGTGCAAATTGATTTTCCACATCACTTCTTCCAGTGTTTCCCAAAGAGTGATCTTCAGCCCACTTGTGCTAAAGTCGCTACAGTCATGTTCAACTCTTTGCAACACTATGGACTGTGGACCGCCAGGTTCCTCTGTCCTTGGGACACTCCAGGCAAGAATACTGGAGTGGGTTGCCATGCCCTCCTCTAGGGTATCTTCCTGGTCCAGGAATTGAACAAATGTCTCCTGCATTTCCAGCATTAGCAGGTGATTCTTTACCGCTAGGGTCACCTGGGAAGACCAGCCCACCTATATCAGGTGCTTATTAAAATGCAGATTCCAAAGTCCCATCCCTGATGTACTGCATCAGAATCTCCAAGGCTGGAGCCTAATAAAGACATTTCACATGAAACCACATGATTCTAACATACACTAATGAACTCCAAGCTTGGGAATCAGAAACAATGCCATCCAGTCAGATTCACTATTCAAGAAATTCTTGAAATCTTTCTCTGTTTTAAACACAACTCCTTTTGAGCTTTTGAAATTCTTACAATTAATTAGGGGGGGATCCTTTAAACTTCCCATAATCTTTACTGATAGCTTGACAGGAATTCAGATTACCCTCTCTTAGTGATATCCTCTATATTTAACTATATTTACTACAAATATGAGAACACTACACACGTATTTTTAGTTTAGTACCTAGGAAGGCAGTCATTTCAAAAAGACACACAAATATACAGATCCTAAAGATTTACATTTGTCTCTTCAAAATGTATAATATATGTATGGACTTTCAAAAGCATTAAAAACTTGTCAAAGTCCTTACCATGACAAAATTGACTCTTCCAAAATAAGCATTGACATTGACACTTTTCAATGTATAAAGCACTGTGTAAATCATTTCACAACACTCAAGAAGTGGTCACTAGTTTTAGATTGGTGACATGACTTGACTCAAACCATGTAGCCAGTGTGTATCAGAGTTGGAGACCTACAATTTCCTGCTTCATAATGGCTACTGACTCAAAACTATTTCTCTAATCTTTTGCCCAAGAGTCTTCTCCAACACCACAGTTCAAAAGCATCAATTCTTCGACACTCAGCTTTCTTTATAGTTCAACTCTCACATACATGACTACTCGAAAAACCATACCTTGACTACACAGACCTTTGTTGGCAAAGGAATATCTCTGCTTTTCAATATGCTGTCTAGGCTGGTCATAACTTTCCTTCAAAAGAGTAAGCGTCTTTTAATTTCATGGCTGAAATCACCATCTGCAGGGATTTTGGAGCCCAGAAAAATAAAGTCTGACACTGTATTCACTGTTTCCCCATCTATTTGCTATGAAGTGATGAGACCAGATGCCATGATCTTAGTCTTCTGAATGTTGAGCTTTAAAGCAACTTTTTCACTCTCCTCTTTCACTTACATCAAGATGCTCTTTAGTTCTTCACTTTCTGCCATAAGGGTGGTGTCATCTGCATAGCTGAAGTTATTGATATTTCTCCCAGCAATCTTGATTCCAGCTTATGCTTCATCCAGCCCAGCGTTTCTCATGATGTACTCTGCATATAAGTTAAATAAGCAGGGTGACAATATACAGCCGTGACGTACTCCTTTTCCTATTTGGGACCAGTCTGTTATTCCATGTCCAGTTCTAACTGTTGTTTCCTGACCTGCACACAGGTTTTTCAAGAGGCAGGTCAGATGGTCTTGTATTCCCATCTCTTTCAGAATTTTCCAGTTTATTGTAATCCACATAGTCAAAGGCTTTGGCATTGTCAATAAAGTAGAAGTAGATGTTTTTTCTGGAACTCTTTTGCTTTTTTGATGATCCAGCAGATATTGGCAATTTGACCTCTGGTTCCTCTGCCTTTTCTGAAACCAGCTTAAACATCTGAAAGTTCACAGTTCACATATTCCTGAAGCCTGGCTTGGAGAATTTTGAGCATTACTTTACTAGCATGTAAGATGAGTATAATTGTGCCCTCTCCTCAGTACCATGTAAAGGAACTTTACTTTTTATAGATTTCTCAAAAGCAAGAGTAACAGTCACCCCTCCCTATCATTTGAACGAGAAGAGATTTATAACTTTTCATAAAGTTCAATTCAGTTCAGCCGTTCAGTTGTATCTGACTCTTTGCCACTCCGTGGACTGCAGTACTCCAGACCTCCCTGTCCATCACAAACTCTCAGAGTTTACTCAGACTTTTGTCCATTGAGTCAGTGATGCCATCCAACTATCTCATCCTCTGCCATCCCCTTCTCCTCCTGCCTTCAATCTTTCCCAACATCAGGGTCTTTACCAGTGAGTGAACTCTTCTCATGAGGTGGCCAAAGAGTTGGAGTTTCAGCTTCAACATCAGTCCTTCCAATGAACACCCAGGACTGATCTCCTTTAGAATGGACTGGTTGGATCTCCTTGAAGTCCAAGGGACTCTCAACAGTCTTCACCAACACCACAGTTCAAAAGCATCAATTCTTCAGCACTCAGCTTTCCTTATAGTCCACCTGTCACATCCATACGTGACCACTGGAAAAATCATAGCCTTGACTAGACAGACCTTTGTTGGCAAAGTAATGTCTCTGCTTTTTAATAAGCTGTCCAGGCTTGTCATAACTTTCCTTCCAAGGAGTAAACATCTTTTAATTTCAAGGCCGCCATCACCATCTGCAGTGATTTTGGGACCCAAACTTTTCACCAAAGGTCTCTTGTTACCACACAATGCTTCCTGTATAGAGTTCATCTCTGGACCCAGTAGGTCACTGGTGATCTCCCTAAGCACTTGCTCTTTTCTGTCCCTACGTTATCACCAAAGGCCTGTTTTGGATATCAATTATCGGGAATTCCTTACCATACGTTTGCACAGTTGGAATATTTCACCCTACATAAGGCATCATTAGCCAGGAGGGCACCATAGCAGTAGGAAACCTAGCCTAGGCCCCTCTTAGCTAACTTTGACTCAAACTAACACACAAACACCTTTTGGAAATTGATATGCTTACAGAGGGCCATCTTTTTAAAAATTTGTTTGCCAGAGGGAAGCACCTTCTGCTGATTTGTGTTAGAACACAGTATCTGCCTGTAGAGACGAGGGGGAAGGCTGGTGCTTTATAAGGTTAAATTTTGTTTTCTTCTGTCTTCCTGTTTCTGGAGAACTGAAATTCACAAAGAAACATCCAGTTCCTTATGTATTGCCCAGTCCAAGCTTCTGATATAATTGCTCCTTCATTCTCTAAATTTCACATTGAAAGTGAAAGCGTTAGTCGCTCAGTCATTAAGGATGATGAAATTAGCCTTTACCCAACTTTACACAGCCATAAAACTGGGATTTGCAGCTACCACTAAAGAGTTGGTGAATGCTATAGAGCCATGGATTAAACACAGGCATTAAAAAAAAAATCTATGTAATAATAAGAAGTCCAGGGTTCAGTGTTCTCAGACTTTAGTGTTGCATAAGGCTCACCTGGGTAGCTTGTGAAAAATGCTGATTCCTGATTCCACTCCAGCTCTCCTGATTTGGATCTGGGGTAGGGCCAGCTCTATCTCCAGGATTCTATGAAGTGTAGGGCTTAGGGGAGGCCATCTGGTTGGAAGAAGAAGCTGGGAGCTTTGCCACGAGGCTATGTTTGCAAAGCAAGCACACTCTTTTTGACTTAGTGTGTATGTTACTGAGCAATATCGATATTAAAGTTTCCTAAATACACTTCTAGTCACACTTTACATAAGAATGATTAAATTGGCCATATTAAAAATAATATTTTATTTATGAATGGAGGGAGCTGATGGAGATCAAGGCAGCCACAGTCCTAGATACCAGCAATGAATGGAGCCCAGGCATCTGAGTGGAGCCCAGGTGTCTACCCTCCTAGTGATCACCATGGAAGAGTCTTGTTTATTAATTCATTCATTCAACAAAATATTTACCGAATTACCAGTATGTGCCTGGTATTGTTCTAGGTAAATTACTGGGGTATAGTGATAAAAGTAATTAATAATAATAATTACTAAAACTCCTTCCCTTTGGATTATATTTTAATCAGGGAAACTGGGCAATAAACAATAAATATAAAATATCATGATATGTTAAAAGATATTTCTCATCTTTGAGAAACATGATCTTAGCAAATGACACATTCCTTGGTGAGACACCACCTCCTCATATGTATACTTAGATCATTACTTGGGTATTTCCCTAGGAGGCCAAATTACTAGAACTAGAGGCAAACAAAATGTGTCTCTTCAGGCTTCCAATGACAAATACTAAATGTGTGTGGTTTTGGAGGGGGGCATGTGTGTGTGGGCTATAGGTGTAAGCTTGAACACCTTGTGGAGAACTATCAAATCTTACCTATATCTCTTTCGATTATAAATCCTACAAACTTTGCACTATACAATTCTGCCTTTCCAAGGAATGAAGCAAGCCTTGTGGAATCTTTGAAGGGATAATTATGAACTGAAGCAGTCCCATGCCTAAACATTTATGCAGTTAACAAACATACACATACAATTGATGTAAGTATAAGATAGCTCAATAATTCCTTTTTCTACAAAAAAAAAAAAGATGCAAAATTCATTTAGAAAGTTCATTTAGAAAGTTAAAGAGAAACAAATCGACTTTATACTAATTCCCTTAAATTAATCAAACCAAATGCCAGGACAATGTCATTTAAAGCCCTTTAATGATTTTAAAACAAATGGTCCCTGTAGCAGGAAAACAGTCAAACTAACATTGCTAAAATTAATTTAATTTCTTTGGAATTGAAATATTAAATGAACCCATTCAATCCCATTTACTTTTCAAATAGCATCAGAAAATACCTGAGGGCCTCTCAGCAAAAATCTAACAGGATCCTTCAGTCTGTTCATCAGTTCAGTGAAACTGTAACTGTATGGGAATTTGGTCGTAAGTCAGTTCTATTTGGTACATAGAAAAGAGTCTATTATCACTATGTATGTCTCTCTACAACCTTCCTTTGTGAAAATTCCAGGCTCAATTTATCAACAGCAGAAACTTACTTAGCATGGTTGTGTATTCTATATATATTTTTTTCCAACGTTAATGTGAGTCATCATAGCATATCTCCTTAACCATATGTGCTAGAGCTAAGGACAGACAGTTATTTTAATATTCCTGGCCTAGAATCCTTCCCACAACAAACACATTTGATGCTCATACATGGTCCCTTTCTTGCCGACACTCACGCCTGTCAAAATGGCATGATGCCTACTAAACATATGGACTGCTAGCTTTTCTCACTGGGGCACAGTTGCCAAAGAAAGATGGGTTAAGCTGGGCACCCTGTGCAGCAAAGCAGGTGACAGCTCTCCCGTCCTCCATCATGTAGCTGCAACTGCTCTAGCCACATGCCACTCTCTAACCTCTCTTTCACGGTAAAGAGAAAAGGAGAGGGATCTTGAACAGTAGTAACCTCTTTCAGACAATTTCTACTTACTGTCTTTGATCTCACTACCTTTTATTCAAAGTGAGGAATCTCTCCTCTGCCAAAAACATGCTAAAATTTCAAAATCATTTGGAAGCACAAAGTTGTAAGAAAACTTGATAGCCAGCAAAGGCTCCAAGTAGATGTGTGTGCATGCATGCAGGCTCACACACATACACACACACACAGAGGAAATGTGTGTGCTTTCCTCCCCCCAGCTTTTCATTTTCCACCTAGAATAGAACAGAGCTGGGCAGCAGCAATAGCAGCACTAAGTATTAAAGAAAGAACTGGGCGATTGTTTAAGTCTTGCGCAAATAGAGCCTATCTAATTACGTTAATCCAGTGAATCATTTCCTCCTGAACCAGACTACATCCTGTTTGGTTTGCAATTTTTGTTTTAAAATTTCCAAATCAATTTTTATTTGCCCAAATGAGTTTGTCTTGGCAATAACAGAAAAGTATCAAGTTTCCCCAAACAAAGGCTTTTTGTTCACGTGCTTTCGTCATTCTACAGGAAACCCAAATAAGGCATTTGATCTGAGTCGGACTTCTGAGGCCAGAGACCACAGGAACTTTTACCAAACAAGTCCATCTGGACTCAAAGATACCCAATTTAAATTGTAGCCTGGAGTTGGTGGCCATGGATTAGCCAATTAATGATCTTTAATGACTACTCTAATGTCAAGCACCTTTACAGGAGTGATTTCATCTGACCATGTCTACATCTCTGCAAGGTAGGAGTCATTTTTCCCATTTTAGAGATGTATAGAAATCTGATCAATAGTCCCTACATGGAAGCTGTTTGGCACTATTCTCTAATAATAAAAATAGCCAACATTCATTAAAGTTTTACTGTGAACTGTTCTAGAAACCTTCTGCATATCAGCTCATCTACAAAGTTATGAAGTAATCCCTGTCAATATCCATACTTTATAGATGAGGAAAAGACAGCAGTAAGAAGTTAACTGATTTATCCAAGGTTACAGCTAATAAGTTGTGACGCCAGATTTCAAATTCAGTTCGTTATTACTCTGGAATTATTATTCTTAACCACTGCTCTAACCATATTGGTGATACTAATATACATTCCTGACCATTCTTTAGTTTTGTGCCTTGTTAATATTTTAAGGTCTAAGGCTAATATTTCCTTTCTTTAAAGTACTGTTTTCATCTTGCTTCTCCGATCAGAGTCTCCTATGGCTTTGCATTCCCTTCAAAATAAAATCCAGATTGGCACCTTGGCATTCACGGGATTTCAAATATACCCTGGCCTCTATCAAATCCTCCACAGTGAATTTTCCAATTTGGATATATATGCTTTGTTCTTGACCATTTTACATATTTACACATGTGATTTGTTTTGTTCCTTAATCCAAGATGTCCTTGCTATTTCTCTCTATCCATGCAAAGCCTACCTTTCAAGCCCATTCAGGTTCACTCCTACTCTGAGTACCTCCCCTGTCCCTTCAGCCCACAGCAATTTCTCCAGCCACTAACCGTCTGGGTTACTGGCCAATGGACCACTTATTCAGAATGCTTAGCCACAATGTCATCACAAGGCTTGCTCAGAACATTCATCACACACCGCATACTATTTTTAGGTGTATATGTGCAATCTCCCCAGTTAGTACAAGCACTCTTCAAGGAACTAACTCATGTTTTGTATCTTGATGATATAACACCATATCTCTTAAGTGACCCCATTTTGATCAGTTTCCAATAATTCTTTTTTTCTTTTGCCATTACTATATTCTGTACTCCTTTGTGAGTGACTCTTAAGACTGCAGACAGTGTAAGGTCTGATTACATAGTTGGATGTGATTACCTTACAAAAGGCTGCCTTCTAACCAGTATCATTTGCATCACTGTGAAAGGTCAGTACCCACGTGAAGATAAAAGAATTCCACCCCAATAAAAGATCTCTCAGAGATGAATTCCTCCCAAACATTATGTTTTACAGAAGATGAAAAGTTGCTTTAATTTCTTAAGAGTTCAGTAACTTATGCCAGGAAATGGAAGACCATTATTAAACTTATTTCATCTTTTAATATTATAGTGCCTGTCATTTGCATGAATAAATACATCAGCAAAAATGAAAACTTGCATTATTCTAAGCAGTTAGGATTGCACATTCAATGTTCAACTTTTAATAGCCAATTGTTGCTAAGAATCAATCTAAAAGTTGACTCAGTCATGTGTGAGTAAATGTTAGTGGTATTCCTGGACTGGCTTTTCTGCAATCCTGCCAAGAGTCCAGAAAATTGACTAGTTGACTTCTCAAGTCTGTTTCAACTGATTCTGGGAATCCAGGATTCTTTGCCTGTCTACCCGTTTCTGGTTAAAGGCAACCACTTTGGTCTCATTCTCTCTCAAACACTTTGGAAGGTCTCCAAGTGTAAAATGGTACAACATATGCAGCCTGCAAGCAGGGCAGGCATAAGAAACACCAGAAGGATACACTGAAGCAAACTTCAAGCTGTGGGATGCTGGGAAACAATCACAGGCAACACACCAACTTGGCATAAAACAATCAGAGAATGAGGTGGCTCTTTTTGAGCAAAAGCATAATACTGGCTAAGATGCAAAGAAGACCACACAGATAGAAATATTGTACTGAGCCATCCATCCTGCCAGTCAAGGGTAATCTTTGGAGGTTTTCAATGCCAAAAGGCTGATGGTCATTCTTTCTTTCCATTGGCATTCACATGCCTGAAAATACTGCCCCAAGAGCAGCCTCTTTGACTATAACCATATCCCTAAAACTAAATGAAACTTGTTCTCCTTTTGCAAGATTTTTTCCCCCTAGTAAATTTCTACTCATCCTTAAGAATGCAGATCCAAAGCCAACCCCTCAGTAACTCCTGTCTACCCTCTGAAGAATTAACAGCTCCGTATTCTGCAGTTTCTCAGTATTTTATGTCATTTCATTTATGTCAATAGCATGTTAGGCTTTCCCAGGTCACGCTGTGATAAAGTATCCGCCTGCCAATGCAGGAGACACAATAGGTGAGATCCCTGGGTCAGGAAGATCTCCTGGAGAGGAAATGGCAACCCACTCCAGTATTCTTGCCTGGAAAATCCTATGGACAGAGGAGCCTGGGGGGCTATAGTCCATGGAATCACAAAAAGGCAGATGCAACTGAGCATGCACACATATCATTATGCTGTTTTTACTTACATGCTATATTTATATACTTATGCTCTATTTATTGATGGACCTGTCTTCTTGGATATACTGCAAACTCCTTTAGAGCAGAATTCATGTCATTTTTCACTATCGTTTCCCAGGTGACCACTATGATGACTTGCACATAGAAAATACTGCCTAAATATCATTAGATGAACAAAGGAAATTACTTATTTTTCCATTAGTCATTTATTCAATCAATAAATATTTATCAAGCACTCTTCTGTGTGTCACTCCAGATACTAAAAATAGCAGCAAACAAGAAGCACACACTCTTCCACCCTAGAGATTATATTATATTGGAAGAAGACTGAAAATATATATGAAAAATAGGAAGATGTTGATGTTGCATCACAATAAATAGTGAGAAAAACAATCAATGGGATAAGGAATTTGGAGAAAGATTGTAATTTAAATAGGATGATTAGAAATGACTCACAGAGAGTATGTCATTTAGGTAAAAACTCAAGGAGATGAGGGATGGGGTCATAAGAATATTAGAGAAAAGCAAAGCATAGAGGAAAGCACATGAGCAAAGGCCCTGGGGCAGGAAACTTTATAAGCACTTAATGTCTATAAATCGTTCCTAGGCCCTGCTCAGTCCCTTCAATCATTGTCCGACTCTGAAAACTTATGGACTTTTACCCACCAGGCTCCTCTCTCCATGGGATTTCCCCAGGCAAGAATACTGGAGAGGCTTGCCATTTCCTTCTCCAGGAGATCTCCCCAACCCAGCAGTCCAACCCTTGGCTCCCGTGGCTCCTGCCTTGCAGGCAGATTTTTTACCACTGAGCCACCATATACAATTATTTGATCTAAAAGAGACTCAAACAAGAAAAATACTGGCATAATTTCTAAAAAAGTTTAAAGAAATTCTGTGATCACATTTAAGGTAATACAATTCCTAAGCATTTTCTATTTACCAATTCAGTCAAACCTAAATTCTGTGTTGCCTGGGTAAATGCAACAATCTCTCTCATGGCTGATATATTTATTCACAGTGGGGAGAATTCCTTTAACCTCAATCAGGCTAAATAGAGAAGTGCTAGTAGTTTTCTTCTCAAGCGGACCTACCTCTGAACAAGTCTTCAGCACGGTTTGGCCAACAGGACCCTTTCCAGGTCATGAGCTTTTCCTAGTTCCAGATCTGTACAGTTCTTTCCTTCCACTTTCCCATTTCTGACCTCAATCCCCTCAAATCTTTGACCTACCTATATCTTTACTACTATGGCAAATGTTCTCAATAGACCTTCAGAAATGCATAAGCCTTGCAGCCAAGGTTCCAAACATCAAATTCTGAAATCCACCCTATGGTTTACAGAATTCTCTTGCCATTGTTACTGACTCAGCCACCCACACGGTTGAAATAGCCAAGCATAATAGAGGAAAACTGCCCCACATTTTGCTTACTGTTACTGTTTTCTTAATTCAGTTCTTTTAAGCTGTCTCAGACACACATCTATAATTCTAAGTTATGGGGGAAGAGTAAGCTTCACTTTATATGTAAGTGATATATTATTATTTATTAAGAATAATTTCCCTGGACTTCACTGGTGGTCCAGGGGCTAGGACTCTATACTCCCAGTGCAGCAGGCCCATGTTTGATTCCTGGTCAGAAAGCTAGATCCCACCTGCCTCAATTAAGATGTGGTGTGGCCAAAAATAATAACAGTAATTTTCCTATGAAGGGGTGTAAAAGAAGTTTTTATACTGTAATCCTATTAGAACAAAGATCTTAACTTAGTATTATTTGGTAAATAGTTGTATTTTTTAGGAGAGAGAGCCTATAGTTTTCATAAGATTCTCAAGACTATCAATCATGTATTTTTTTTAATATTAAGAATAAAAAAAACATTTCCACATGTCAAAAATAACAGACCAATGAAGTGATATTAGGAGGTGGAAGGCAATGTGTATGTGCTCAAGTTATCGGCAATGTTACAAAAGCGATTGTGTACAACATGGAGAACATAGACAATATTTTATGACAACTATAAATGGAATATAGGGCTCCCCAGGTGGCTCAGTAGTAACAAATCTGCCTACAAATGTAAATGTAAGAGATGCAGGAGATGCTGTTTTGATCCCTGGGTCAGGAAAATCCCTTGAAGGAGAAAATAGCAACCCACTCCAGATTCTTGCTTGAAAAGTCCCATGGACAGAGGAGCCTGGTGGGTTACAGTCCGTGGGTCACAGAGTCAGACACAACTTAGTGACTGAGAATGAACAACGGAGTACAACCCTGAAGAACTGTTCATCACAATGTTATACACCTGTAACTTATACAATATTGTACAGCAACTACACTCCAATTTTAAAAAAGAGAGATCATTATTCAATACTAACGTACATTTTAGTCAGTGATCTGTCTCATTAAAATATCTAAAAATGCCAATTAGAGAAACAAAGATACATTCCCATTCTTTTTTTTTGAGAAATTATTTATTGGTTTATGATCGGTTTATATCAATGTATTATTTGATTTGTATACAAGTATTTGTTAGTAAATTACACAATATTTATCCCACACTAGGAGTTCAGTCATTCTCGACTAATCTTTCTTTTTAATTTTATATTGGAGTATCGTTGATTAACATTGTTGTGGTAGTTTCATATGTACAGAAAAGTGATTCAGTTACACATATGTATGTATCTATTTTTCCTCAAACTCTTTTCCCATCTTGGTTATTACAGAATATGAAGCAGAGTGCTCTGTGCTATATAGTAGGTCCTTGGTGGTAATCTATTTTAAATATAACAGTGTGTACATTCTCGACAGTATAGTTCTTTGTGAAAAGTTATTTAAAGGAGAAGAATTTTAGACATAAGTAATTTACATGGAAGCTACAACTAATGGCTTTCACTGATCATAGCATATTGTATTATTTTTAGAACTCCTGAATACGTACACAAGATGTAAGTGTATCCTCCATTTGTGACAGTTATAAATATTAAAAGCTCCAAAGCAGTTGTTTCAGAACATGGGAGTTTGGGAACCTGCTCATATTTTCTTTTTTTAGTTTTGTCTTAGGCTCACTTCACTGACTCTCAGGAAGATGTCTTAGTCCTTTTAGCTCCATTTTCTCCCTATAACCTCTTGTAAATTACTTACTGAAGTCTACTCAGAGCTAATTTTTAATCTCAAGCTGGTTTTCTATTACTACTCAAGATACTCTATTCACTGCCTGACAAGTGTATACCCCATCAGGAGATGCAAATTATTTTCAATATTATCTTAAGAACTGCTAAGTGAAGTCAAAGAATAAATCAGCAAGTCACACAATATATGTCCTACAAAAGTGTATCAGTCGTATCCGATTCCTTGAGATCCCATGACTGTAGCCTACCAGGCTCCTCGCCCATGGGCTTTCCAGGCAAGAATACTGGAGTGGATTGCCATTTCCTTCTCCAGGAGATCTTCCCAACCCAGGGATTGAACCCAGGTCTTCCGCATTGTAGGCAGACGCTTTACTATCTAAGCCACCAGGGAAGTCCATAGACAGACATAAAATAATTCAAAGTTATATTTGTTTTAGTAACAATCTCATTAATGTTGTCTGCTAGAATAAGGCAATATTCAACAAAGGTGTTGCACAAATCTCAGAGTGTTGTTCAATACAGTCTATTAGGTTTGGAAGGAAAAAAAATCAGCCTCGTATTTATACTTACATTTTCTTTCTTATCATGCTCTTTGTTTCCTATATTTTGTGTACATAATAGAATATAAGGTGAACTGCAACATTTTATAATGTACTAGACACTAATCTGTATTAGTACTAGTTTTTAATATACTGTGCTAATGTTACCATTACTACATTATTGCTGTGGTTTTTGTGGTTCAGTGACTAAGTTGTGTCCAAGTCTTTGCAACCCCATGAACTGTAGCATGGCACGCTCCTCTGTCCTCTACTATCTCCAGGAGATTCTCAAATTCAAATTCAAAGTCGGTGGTGCTATCTAACCATCTCATCTCCTGCCCCCATTTTTTCCTTTTGCCTTCAATTTATCCCCACATCAGGGTCTTCCCGTGAGTCAGCTCTTCAAATCAGATGGCCGAAATATTGTAGCTTCAGCTTCAGCAACAGTCCTTTCAATGAATTTTCAGGTTCGTTAGTAATATAACATATACTATATTTTAAAGATAATATCAAATTTATAGTATAGTTCTATATAAATATAAATCATCTATGAAATATATAAATATGCATAGTGTGTAAATGCATGTTCCAAAGCATGAATTTATTACTGATGGCGTAAATGATTGAAATGAGCTTGGAGACCCCTGGTGCTGTAATGTGATGCCTAAGGAGTCATTCAAAACACAAGCGAAAATCTAAATATATATTTAAAAAAATCTAAATGTGGAGAAGCACAGTGGGTGAGGATAACGGTTGTTGTCATCACTGTTGACACCTGTGAAGTGGAATTTTAACAAAGCATATTGCAGGGTGGTTAACACAGAGGATTATGCTGGGGGAAGCATATGGGGGAAAGATGTTTCTTTGAAAAGAGCATGAAACACTTGAACATGTCTGGTTGAGAACGTGTCTGAACAGCAGAGATGTGTACACATCTCCCAGTGCCTTGTGGGCTTGCCTTTCTGGGAAGTCTATGATTAAGAGCCACAAGTTTCCAGTGAGCAAGGTAAAATGGATTGAAATTGGGACTGGGAAGCAAGTATGAAGAGACTATACGTGAATTCAGCACAGTGCCTCCAGTTCTAGAGTGAGAAGGCAGCATGAGGGCACACTAGTGAGATCTGGACAGGACTTGCCACACACTGACCCTGACCATGGAGACCTGAAAACCACGGTACCTTGTTCCCATCTCAGGTATTTTTCAGAAAATAAATCAGAGGAATGACTAAAATACAAACAAAACACTATGCTGATAGAACTACAAATATGTAAGTTATTCTTGAGTTGAAATAGAATGAAAACTCTAGGTTCTGTTTTAGAGAACTAGGTGGTTAGTTTCAACATTTTGTAGTTGCAGAAGGTAAACCATCTTGTGTACACATCTGAGAAGCAATCTAACAGCTAAGTAGTTTCAGATTCACCCAAGATTGTAATAGAACATAGCAGAGAAAGACAGCATCTACAAAGGACCTGGTGTTCCAAGGCAGATGGGTACTGCTTGAATCCTGGTACTCCCTGACCCATGTTCCTATTATTGCACTAATGTTCCAAAACTATGGCATTCCCAAAGGGGACAGGCATAATCAGGCTCAAGAACGATCTGAAACATAAATGTGGCTAAATTTTTAGAAGATTTCAGATGTGGAAATTAAGAGTCCTTTAGCTGTCTTCAACTTTCTGGAATTTTTAAAAATCTGAGTGGTTGTTGGTGAGTCAGTCTGCACACTGCTCCTTCTCTCCCCAACCCCATGCTCCTTCAGATGCTCTATGGTGCTCTCTGATGCACGGTGACACCCAGGAGACATTTCCTGCTTGCCTTCATGGTTTTCCTCTCTCTTTCAGCTGTCATTCCTTCTCAGTTTATCATCATCATCAATAAAGCCTAGAGGTAGCTTGTCTGCCTTAAATACTTATCTTATAAAGAAGGGAAAAAGCCTTTTGGAACATGTAGGTGGCCTGTCTTGTCCTTTATTTGCCTCAGGAAATGTGAGAATTTGTAATCCCTATTGCTAGAGATTTCTGCTCATTTTGAAGCACTATTAAAATGATTATCAAAGCTTTAAATTCAGCAGTGAAACACATGATTCTCTTAATGACAAGGTCAACTTAACTGGGTATCTGTCCTACATGAAATATTGCTCATAACTTGCATCCCCCAAAGAAGTTTAATATAAAATAATTTAAGTTGAAAATTTTTAAAAAGCAGTGTATAGGAAATGAAACTGAAGAATACATATCCAGGTCTGAGTTTTACAGCAGAGATTACATGAAAACATAACCAATCAACAATCTTTATCAATTAAACATTTTAATTAGTCCTGTGCTAATAGGGAAATCTGATTCATATCATTTCCAGCCCCATCTTTTAAGAAAGACTTGTTTAAAATTTGTTAACTTGATTTCTCATTTATTTTCATTATTAGTAAGGTGATGCACAAGGTGAAGGCTTCTTCTTCTTCTTTACTTCATCCCTGTGTCCTTGCCTAGAATCACAAATAATATCTCAATTCTTGTAATTATATTTACTGATAAAATGTTAATGTATTACCAAATTCTCCACCCAGTCAATGCATTTAATACTCACTTGAGCTTACCTTGTAGCTCAGCTGGTAAAGAATCCACCTGCAATGCAGGAGACCCCCCTCCAGGACAGGAAGATCTGATGGAGAAGGGAATGGCTACCCACTCTAGTATTCTGGCCTGGAGAATTCCATGGATTGTATAGTCCACGGGGTCACAAAGACATGACTGAGCAACTTTCACTTCACTTCAATGCTAACTTACAGATGTGCATTCATTTGTACCTAGTCCTAATTATTTTCCAGTACTCACTGGCCTAGAAAATTTTTAAATTGCTTACTGTGAAACCACATTTCCACCTACTCTTTTCCTAAAAGTTGTAAGTACATGGCACAGTGGAAGGCCTCACTCCATGACCTCAGGGAAACAGCGTTAAGCAGCACTTGGCACTGAGCATTCAGTGTGTATAATCATTATGGCAGGCAGTGTGTCAATCTCAGTAATACACAACCATCAGCATGCGAGGAATAATAAGTATGGCAGGCATCCTATTGAAGAATGAATTAGTGGGCCTTCTGGCCTTATCAGATTGGTCAGTAATTATCCTCTAACAAACTTCATCAGATTTTAGAAGAAAATGACATTTGAATTGATGTCACTGGTTTCAATTCATTACATAAAAGCTACCAGTGGCAACATTTTTACATAGGACTTGAACGATGCCCCATTGGGTGGTGAACCATTAATGTTATGTTTTTCTGCCTGTCACAGAAAACTAATCAAAATGATTGCATGGACCATAGTCTTGTCTAACTCAGTGAAACTATGAGCCAAGCTCTGTAGAGCCACCCAAGACAGATGGGTCTTGGTGGAAAGTTCTGACAAAATGTGGTCTGCTGGAGAAGAGAATGGCAAACCACTTCAGTATTTTTGCCAGGAGAACCCCATGAACAGTATGAAAAGGCAAAAAGATAGGACACTGAAAGATGAACTCCCCAGGTCAGTAGGTGCCCAATATGCTACTGGAGATCAGAGGAGAAATAACTCCAGAAACAATGAAGAGGTGGAGACAAAGCAAAAAAAAAAAAAACCAAGCTGTGGATGTGACAGGTGATAGAAGTAAAGAGCAATATTGCATAGGAATATGGAATGTTAGGTCCATGAATCGAGGCAAATTGGAAGTGGTCAAACAGAAGATGGCAAGAGTGAGCATCGACATCTTAGGAATCAGCAAACTAAAATGGACTGGAATGGGTGAATTTAACTCAGATGATCATTATATCTACTACTGTGGGCAAGAATCCCTTAGAAGAAATGGAGTAGCCATAGTAGTCAACAAAAGTGTCTGAAATTCAGTACTTGGATGCAATCTCAAAAATGATAGAATGATCTGTTTGTTTCCAAGGCAAACCATTCTATATCACAGTAATTCCAGTCTTTGCCCAACCAGCAATGTTGAAGAAACTGAAGTTGAACGGTTCTATGAAGACTACAAGACCTAGAACTAACACACAAAACAGATGTCCTTTTCATTACAGGGGACTGGAAGGCAAAAGTAGGAAGTCAAGAGATAACTTGAGTAACAGGCAAATTTGGCCTTGAAGAACAGAATGAAGCAGGGCAAAGCCTAACAGAGTTTTACCAAGAGAACAGACTGGTCATAGCAAACACCCTCTTCCAACAACATAAGAGAAGACTCTACACATGGACATTACCAGATGGTCAACACTAAAATCAGACTGATTACGTTCTTATACAGTTTTATACAGTCATCAAAACAAGACCTGGAGCTAACTGGGGCTCAGATTATGAACCCTTTATTGCCAAATTCAGACATAATTTGAAGAAAGTAGGGAAAACTACTAGACCATTCAGGTATGACCTAAAACAAATCCCTTAAGATTATACAGTGGAGGATGTGAGGGCGATCTGGTTGCGACATCTGTCACCCCATTGATCGCCAGGGTTGATTCGGCTGATCTGGCTGGCTAGGCGGGTGTCCCCGTGCGTCCCTCCCGAAGCTGCGCGCTCAGTCGAAGAGGACGACCATCCCCGATAGAGGAGGACCAGTCTTCGGTCAAGGGTATACGAGTAGCTGCGCTCCCCTGCTAGAACCTCCAAACAAGCTCTCAAGATTATACGGTGGAAGTGACAAATAGAATCAAGGGATTAGATCTGATAAACAGAGTATCTAAAAAACTATGGACAGAGGTTCATGATCTTGTACAGGAGGCAGTGATCATGACCATCCCCAAGAAACAGAAATGCAAGAAGGCAAAATGGTTGTCTGACGAGGCCTTCAAAAGAGCTGAAAAATGAAAGCTAAAGGCAAAGGAGAAAAATAAAGATATACCCATTTTTAATGCAGAGTTCCAAAGAATAGCAAGGAGAAATAAGGCTTCCTCAGTGATCAATGCAAAGAAATAGAGGAAAACTATAGAACTGGAAAGACTAGAGATCTCTTCAAGAAAATTAAAGACACCAAGGGAATATTTCATTCAAAGATGGGCACAATAAAAGACCAAAATGGTATGAACCTAACAGAAGCAAACGATATTAAGAAGATGTGGCAAGAATACACAGAAGAACTATACAAAAAAGATCTTCATGACCCAGATAATCATGATGGTGTGATCATTCACCTAAAGACAGACATACTGGAATGTGAAGTCAAGTGGGCCTTAGGAAGCATCACTACAAACAAAGCTAGTGGAGGTGATGGAATTCCAGTTGAGCTATTTCAGATCCTAAAAGATGATGCTGTGAGAGTGCTGCACTCAATATGCCAGCAAATTTGGAAAACTCAGCAGTGGCCACAGGACTAGAAAAGATCAGTTTTCATTTCAATCCCAAAGAAAGGCAATGCCAAAGAATGCTCAAACTACCGCACAATTGCACTCATCTCACATGTTAGTAAAGTAATGCTGAAAATTCTTCGAGCCAGGCTTCAACAGTATGAGAACTGTGAACTTCCAGATGTTCAAGATGGTTTTAGGAAAGGCAGAGGAACCAGAGATCAAACTGCCAGCATCTGTTTGATCATCAAAGAAGCAAGAGAGTTCCAGAAAAAGATCTACTTCTGCTTTATTGACTATGCCAAAGCCTATGACTATGTGGATCACAACAAACTGTGGAAACTTCTGAAGAGATGGGAATACTAGACCACCTGACCTGCCTCCTCAGAAATCTGCATGCAGGTCAAGAGGCAACAGTTAGAACTGGACATGGAACAACAGATTGGTTCCAAATAGGGAAAGGAGTTTGTCAAGGTTGTATATTGTCACCCTGCAAATTTAACTTTTTTGCAGAGTACACCATGCAAAATGCTGGCTGGATGAAGCACAAGCTGGAATCAAGATTCCTGGGAGAAATATCAATAACCTCAGCTATGCAGATGACACCACTCTTATGGCAGAAAGCTAAGTAGAACTAAAAAGCCTCTTGATGAAGGTGAAAGAGGAGAGTGGAAAATTTGGCCTAAAGCTCACATTCAAAAAACTAAGATCATGGCATCCGGTCCCATCACTTCATGCAAATAGATGGGAAAATAATAGAAACAGTGAGAGACTCTATTTTGGGGCCTCAAAATCACTGCAGATGGTGATTGCAGCCATGAAATTAAAATATGCTTGCTCCTTGTAAGGAAAGTTATGCACAACCTAGCATATTAAAAAGCAGAGACATTACTTTGCCAACAAAAGTCCGTCTAGTCAAAACTATGGTTTTTCCAGTAGTCATGTATGGATATGAGATTTGGACTATAAAAAGCTGAGTGCCCAAGAACTGATGTTTTTGAACTGTGGTGTTGCAGAAGACTCTTGAGAGTCCCTTGGACTGCAAGGATATCCAACCCGTCCATCCCAAAGGAAATCAGTCCTGAATATTCATTGGAAGGACTGATGCTGAAGCTGAAATTCCAATACGTTGGACATCTGATGCAAAGAACTGACTCATTGGAACAGACCCTGATGCTTGGAAACATTGAAGTCGGAAGGAGAAGGGAATGACAGAGGATGAGATGGTTAGATGGCATCACTGACTCAATGGACATGAGTTTGAGTAAGCTCTGGGAATTGGTGATGGACAGGGAAGCCTGGCGTGCTGCAGTCCATTGGGTTGCTAAGAGTCGGACATAACTGAGCAAGTGAACTGAACTCAACTCCTGCCTGTAGGCAACCCCAGTCATCCTGACTTCTTCCTCTTATCCCAAATTCTTGGGGTAGTTTTTTCTTTTCTTTGACCTTAATCCTGGTACTAGACTAGTGTGCCCAAGTGTTCGATTGATTCAACATACTGACCCATCTTTTCACTGTGATTTTAATCCTGTCTGCAACTTCAAATGCAAGGACTGTTCCTTATCATCTCTCCCCAATCCTGACTCTGGAAGATATTTCATAGATGTTGCTTGTGAATGCCTAAGGACTAAGCATTGGCCAAGTGATAATGCTTTGTCAAGTGATAATGCTTGAGACAGCATATTAAAAAGCAAAGACATTACTTTTCCAACAAAGGTCCATCTAGTCAAGGTTATGAATTTTCCAGTAGTCTTGTATGAATGTGAGAGTTGGACTATAAAGACAGCTGAGTGTCCAAGAATTGATGCTTCTGAACTGTGGTGTTGGAGAAGACTCTTGAGAGTCCTTGGACTGCAAGGAGATCCAACCAGTCCATCCTAATGGAGATTAGTCCTGAATGTGCATTGGAAGGACTAATGTTGAAGCCAAAACTCCAATACCTTGGCCACCTGATGTGAAGAGCTGACTCATGTGAAAAGACCCTGATGCTGGGAAACATTGAACTCTGGAGGTGAAGGGGACGACAGAGGATAAGATGATTGGATGGCATCACCGACTGAGTGGACATGAGTTTAAGTAAACTCTGGGAGTTGGTGATGGACAGGGAGGCCTGGTGTGCTGCAGTCCATGGAGTCACAAGGAGTCAGACACAACTGAGCAGCTGAACTGAACTGAATGCTTCAGAACTAGATGACTGATAACTGGCTAATCTACTTAAGGTGGAGTCTGTGGGAAGGACTACCTGGACTTATTTCCTCCTCCACCCTTTAAACTAGAATAAGAAATGCAGTTCAACATCTTCCCCGATAGTAGGCATCTATAAGTCTTACAAACCAGGAACTGAGCTACTTGAAGTTACTTAAGGGAGAAAAGTAAAAGCCAAACATAGTTAGGACAGACTTTGATTTTATTATTAAAAATACAATAAGTTCAGGTGCTCTCATAGCTCAGAGTCACACCAGGGCGTCGTGGAATTGAGACCCATAACAGATGAGCTATAGGTGGTACTCTACTCAGGATCGCTCTCTTGCCCTCACATGCAAGAAGAGGAGAAGACTGCAGTGTGGCATCCGTGAAAATCTGACAACATGCAGATCTTCCTTTTTCAATTTTGACAGGACAGTAAGTGTGGACGACTGGGAAGAGGAAAATCATCCGAGTTATTTTTGCCTCAGCAATGTGTGCTGAAGAATCCTGTTGTTCCCTCAAGTAGCTAGGCATGGAAGGTCCCTGTCACTGATGTGTTAACCTGAGTATTTCATGCACTTCAGAGATTACTGACCTGAGATGGAGACAGATAACAAGTCAAGTTTCCTTGACTAACTTCCCTACAATACATCCCTTTTTCACTGACAGGAGTGTGCTGACTGTTCAATCCTCTCTTAGGAGTAAAGAATTCAGGAAATAATGTACTCAAGACGGTGATAGTCACCCAGTCATCAGATGAAAGTTATCCCTGAGTCTGGAGTTGAAACAGTGTCTTCTCTCCTCCACTTTCGGATGACTAAGGACTTTTTACTCCTACAGAGGAACCACATGCTTCAATACAATCCTAATATATAGCAACAGAAAAACCTGTCTCAACCCTCCACCCTGGGGAACAGGTAAATCAGTTGCTCAGTAGAGGCGGTCTTTAACAAAAGGTCAAACAAAATTGTTCCGGAGACTTTGGGAGACTTTCAGTAGCTGCTTAAGACAGGGAGCCACTTGCAAAGGTGGGTCCTTTATTCAGGGGTCCCTTTGCTGTCTCCATGTATGTTAGGTAACCCCACATTCCCCTCATTTGCCTGCTTTCTGCTTCAACCCAAATTCCATTCACACACAAAGCCTTGAAAAAATTGAGGTAAGCAAGAGGTTATCATTTTAGTGAAATTTTGTTTAAAAACATAAAATAATAATTCTTGATTTTTAAAAAAAGGGTACTATGCTTCACAGAGTTGGTATTCATTTTTCTGTTCTGCCACTGGGATCAGGAAAAAAAGGTAGTCAGGTGGAACCAGAACCTTTTAAATGTTTTGAGGTTGAAATTTGAAGTTAAGTTGCAGCTATGGTTCTGGATAAAACTCTGAATTGTTTTTATAATGGTAACTTGTTTCCTAAATGCTTCATGAAAAAGAATTGGGTTGCAGTATCCCCCAAAACCCTGCCAGGCTGGTAAATGATGATTCTTTGCTCCAAAATAATTTGCTCCAGTGGCTTACATTTTAAATGGCAAGATATAGTAAAACTATGAAATACTTGATCTTTATGAAAATCTCTTAAGGCAGGAAGTCTAAAAGAAGGTTAGCAGATTAAAAGGAAAAAGGTGAGCAAAGCATTTCACAAAAAAGAAGAAAAAGTCTTTGCAGAAAGGTTTTTGTTAACAGAACAACAGTTGGAAAATCAAGAGACAGTATACAAAGAATGCTGTTTTTCAGCTAAGAGACTGAATGAAGGATATTTACAGGCTCTTCAACTTCCAAATCTTAAGATGGGCATGACTGTCATGGGGAAGGAATAAACTCAATTTGGTACAAGCCAAGAAATCCTTTTAGAATAAAAAAAGCCAATGAAGAATGGAACAATGGCATCTGTGCCAAAAAAAAATAAGACATCTTGGATATAAGACATAACAAGTTTATTTTTAGAGGTCTCTTTTTACCTTCCTGCTTTTGAACCCAAACACATTAAGAGAACCGCTTAATAAAACTAGCATTTCACAAACTCCTGTTTCAGCATCTTAATAAATAGGTCTATGATATGTTAGGGATTATATAATATACAGAAGTCGGTTATGGGGAGGGACTCTCCTCAGTTGTGAACAGAAGTAACAAACACTGAGTCACAAACCCTGCTTAAAAACACATAAAATGGATTGTCCCTGTGGATTAAAAAACAATGCCTTTCATTTTCACCCTCACGTTAATATTTCTTACCCAAGGGTATAGGAAGGAGTGTGTTTTGGAAATGCTAACAAGTGCTTTGAACTTTAATGATTCTTATAAAATTAAAGTCTTTTGTCAACAATTTTAGTTATTTCTGTGTTCTCAATGGACTTACAGAATACAAAAGCACCATCTTGTGGCTAAAAAGGAAAAGTACTTCAACACAAGCCAATGAATCACATTTTTTTTCACACATACTTTTTATGAAATATTTGTCAAGTTTAATTTTAAGCGCTTGGTAACTGTTTTTTCTAAAACAGATGGCTAACTGACTTAATACAATTTAGAAACGAATGTATCTTTAATACATTTGTATATGGATATGATTCAAGATAACAAATCCAAGTATGTGATAACCATATGAGATTGCAATCCCTTAGTCAAATTGAAACAAAAATAGAATTTAGCTTTAATAAACAGAAAATTTAGTCTTTGTGTTTTATTAATGAAGCTTTCCATTGATAATTTTAATTTAGAAGCATAGTCAGTTGTTTGTCCAGCAGGAAGTAGAAATTGCTTTCCCAGAATTATTACAAATAAATTTTTTTTTAATGTTAGCATTTGTATATGGTGAATTTCTTTCATAGGGAGAAGAAAAGTGATGAGGTAAGAAAGACTGAAATGGCAATAGATATTCTGACAGAATTTGACATAATATGAGGTACAAAACCAGAGGATATTTTTGTCTTTTAGCAATACTGAATATCATGTCTTCTTATACATTGCAATGTCATTACTATTTTACCACTGCCCTCACTTTAGAACTGGAATAACCAAAATACAAAGAGGTCAAGTAAACTGCCCAAGTTCATAGTGCCAGGAAAAAAGCAGGAGCAGAATTTGAGTCAGTACCTCACGATCCCCCTCCTCATCTTGCTAGTTCCCAAACCCTGTTCCTCAGCTGTGGCTGGTCTGGCTGCATCAAAATCATCAGGAATGTTTTTCCAATTTTCTTGGAAATTCTGGTTTAGTAGATAAGAACTTGAAGTCCAAGTCTAAAAAATTCCCTGTAATGCTAGTGAGAAAAAGCTAAAAATAAAAGGCAAGACAAATATTAAGCAAAGAAGGACAAAATTGAGCTTCAGTGAATTCTCTTCATTTAAGTTATGTCTTAGAGCATCACAATTCATAATGCCACTTTCAAAATCTACCAAAAAACACACCTACTTTAAAAGTTTTTCTAGATAAGTTGAACTCCTTTTGTCAATTACCCCTTTGTTACATAGACATGCTTAAAAGTAACATCAACAACTACTACCTATACAGAAGATATGATGCTGGATGTTTTAGTTTATCACTTTTAAATAATGATAAAATATACAATAATCTTTATTGCAAATCACATATAGCCAACTATTCTCATGGAATACTTTTGTTGATTTTTGTCCTTCTCTTCATCTATAGTATGGTTGTATGTGAGAAACAACTGTAGCGCCTGAATGTAAGTTGATAATTCTATTTAGGTTTCTAAATAAGGTAAAAGTGAAAAAAAGAAGACATGTGTTGTACTTCATTCATTCATCAATGAATGAGTGGCTATTTTGTTGAATTGAATAAATTTTCAAATACTAGAAGACTATGTCCTCAGTTTTTTGTGCTATTGACAATGTGACAATTAAAAACATGACACTTTTATATTTAATCCTTTAATATAATACTCATTATCATTTTCTTGGATATAGACATCAACCAAAGGATGAGTTAATCCCTAATTTATATGGTCAGCAATTTGTGTACAATATATACTGTTGTATGTTTTTTTCACCCTATGAATATTATTGACATAAGTAACTTGAAAAACATGTAATACTAAGGTGTAGCAAAATAATTAGAAAGTCATGAATTTTGAGTATATGTTACTTTTTATTTTAACATAATCTATTTAATTGAAAGTTTATATAATTTAATTTTAAATAATGACAATGCTTAATAATCAGATTTCCAAATTCCTGAAATTTTAGTAATTGGCTCTTGCAAGCCAATGAGAGTAGAATCTAGCATACTTCTAACTATTCACATTTTATAGATGAGAAAACTAGGTAATCCAAGTGTGATCTATCCTATGTCTTAAAGAATATAAAACACAGATCATGATTAAAAACTCAGATCTATTCAATTCCAGTTGGCACTTTTGCCCAGTCTCTGTACTATCTACCTACATGGTCCACCTGTACATTAGTCAGCTCTTGCTTATATATTGCTTTAAAATATTTTTCAAACATTTTTATGTGTGAAGTTTTATTCTTGTAATTTAAATTTTGTGTCTTTTTTCTTCTAAAATCTCCCATAAAAATCTGATATATTTTTAGTATCTGTAAATTCTCAAAATTTTGTTACTTGACAATTAAAATTAAACTATAAATTAATTTAAAGCTATCTGTTGTCAGATTTCAAGATAGCCTTTAGAAATTAACTTAAAGTTAGCATTAGGTCTAATACAGAATACTGTTTCCTTTTGGGAAGCATTTTATTTCTAGATTTCTTTTTTTGAGTTATGTATTAACTGCTTTTCTTAAAGATCAGGACGCTTAAGGAATCTAGGACAGAAGTCACTTATAAAAAAATAGGTCCTATCATTACAAAATTTACCCCAGCAATGAGAGAGACAAATAAGATAGCAAGAAAGATGATTTTTAAAGAAATTGATGTAAAACAAAATTCATTTTTTTCACTACTGATAATTTAATTTAAATGTTTCTAAGGTCCTAGTAAATTTTTCAATAAAGGGGCATTTAAACTTTGCTTATATAACTTTGCTTCTTCCTTTCTCACTTACATGAAATGGAAAATAGAAACTTTCTGAATGTAATGGTAAGTGTAAAATTTTGTCTGCTCTTTTAACTCACTGAGGAAAGTTACCTTGGTAAACATGTTGTACATTTGAATTTAAAAATTAATAATCAGTAGTTTGGCAGCTACTTTGAAGGAAACTAACCCAAAGTTATCCTCATCAATTTATGATGAATAACAAAAGGAACTAAGTAATTGCACAGCAATATAACCACATGGATTATTTGAACTGTAATTTGATTATGTCTTACCCTTAAGTTTAAAAATAATAATGGCTAAGCTTTGATATGAAAAATGATCCTAAATATTAGAAGATTAGGCTGTATGTGATATTATGTGAGGAACACTAAGAGTTTTCCAAGCCACTGTTTAAAATAGCCCTAGTCATCATTGGTCTACCATGGCTGACTAAATTCCCATATTACTCTTTCAGATATTTCAAAAAGACAAGGCATGCAAACCAAGTGGTTACCACCCATTAACATCTCCACAGAAATTATATTGTCATATTAGCTAGTCATTCTGAAGAAACTACTCAGGGAAATCAAGTTGTGAAGTAACTGGAGTAAAGAAAATACATGTCTATGAAGTTAAACATATAGAAATTTTCCATCACCTATGAAAGGCCACAATGAGGGGAGACAGTTCTGCCACCCCTGGAACCATAATAAAGGTTCCAAATAGAAAAAAAGGCACCATTGAAATAGTGTTAAACTGATAAAATACATAAGTTGGTAGAAATTTTGTTTCCCTGGGAAGAAACAAATAAGAGGAAATAAAATTTTAGGTCTTTTATAGTTTATATTTTATTCAACTTAAGTAAAATTCATTAATTCATAAGCCAATTGATTAAGATTTTATTATTTCACTAGAAGTTGTTTTATTTTTCTTAATTTTTGTTTTGTTAAACAAATCAAAGTCATTGTGTTTATAAAGAAATAGGTAAAACATTCCATCTGTCTTTTAAAGTAATAGAATGGGAATCAGTAGTTAATTTCAGTTTCAGCTTAATGATCAGCTACACTTGATCTCAAGAGATAAGCTTGTATGGTTAGGTTTGCCCCAATAGGAAAAAAATTTTAGATTAAATGAACCTAAGATACATACTATTCTCCCCTGCCCTTCTGGAATATCATAAGCAAATCCCTCGCATAATTTCACTTTCTTTGTAAATACTTCAGCATATGTTTCTAGAAAACAAAGGCATTTTTTTTTACCTCTAATCACAATGTGATTATCACAAAAAAGTTCTCAACATTGTCAAATATCCAGTGAATATATAAATTTCCCCTATTGTCTCATAATTTGTTTATAGTTTATTTTTTCAAATTGAAATTCAATCAAGGACCACAGACTGCAATAGCTATTAAGTCCTTTTGAATCTATGTATTTCCCCCCTCTAGCTTTTCTTTAATGTCTTCTCCCCCAATGTACTTACTGAAGAAGCAGTTTTTGTTAGTAGTATTTCCCATACTTTGGCTTTTGCTAATGGTATCCCTTTGGTGTCAACTAGCAAGTTTCTCCGTCTCCTCTTATATAAGCTGGTAGTAAGATCTTGAGGCTTGATAAGAATATTGTTCAATAGTTGGCAAGACTGCCTCACAGGTGATGATGTGTATACCTTACTTTCTACTATACACAGTGTTTTGAATGTTTTGGCTGTTAAGATTAATAAGGGTGTCAGCTTGGTTCATCCACCTAAAAATTCCCATCAACATCAGCTTTCACCTGTTTTAACAAATTCCAATAATCATTCATTCTCCAAATACATTGTTTTATTAAGGAAAGCAAAATTATGATATTTTGATTTTGTTATATGATGGAGTGGTGACTTCTAAAGCTTTGGAAGGTTTTCTTTAAGGAAGGATTTTGCTCACTTGTTTTGTGTAATCTGCTAATCCGCTTTTAGACTTTTCTACCTTAAGAGATTTTCATAAAGATCAAGTATTTCATACTTTTACTATGTCTTGCCTTAAAAATATAAGACACTAGAGCAAATTATTTTGGAGAAACAATTCTTCTCCATAAAAAAAAAAAAACAACATCAAGAGAATGAGTAACAAACTACAGACTGGAAGGAAATACTTACAAAACACGTTTCTGATGAAGGACAGTTATACAAAGAACTCTTAAAACTCAATAAAAAGAGGATGAGCAACTCAAATAAAAATGGACAAGAAGCCTGAACAGATGCCTCAACCTGAGATGTCAAGTAAGTATATGGAAATATATTTAACACCACATATGAGGGAAATGCAAATTAAAATGACAGTGAGGCACCATAACACACCTATTAGAATGGCTAAAATGCAAACAGGATATGGAGCAACAGGAACTCTCACTTCTTGCTGTAGGGAATATAAAATGATACAGCCACTTTGAAGATGGTTTGATGGTTTTCTTAGAAAACTAAACATACTCTTACCAAATGATCCATCAATCTTACTTTTTTGTATCTACCCAAAGCAGTTAAAAACTTGTGTGCATACAAAAACCTGCACACAAATTTTTATAGCAATTTTATTCATAACTGCCAAACTTGAAGCAGCCAAGATGTCTTTGGGTAGATAAATAAACTATGGTACATTTAATAAACAGTGGAATATTATTAAGCACTATAAGGAAATAAACTCTTAAGCAATGAAGAGACATGGAGGAAATTTAAATGCATATTGCTAACTGAAAGAAGCCAATCTGAAAAGACCATACTGTATGATTCCAACTATGTGACATTTTGGAAGATGCAAAACTATGGAGACAGTAAAAGATCAGTGATTGCCAGGGGCTAAAGGAGAAACAAGGATAAATGGGCAAAGAACAGAGGATTTTTTAGGGCAATGGAAATTATTCTGTATAATACTACAATGCTGGCTATATGTCATTACACATTTGTCAAAACCCATAGATAGTACCATACCAAGAGTGAACTCAAATGTAAACTGTGAACTTTGGGTGATGATGTGTCAATGCAGGTTCATCAGTTGGAGTAAATGTACCCTGTGGTCCAAGATGCTGATAGTGGGGTAGGTTTGGGAGGGAGAGACAGGGTGGAGTGTCGTGGGAACTCTGTACTTCCTGCTCAATTTTGTTGTGAGTCTAAAAACTGATCTAAAAATAATGTTTTTATTTTTAAAAAAGACACATATACAGAAAAAGTAAAACCTCCCTTTATCAACTATTCAGTTACCCTGAGATACAATTCATACAAAAAGTCAAGATAAACAAGCTATTTCCAGTTACTTATTAGAATAATGAGATATTCTCTTGTATTTTCCTAAGGTTCATAGATTTTTAAATACTTAAATGAAATAACTTGAATGATAGGAGAAATAATATGTAATATATATAGTCCATGTCTTTATTTGCAAACAGGCGCATAAAACTTTTTCAAAATCATACTTATCTTTCATTATTATATCTTTGGAAGAATTATGTATATTTCTTGCTTTTCAGTCGCTAAGTTGTGTCTGATTCTTGACCCCATGGACTGCAGCATACTGGGCTCCTCTGTCCTCCATTACCTCCTGAAGTTTGCTCAAATTCATGTCCATTGAGTTGGTGAGGCTATCTAACCATACAAAGCAGTTAATAGAAGTATGCAGTGGATAGAACATATTAGGAGTCAAAACATCTGTATTAAAAATGATTAGTGATACCACCTGGTCAAGTAACCTTGCTGCTGCTGCTGCTGCTAAGTCTCTTCAGTCGTGTCAGACTCTGTGCGACCCCATAGATGGAAGTTCACCAGGCTCCTCTGTCCCTGGGATTCTCCAGGCAAGAATACCGGAGTGGGTTGCCATGTCCTTCTCCAATGCATGAAAGTGAAAAGTGAAAGTGAAGTCCCTCAGTCGTGTCTGACTCTCAGCGACCCCATGGACTGCAGCCTACCAGGCTCCTCCGTCCATGGGATTTTCCAGGCAAGAGGACTGGAGTGGGGTGCCATTGCCTTCTCCATCACTTTACTTTCCCCATATGTAAATGGGCATAATAATACCTAAGCATTATGGAGAGTAGACAATGTATCTGAAATGTTGGTGCTTGACCAAAAAAAAAAAAAAGATTATCAAAAAAGACTTGCACTTATGAAATAAAAAGTCATGGAATGATCTATTTTTCCTGCCTCTTGAAAGACAACTTTTGGAACAACCTAAATAGGAAAGCATATATCCAATGTTTACAGAAAGTCAGGATGTCTAAGTAACATTTTTGATAACCCTTGTCAAGTTAAATAGTTCTTAATTGGTTGGGAATATTCTATTATTATTATTAAATGGACCATACTTGGGTTTTAAAGACAAGAAAATTATCAGAGATCATTGATAAAGGGTTTTTAGCCTTGACATAATTAGAGCTATGAACTTAATAGGTCTTTGCTTGGGGAGGGGACTTTGCTAGTATGTTGTGCATGTGTGCAAAGTTCACTTCAGTCGTGTCTGACTCTTTGGGACCCTATGGACCTTAGCCTGCCAGATTCCACTGTCCATGGGGATTCTCCAGGCAAGAATACTGGAGTGGATTTCCATGCCCTCCTCCAGGCAATCTTCCCCATCCAGGGATCCAACCCATGTCCCTTATTTCTCCCGCACTGGCAGGCAGGTTCTTTACCACTAGTGCCACCTGTAAAGCCCTTAGTATACTGTAGGATGTTTATTTAACAGCTTCAGATGATAAAGAATCTGTTTGCAATGCAGGAGACCTGGGTGCAATTCCTGGCTCAGGAAGCTCCCCTGGAGGCCCACTCCAGTATTCTTGCTTGGAGAATTCCATGGACAGAAGAGCCTGGTGGGCTACAGTCCATGAGGTTCCAGAGAGTTGGACACGACTGAGCGACCAACACTTTCACTTTCATCCCTTTTCTCTACCCACTAGATGCCAGTAGCAAACCTCTCTACACATTTGTGACAACCAAAAAAGTCCTCTGGACATTATCAAATGTCCTTAGGTGAAGGGAGGAGAGCTAAATCACTCCCGGCTGTAGAGCAATAGTGACCTTCAAAATGTAAAAGATAAAATCATCTTGACCTTTTTCTAGAAAAATTGCCCTCATACTTCAAACTTTTCCTGTTTAAAGTATGACAGGCTTTTTTTAGACCAGAACTGTCTTTGTGGTTTTTCTCTGAAACTTACCCTAGTTTTCAACTGTATGGAAAGGCAAGTAATAAAAAGCCAGATATTAAATTCTTTTGAACCTTTATATTCACATTTAGTTTCACCATTGTTCTACTATTAGCAGTTTGTTATGGTGGTAGTGATACTGACTATGCAGAGTACGCACATGCTCTGTAGCTAAGCTGTGTCTAACTCTTCGTGGCCCCATGAACTGCAGCCCACCAGATTCCTCTGTCTATGGGATTTTCCAGGCAAGAATAATTGAGTGGGCTGTCATTTCCTCCTCTGAGAGATCTTCCCTATCCAGGGATGCAGAGTAAGTACGTTCAAACATATTCTCCTTCCACACAATGAACATAATCTTTAAAAATAAGATTATAAAATCTTTCAAATCATCAGTTTAAGTAGCAAATCATAAAGTTTTCATGCTATATTTTGACATTTTCAATGGATAGTTTGAATATCACAAAAATTAATCACTTTTCCATAAAAAATCAACAAACACACAGCCTTCAAACCAGGACCTTATAGGAGCCCTAGATGTAAATACCCCCTTCTTTCGGTCTAGCCTAGCCTCAAGACACCATGAAGACCTCTATCTATTGCCATCTCGTGTACCAAGAATGACAAGTTTAGTCTGAATTAAAACTTGTTTTGATTAAACCTACAGCAAGCTGTTCACCAGAATTTCTAACAAATAAGCCCTTCTGTTCGCTTGTTAGAGTCATAATCAACCAGAAGCCAAAATAAAAACGCTGTTAGTCCACTGGGTTCTTTAATCACTGAAGAAAAGAAAGATTGAGAAGAATGAGTCGCTGAGCTAGCAGAGTGAACCATTGGTTTAAGACAGGGAACATGACAAAAAGCTAAAATATTTCTTCTCTAAAAGTCAATTTTTATGTCAAAGATAAACCTATGCAGTGTTGTCAAGACTTTCTCATAACGAGAGAATGACTTCTAGTGAAGAAAAGCAACTACATATTTAAATTAGTATTCCTATTACTCTGCTTGTGAAACTTAGTATCCACTCAATAAAAATCAGTCCTATTGACCAATTACAAGGCATCAAAGCAATATAAATCCATCCATTTGACAGATTTGAGAAAATCTGGGAGAGGGAAGAAAAAACATGGAAAGAAGTAGATTTAAAATTTGCTTTGACTCATTTTCCAGTGGCATCCTCCCACAAATGATTATAGATAAAAAGGAATAACAAGTTTAATACCAAGTTCTAAGATAAATTTTCTTTTTGATCTTTGTGGGAAAAGCTTAATATTTGTAAATATTCCCTGTTAAAAAGATAAGGCTTTGCAAGTGAGAAAATCCTTGAAGAGAATCATCTTGTATTAGTTATCACTGTTAATATAACTGCTAATAGAAGTAATAATTACAAAGATACCATAATTTGTACACATATTGTATGCTTTAAGACTTCCCTGGTGTTTTATTATGGAAATTATTTTAGTTTTAGCTCTTATATTTAGGTCTATAATCCATTTTGAGTCTGATATTGGTGTTGAATTTCACTATTTTGGGTCTAGATCCAAATTTTTCAATCTCATATGTTCAATAAAACATAATGATAAAAAGAGTATTCATTCTCCATTAAATTACCTTGGCACCTTTATCAAAAATTAATTGACTGTAATATGTGTGGGTCTGTTTCTAGAGTTATTTTATTCTATCATTCAGTGTATCTATCCTTAAATCAATACTACATTATTTTATTTAGGATTACTTTATAAAAAAGTTTTGAAATCAGGTATTGTGAGTCCCCTCCATTTTTGAATATTTTAAATTATTTTGGGTAATATAGGTACCTTGGATTTCGCAGTTTCTATTTATAAAAACCCACTGGAATATTGATGAGAATTAACATTTTGTCAATATTGAGTCTTCTGAACCATAAAAACATAATTGCTCCCAGTTATTTGTCTTCTTTGTTTTCTGGCAATAATATTTCATTGTTTCCAGTATAATCGTCTTGCATATATATGTTTATATATATATATTTAAAAGAAATTTTACTAAGTATTTGATGGAATTTTATGCTATTATAAATGGTATTTTTAACTTCAATTTCAAGTTTGTTTCTATATATGGAAATATAATTGATTATTATATGTTGATTTGTATATGCTTTTTTATATCCATTAATATAATGTCATGACCATTTCCTTATTTAGTCTTTTAACATAGAAAATTATAGTAATTGCTACTTAAATAATCAACCAACCTTGCATTCCTGGGATAAATCCAGGTTGGTAATTATATACTATTCTTTTTCTGTATTGATAGATTTAATTTATTAATGTTTTTGTTAATCATTTTTATGTCTCTACCTATGAGAAACACTGGTTTCTCATTTCTTATCTTGTAATGTCTTTGTCTACTTTTTCTACCAGGTATCAGGGTAATATTGACTGGATGAGTTTAGAAGTCTGTCCAATCTTGTTTTTCTGGGAAGAATTTGTAAAAAGTTGGTAATGTACATCATTTCTTTCTTAAATGTTCAATAGAATTTACCAGTGAAGATAGTGGGATTGGAACTTCCTTTGTTGAAAGATTTTTAACTACAAATACTACAGATGTAATATCTTTAATAAATACAGGACCTTTAGGTTATATGTTTCTTCTTTTTCTCTTCTTTCAGTTTGAATGCTTTCTATTGATCTAATTTTAAGTTAACCAATTCTTCCCACTGTTATATCCAGACTGCTGATAAGCCCATCAATTGAAATTTTCTTCTCTGTTAGCATGTTTTTCATTTCCAGCATTCTTATTGGATTCTTTTTTTATCTCCATATGCCTGCTGAAATTTCCCATCTGTTCATGCATGTGTTTCTCTTTTCCACTACTCTCTTTAACATATTTAACATAGTTATTTCAAAGTAGTTCATCTAATGTTCCATAATCAGGGTCACATCCTGATTTGATTCTGTTGATTGTTTGTCTCTTGCTAATGGGTTATTGTTGTTGTTGCTGCCACTGTTTTACTTATTATATAATATTTAATCAAATGCAAGCATTGCATATAAAAGAAAAATAGTGAGATAACTTTGCTCAATATTATGTAATGACCCAAATGGGAAAATAGTTTGAAAGAGAATAGATATATGTATATGTATGACTGAAAAAGAAATGTATTACAATCCCAGGCAGGGAAATCATTGAATTGTACACTTTAAAATGGGGGAATTTTATGACATGTGAATTATATCTCAATAAAGCTGTTATTTTAAAAAGAAAAATAAATTGAGAAATAGAGAGGTAAATTTAAAACAGCAAATGGACACATTTCTTTTTCTGCTAGTCCTCGAGTGTGGAGGATGAGTCAATCTATAGAACAATGGAAGTCAGTTTTTGTTGCTGCTCTAACTACCTTTGTGCTAAGTTGCTTCAGTTGTGACTGACTCTTTGCGACCCTGTGGACTGTAGCCCACCAGGCTCCTCTGTCCTTGGGATTTTCCAGGCAAGAATGCTGGAGTGGGTTGCCATTTCCTCCTCCTCCAGAAGATCTTCCTGACTCAGGGATTGGACCCAGGTCTTTTAGGTCTCCTGCGTTGGTAGATGAGTTCTTTACCACTAGTGCCACTAGGGAAACCCCTAATGACCTTTAGTTTACCATAGATTTCAAATTCCTCTGGTGGTATACTGCTTCTACCTTGTGCTTAGCGTGAGAACTATCTGCTGAAGGGTGCTTATGAATATTTCCGTTCCGTTTCCACCTTTCAACAGAGTTTGCATGCCCATCACAAGGGAATCGGAGAAGGCAATAGTACCCCACTCCAAAACTTTTGCCTGGAGAATCCCATGGACAGAGGAGCATGGTGGGCTACAGTCCATGGGGTCGGGAAGAGTCAGACATGATTGAGTGACTTCACTTTCACTTTTCATTTTCATGCATTGGAGAAGGAAATGGCAACCCACTCCAGTTTTCTTGCCTGGAGAGTCTCAGGGACAGGGGAGCCTGGTGGGCGGCCGTCTATGGAGTCGCACAGAGTTGGACACAACTGCAGCGACTTAGCAGCAGCAACAGCGGAAGGGAATCTCTCTCCAGAATTTTCTCCCTCCCCAGAGATAGACCATCTGCTTAGCTTGTTATTAAGTGCAAGGTTTATGTGAATGCCTGGGAATTTTCAGTCTCTTGTTTGACCTTTTCAGGATTTCTTCTCCTCTCACCATGGCAGCCCCAATATGCCTTCTATCAATGGAATATCTTATGCAAAGTTGAGTTGCATGGCCCTAACCTGTAACAGAACTCTGCTTGTTATCAGTGCAAGATCTTGGCCTCAACCAAGTTTTTCCAGTCACTAGTGGCAGACAACTTTTTTCTTCTGCTCCTAACCCAATGGCAACCAAACTTTGCTTAATATCAGGGCATATGGAGTGTTACCTACCCCTTCCCAGTGGCAGACATCTTTCATTCATGTAAGAAAAGGATTCAAAAAAGCGCCAGACTTTGCACCTTTCCATCTATAGCAGGCAGTCACCATCCACAAGCCTGTACCACTAAAGAGTTCCTCTCAGGTTTCCTTGCTTGCCTCCACTTCTGTTCATGAGCACGCAGGTGGGGCTCCTAGACAAGCACTGGTGAGCACTGGCAAACTCTCTTTTGTGTGGAGTTTTCAAGCAATCTAAATTGTTACGCTCACTCAAATTTGACCTTTAAGAGTTTGTTACATTTTTAGTTTGTATTAGTCACGGGTCTCCAGAGAAACAGACCAAACAGGACGTGTATGTGTATCCACGCGTGCGTGTGTGTAAAGAATTTTATCATAAGGAATCGGCTTATATAATTAGAAACTGAAAAGTCCAGACCCAAAGGAGCTGATGGTATACTTCTAGCTTGGGTCTGAAGACCTAAGGAGCAAGAAATGATGCAAGTTCCAGTCCAAATCTAAAGGCTGGAGAAGACCAATGTCTTAGCTCCAAGTCAGGCAGAGAAAAAGAATACATTTTTACTCTGCCATTTATTCTATGCAGGTCTTCATGGATTGGAAGAGGCCCACCCACATCAGGAAAGGTGACCTACTTTACACAGTTTACCAATTCAAATATTAATCTCATTCAGAAACATCCTCACAGACACATCCAATAACAATGTTAATAAAATCTAATAGTAATAAACAATGTTTAATCAAATATTTGGGCATCTTATGGCCCAGTCATGTTGACACAAAAAATTAATAAACACACACTGGTTTTCTTCTTACCTGATTTTATGGCTGACTCCTCTTTTTTACTGTATTCTATCAAAGGTGAATTTTGTGTGGCCCTTATCTCCTTGGGGGCGTTCCAGGAGGCTCAGTGTAAAAAAAATCCACCTACAAAGCAGGAGACACAGGTTTGCTCTTTGGGTTGGGAAGGTCCCCTGGAAGAGGGAATGTCAACCCACTTCAGTATTTTTGCCTGGAAAATCCCATGGACAGAGAAGCCTAGCTGTCTATAGCCCATGGGGTCACAAAAAAGTTGGACACAACTTAGTGACTAAACAAAAATATCTCCTTGGAGGGGCTTGTCATCCTTTGAAATTCAGTGACACTAATTGTCTCAAGTCTCTGATAAGTACAAACAAGTTATGACTTTGTAAATTATCCCTTGTTTTTGTTGTAGGAGTAGGAGCAATCTATATTAAAAAATAGAAGCAGTATTCCCGCGTACTCCTAACATTCAGAGTAAAAAGCGTCTGAATCAAGACATGTTCACTGAATACCTGTCAGGTTTGTTTTTTTACAACTGGAAAGATAAATAATAATGTAATGATATAACATCTCTACTCAATGCATCACTAACATAGTGCCTGAAGATGATGGGTGGTGTAACAACAAGTAATGCCAATATTAATAGTTCAGTGAAAATGATTTAATAATAACATTCCATATGCTAAGAACCTAGTTCACAGAAAATGGATCCATTTCTCACAATAAATATATTATTAAGAGCTCAGTAAAAAAAAACATTAACTGTTTTATGAAATTGTTATTTGAAAATTGTTTTAGCTCCTCTGAGAATTATCCCAGAAATGTTCACTAAGAAGTAATAGCGTCAAGGAAATTTTGTAGGCAACAGCCAACTTCCACTTGCTTTTCTCCCCATTTTCCCTGTTACAGGTCATGGTAAGATGTCAGTGGAGTTGGAATCCTAAATAGAAAATTTTCACTCACTCTAACAGTTTAGCCCACTCAATACAAAACAAACTAAGGGCCAGGGGTCAGTGCCAACATTTCTTTGCTGTTTGTCTTGTTATTTTTAAAATATGATATATGACAACTGTCCCCTGAATTTCAGTTTCCTGAAGACAATATGCTAAATTTATTTCAACTATTCTGATGCAGAAAGCTAATTAAGTCAACTAGTTTAGCAACTGATCACGTTTCACTAATTTCAACCATCTGCTTCAACATTTGTTCCTATGTGTACTAGCTTTCATAGCGTCTTTCCTCTAATAGCAATTAATGAAATTGTTAATAAGCTACATATATGATATGATGTTGCAACAATTTACCACAGGATTACATTATAAGGCAAATTTAACAATTGTAGAAAAATGACTCCAATAATCAAATGTTGTACAACAGCATCTAGTTTTCTTTTTAACTCATACTTCCCAATTAATCCTCTAATTAACACACATTTTATACATAATTCATAATTTTAAACTCTTGGTCATATTTGCCACCCCTTTTTACATGCTAACTGCTTATATGAGATACATATTAATGAAACACAACTCCTGTGCAAATTCTGAGCCTTGATTTTAATTCACTGAGCTTTTTCATAAGATTTCCTTTCAATTATTGTGGAATGCATTAAGAGGCAAGCTATGCCACTATCTGGTTTCTATACTATATTCAGAGAATGGTCTATGCACAAACATACACTACATCATGATTTTAGTATTTTTAAATGAGATTAATTTATAAAGACATTGAAACATAAGTCCTATTGAACTACTTTAGCTTCCTACCATAGCTTGATACATTCAGTAACATTCATACAAATGAAAAATATAAAATATCAGTAGACTTTGCTAAGTATCTGGGCTTTATTTTCATGGCAATTTAAACAAACAAATATATTAATACCTCTTTAATATGCTAGCATGAAATATATGGTCAGTGCTAAAAGTTCACCTCATCAATACTGTCTCCCACTGATTTTAGCCACTACTCGTGCCCAAATATATGTGCCTATACAGTTGATCCTTGAACAACAGGAGTTTGAACTACTTGGGTCCACTTACACCAGGATATTTTTTTCAGTAGTTGATACTACAATACTACACAATCCATTGTAGGCTGACTCTACAGATGCAGAGGAACAGTGCATATGGAAGAACCACCAACATGAAGGGCCAGCTATAAATTATATGCAGATCCAACTGCAGTAGGTTGCACCCCTAATCTCCTGGGTTGCTCATGGGTCAGCTGTGCATGCCCTCAGCCATACTGAAAACTACTCTCTTCTCTCTGATGACCATCACCTTCTATTTCTATAACCACGATCAAAATATTGTTATAGAGGGGGATAAAACTGAATATTGTGAAATATCCAAAACATCTTTACAAAGGTGCAAACTTTGTTTATAGATGTATATAGATGTGTATAGATGATCCTACACATTCCTCTTCCAATAAGTTGTTTGGATAACGTAGACCTAAGTTAGGAATTTTTAAAATCATTTAATCAATTTACAGTGTATGATATGAACAAGAAAATATATCTGAGATCATAATACAACAATGAAAATATACAAGTTTCCAAATGACTTGAAAATGCAATTTGAAGTTTCAATGAGTCATAAAATGGATACATTCATAGAATTATTCCCACCTTCCACTAAGCAGTGTTCATCCTATTACTCAGGTGCATGAAGACTGGGCACAACTGAAGGACTAATTAACCAAATTTACAAAAATCTGTTTAAAAAAGGAGATTATAGCAACTCATTCTAAAGGAGGAGAGAAAAAGGCACCAATATGGTTCAACTACAGAAACTCAGCTTTGGTGAGGTCAAGCAAATGAGAAAATCCTCCATTAAGGGTATCACTAGCTTAGTTCCATGAACATGTGTTTTATCTCCTTTAACCCATGAGGAGACTGAAGTTTAAAGAATTTTGGTCAACATCATAAAACTCAAAGTAGAACCATTAAATTTACAGCAACTTGCTTAGAAACAAAACTAGCATTAATCTGTATCCAGATCACCAATTATTCATCAATCATTCCCTGTTCCACACTCAATTTGCAGATTATATTTATCCTTCCCTGCCTAAAAAATTTAAAACCAAACTATTGGGAACACTTATACATACTTCTCATGAAAAACTTACTTCTCAGGTTTTGCTTGATATTATAATTTGTAGATATAAGCAAGAATACAGTATATTGATACAGCTGAATTTAGAGCAATGATTGAATAAATATAGTATGATACTAAGCAGTCTTGGCTCTCCTGTATTTTACATGTTTTTGTATAATTTAGCAATTCTAATTTAAACTAATGCCATTTTACCATTGGTATATAGACATAATTTAAATAACTAAGAGAACAAAAACAAACATAATTCAAAACATAAGAATTACATCCTTAGAAGGAATTGGGAGCCATATTAGAAAGATTAAACTCAAAATGATAACATAGTCTCAGTCAGTCAGTTCAGTTCAGTCGCTCAATTATATCCAACTCTGTGTGACAGCAGCCCACCAGGCTCCTCCGTCCCTGGCATTCTCCAGGTAAGAACACTGAAGTGGGTTGCCATTTCCTTCTCCAATGCATGAAAGTGAAAATTGAAAGTGAAGTCCCTCAACCGTGCCTGACTCCTAGTGACCCCATGGACTGCAGCCTACCAGGCTCCCCCATCCATGGGATTTTTCAGGCAAGAGTACTGGAGTGAGTTGCCAGTGCCTTCTTACATAGTCTGGCCTCCTTTAAATATACCACTTTTTATGATGTAAGTAGCTTTCATTTTACAATGGATACTCCACGGCTTAACTAAAATAATCAAGTTGAAAATCCCCTGAAACAAAGAGGCAATAGAACTGAGAAACACTGTTTTCTTCAAATAGTGTGAGAATAAAACTGTTCATCTCTCAGTTGTGTCTGAATCTTTGTGACCCCCATGGACTATAGCCCACGAGGCTCTTCTGTTCATGGAATTCTCCAAACAAGAATACTGGAGTAGGTAATCACTAACTTCTCCAGGGGATCTTCCCAACCCAGGGATCGAACCTGGGTCTCCTGCCTTGCAGGCAGATTTCTTTACCAACTGAGCCACCTGGGAAGCCCTGGTGTGAGAATGAATAGTAGGGAGAATAAGTCCACCCCAGTCTAGGATTCAGTGAAATTGCTCATCAACAAATTGCTTCATCAGTTATGTCTATATCAGTTTCACCTCTTAAAAAGATTAAAGCCATTGTTTATATCTTGTATTTCATCGTAAGCAACATTCACTCTTAAATCAAGTGTCTACAATTTTGAGAGCACAGTAATCAATTCTACAATTTCTCAGTAACTCAGTGACAGAACTAAAATGTTATACTATGCCCCAATGAAAAAAGAAGTTGTGCATGGACCATGAAAAAGAAAACTTCTCTTCCTTGCATCAAAAGAAAAAAGGAAAGGAAGGGAGGGAGGAAAGAAGAAAAAATTGTGTCATGATTACGTAGTATGTAAATATCACACCCAAAGTCATAAAACCCAATAAATCTGTATCTCACCTAAGGACCAAGTTAATGACGAATGAGTGAGAAAACAAGTGTGCCCAGTTAAGGGCATTGTCACCATAGATAAGGCATGACTGACTGTTATGACCCAGGGAAATTTGTGTTTTAACGGGTACAACTTGAGTACCTTTTGATGTTTATTAAGTACATATGAGAGCTTCTAAGTTTCACTTGTCACTTTCTAACACTGTTCACAATCACAATTTTTCTGTTGTCTGAAATATTCTACCCCTTTCTTTTTTATTTTATAATTTTCTTACCTTTTTCCTTTCTATCCCAAGAAGCCTAAGGAGTGGTTCATGTTAATTTTTTATCAATTTTCCTATAGAAGATACATATCGGAACACAAAAAACTAATTCATTAAGACCACAATAAAAAAAAAATGAACAATTTGGCAGAACCTGAAATAGTTATAATAAAAAAATGTTTTAAAACATAGCTGCAATTTTTAAGCACCAAATTTAATCTGTAAACCAATTTAAACTGAAGCCAAGGCCAAAAGAAGATTAAAATGTTGGTGCCTACTCCCCTAGTGATTCAGAGTCCTAAGAATGGAGTCTCCTGTCCCTACTGGTAAAGAACCTTCCTGATAAAGCAAGAGACATAAGAGACACAGGTTCAGTCCCTGGGTGAGGAAGATCCCCTGAAGGAGGGCATAGCAACCTACTATAGTGTTTTTGCCTGGAGAATCCCATGCTTATAGGAGCCTGGCAGGCTACAGCCCATACGGCCACAAAGAGTCAGGCATGACTGAAGGGACTGAGCACTTAGCACATGATGAGAAGCAAGATATAAGCAGCACCAGCAGCCACAGCAGAGGACCCCTGAAACAGCTAGTCTTCTAGGCAGAGACTCCTCTGGTAATCTCATTCTGGATCCATTCCCCTTTCCTAAAATAACTTCTTAATCTTAACCTCCATAACCTATGCAGTGGATAAAGATGGAGACATACATCACAAAACTGGACAAGTGCTGCTCATTGGCTGGCAATGGGAAATCTGGTCCTAAAAGCTTCCTAGATCAGGGATCTAACTCTACAGGCTTTGAAGGAGTAAGCACTGAGACCACCACTTCCCTTGACCACCGCTCCAAACACAGCCACTGGGCAGCCATATTTCATTGTGAGGGTGAGACAGAGGAGTTCCAAATTAATGGCTTTGTTCATTAATAATATGCCAATCACTTTCTATAATGAGCAAAATCTAATATGTCTAGCAATGTCAGCTAAAGCAACTGTTAAGCCTTTTTCTTTTTTTTTTAACCAAATAACTGAAGCAAACTTTTAACAATGACACTTTTGAAAACTATCGTTTTGAGAACAGCATTTAACCTTCTGCAATGACAATTTTGGGGTTATCATTTTGATTATTAGTTACTGAATTGAGCATAGTGAAATAATACCCTAGGAAGGCAGGTAGATCTGCATCAATGATCCCTAGTCACTGTTCTTTTGCGTGAAGAGTCTTGTGTCCTTCCTTTGAAACCTGTTATTATTTTGCATGACTCTCAGTTATGTTACCAATTTTCATCTGTTCCCTTACTCTCTATCTGATTGTCTGGGTAAGGTTTTGAAAGCGTGCCAACCTCTCCTCTGGAGTAAACTCTGGACTGTCATTTATCATTTGGAGGACTGTTTCACTTACTCCCTGGTTCACAATTTGATTTCAAATCATGGGCTAAAATCTGCCTTTTGGAGCCATTGAGGTTCGCCATATTGTATATGTTATTGTTGTTTTCCCAGAGAGCATGATATGCTTAAACTAGATTGTCTTCTGTTACCATAAACAAGACATAAGAACTTGCCAAGAGTTTAATATATAGCCTAATAGCTTTAGATAAATTCAGGGAACCTTTAAGATTCATTCTCATAAGTGTCTTGGGTTTCCCCCCAAAAATGTCACTTAAATAAGAAAAAATATACCTATTTTCTTCATGACTAGCTCTGGTTATTTAAATCAGGCCAACTCAAATATATAAATAAAACCTTAAAGCAAATCTTAAATGTGCACCAATATTTATAGCTTTCTTCGTAAGCTTCCTCTTACTTATTCCTAACATAGTCCTTCATTTCAACATTACTGAACCCAGTCTTCTGAATCTGTGACCCTTAACTCTATTTCTTCTTCTGGTGTCTGAGCTTCAGGTTTTTTCAGTGAACCTGACTTGGATGTCCTTCTGGCTTTTGACTATGAATTACCTCTGGTATAAGTCTCTTGCTATAATAGCTCCAGGAAAGGAAAGAAGGAAGGGCGAGGGATGGAGGAAGAAAAGGAGAGAGAGAGGGAAAGAAAGGGAGGGAGAAATAAGCAACAAATACATATCTAGTCACAGGAGCTTAGACATTCAACCTTTGCACTTTATATAGAGAGAATATTTAGACTTCCAATTTCAAAGTCTTTGTTAACTAGAGCAAGTTGAACTCCAGCTGATATTTTGTACAACAGGAGGCAAGTTACTTTCTATCTACCAACAAAGTGAAAGACACATGGAATAGGAGAATGGGGAAATTATTTCATTGCTTTTTTCTTTATTATATGCATTAAACCACTTCACAGGATTAAGTGTGCACAAACTTAATCAGAAGCATGTGAAAGATAGTGATTATTGAACAAGAATATTTAACTCTTTTCAAAACCATGAAAACCAGCCACAATTGTCAATAACTTGCTGACTATTCTGTAAGGATTTCGGGGGAACTTTTCCTATTGTTTTAGAAATTCTGCTGAAGCTCCAATAATGAAAATCGTAGGCAAGAAGTACATTTATCTTTTGAAAAATACACTACACACTCTGTGCTAGACCTAACTAAAAGATGGCAGAAACAATCTAATGATTTTATCAATTACAATGATCCACTTCCTACCTCTATAGAGTAGAAAATAAACTGAAAAGGGGAGTTGAAATTGTTAATCAAATAGCATTGTGTCATTCATTCCCTTTCCCAACTTGTAAAGAAGAGAAAGAAATTGCTTCCCAATCACAAGTGAAGAAAGTTTGGAGTGCCTGCAATTCAGACAGGCATTAGGCTTCCCGGCGAAATATTTGCTAAGCTAAGGAAATCTTGCAGAACCAGAAGTCAATGAGATAATGATGTGATTGGAGAGTTTGTAAAGTGTCCCATGGAGACCAGCAACACAATTGAACGAAGAGATTGACATCTGCTTCCTGCTTAGAAAATGTTGAAGGCAAAGGACCTGGAGGGATTGTCAGAGGAGACAATTCAACTGCAAGATAAACCAGTCTTTTAAGCAGATGATGTGCTTAAAACAACAGAAGCCTCCTTAGGCTGGATGGTCATCCACTTAAAGTAGCTGGACTAAAGGCAAGTCAATGGGATCTTATCCAAGATGGCTGCCCTCTGGACTGAGGATCTCCAGCAGAGCAGGGTGTTCCCCCAGAGTCAGGAAGCACATCACACAAAACTCATTGCTATGTCAGGGAATGGGAGCAGGTTCTGGACAAACTAGGAGTTTGTTATACTATGAACCTAATCTCCCGGCAAAATCATGTGTTTTGGACAAGGGGCTAGTGACCATTTGCCAAAGGAGTTTTAAAATTCCAAATATTAGTATGAATTTCAGATGATGGATTGTGACCAATTCTAAAATATGTCCTGAAAAAAATCTATGATGGACTATGCTGCACAAACAGATCTGTGCTTAAAATAGCACCAAAAATCACATTAGAGCATTCTACCACCTCTTGTACTATCAATATTCTACAACTGATGTGGCTCCATCCTAAAAGAGATCAGTCCTGGGTGTTCATCAAAAGGACTGAGGTTGAAGCTGAAAATCCAATACTTTGGCCACCTCATGCGAAGAGCTGACTCATTGGAAAAGACCCTGATGCTGGGAAAGATTGAGTGCAGGAGGAGAAGGGGACAGCAGAGGATGAGATGCTTGGATGGGTTTGGGTGAACTCCAGGAGTTGATGATGAACAAGGAGGCCTAGTGTGCTTCGGTTCATGGGGTCACAAAGAGTCGGACACTACTGAGAGACTGAACTGAACTGAACTGATGTGGCTCTAAAGGCTATGTAGTGAAAGACAGAACTATGAGAACAAAAGCCTGAAGTGGTTGTTAATTTAATGAAATAAGATGTTGATTTAACGTTAAGTAGGGATATTTCAAGTAATAACTTGGACTTTTGTAAACAGATGTTAAGGAGGACTTCTAAAAAATAGTATGACAATACTCTCAAAGTGGTAGATTAGCACAACTAAAAGACAAGGACTCAGCCCAGGTGGCTATGCTCATTCATCCACTGACAGGCAGGGAAAACCCTGGGATTTAAGCCGGGTCAATCACAATACTAAATGTGACTCTTACCCTCCTTTCGAAAAATAGCCCCCCCAATTGACTACAGTGAATCTAATGAATGAACGAAATGACAGTCCAAATCTGACCCTTTTAAACAAAAATTAAAGGCAATACTTCTGAAGTTAAAGTATCATTCAGTTCCAAATCTAAAAATAGGAAGAGGTGAAAACGTGTATTGTTTAGGAGAGGGGGAAGATTTTGTATTTAAATAAGTGATTTGATCATGAGGTGAAGTTTTTCATTGTGAACCACATGCCTCCTATACTTTGAAAACCTATTGCTCCTTTTCTAGACACAATTCTGCCAATTTTAGATCCTCCTCAAATGTCACAATTTTGATTTCTGAATGATTTGGTTTTGATATACCAAGCCACACCCTATTGTTTTCAAAGTCATTTAAGTTTATTCAAACTACTAGAAATGCCCTTTTGAAAACAATACCTGGAATATCCAACAGGAAAAAATCTCTAAATTTGAGATTCACATTAGGTTTAACAATTTGGAAAAATTAAGAGGGAATAACTTGGAGTTTTTTATTTTGTTTAACTCAAGATTTAACTCAACTCAGGGGCTTTCCAAATACCAAATTTGGGGAGTTTTTTGCTCTTCTTCCTGGTAGAGTTGGTTTTTTTAAGAAACCTTTTATAATCATTCTCATTTTCTTATATTTCTCATAAGTGTATTAAATATATAGAGGATTGCTAGGTAATTAAGATACCCTTATGTCTTTCTGAGTCCTAGAAGTCAGTTTCAAAATATTTCAGTTTTAGAGGTAAATAATGCCACATACATTTTAAATTAATATAAGAGGGAAATGCAGGTTCGATCCCTGGGTTGGGAAAATCCCTTGGAGCAGAAAATGGTAACCTACTCCAGTATTCTTGCCTGAAGAATCTCATGGACAGAGGAGCTGGCAGGCTACAGTCCATGGGATCAGGAACAGTAAGACATGACTGAAGCAGCTGAGCACACAAACACAAGGGGGGAAGCAAGTGCTATGTTAATAGGTCATGATGGCAGTCAGGCATTTTGTATCCCCCGCCCTTTTTGCTACGTAGTATATGTGTAGTATATGCATGGTAGGTAAGTGTGGCCCAGCTGTAGAAACACATCATGGAATGTGTAGACTAACTAGAGCTTCAGAATTTAGGGCTCCTATAGTATCTTGCCTCTCTTGAGAACAGGCAGGACACACCGGGCAAGACAGGGTTGGGAATAAGTGAATTCTCTCTTTGAATCCTTTGTAACTAAGGAATGACTGTTTTTCTACCATCATGTCCAAATGACAAAGAAAAAAACTCAAAAAATTAAAAGTTTGCATCTGTTATGTACCACCTACATCTGCCTACATATCTTCATGACGCAGACCAGGAACAACATGTGTATGTCACTAGCAGAGGGGGCTGGAGTTCATAGCATGAATCCCATTGGCAAAGACATATTTTAGTGGGTTGAATTACACCCATTTGATAAACAACATTTGGGTTCACCGCAGGGAGGGCTTGGAAAGAGAGCGGCTGCTCATGAGGAGATGCTGACACTTGGGAAGAAAGCAGGGAGGAAATGCAGCATAACAAAATCCCATTTAGCTACTGAAGATGACTTCTCCAGCATGAAAGTATGCTGATCATTACTATCTTGGAAGAAGTTACACAGATATTGATATGCTCAAATTAAAAAAATAAAAAGGCTCGTTCTTCAAATTACTTCTTTTAGATGATGTTAATTTCAAATAAATATACCTGTAGAATTATGCTGCAAAAATGACTGTAAAAACAAAATATCAGAATTTTAAAGACATTCGTGATAAAATTCCTCTTACAGATTCAATTGGATTAAAACTAATTCCTTTTATCCTCCAACCTACTGAGATTTTGCTTATCCCCCAGCACTGTCCTGCTCACTTCTCTTGTAATAACTTATAATGGAAAATAATCTAAAAAAAGATATATACACACATGTATGTATATAATTGAATCACTTTGCTGTACACCTGAAACTAACACAATGTAAATCAACTATATTTCAATATAAATGAATCTAATTCCAATTCTGAGTCTGTCTAAAATTTTGTGTTTGGCTAGGTGAGCTAGTGATCACTTATTTTTGAAGTTTATTTTAGCTTTTAAAGTGTATGTAATGTGTAGTATATCTGAAAGCAATCAATATTTTTTCTATTGAGCTCTTACACAGCAATGTTGCTAAATTGATTTAGAAATTCTAATGATTTAGTTATAGATGCTTCATAATTTTTTATGTAAGTAGTCTTATCACCTGATAGAAATACAGTGACAATTCAATTTCTTTCTTCCCAACTCTCATAGCTCCATTTTCTTGACTCACTACACTGGCAGAGCCCTTCAAGAAAATATTGAAAAACAGTGAATATTCAGTTATATTTTTTTTCAGTTCCTTAAATGAAAAGTAAATCTTTCAGCATTCCTGGTTAAGGATGGTATTTCTGGATTTTTTTTTCTAGATATTTTTTATCAGATGGAGAGTCAATCCTTTTCTATTCACAGTGTGCTAAGACTTTTGATCATGAATAAGAAATTTATTCTATCATAAGCTTTTTCTCCATCTATTGAGATAGCCACATGATTATTCTTTTTTAATTTGTAAATGCACTGATTTTTTTTTAATGAAAAACCAATTTTGCATTCCTTGAATAAACCCAGCTTAATCATGATGTATCCTTTTTGGATATTTGCTATATTGGGATTGTTGATACTTTGTTTAGGGTTTTTATATTTATTTTCATGAGTAAGATTGGTCTGTACATTTTCTTTTGTATAATGCCCTCCTGAGGTTTTAGTGTCAAAGTTATATTTGCCACATAAAACAAGTTGATGAATGTTCCTTCTTTATTTTCTGGCAGCATTGATCTAAATTGATGCAGTTCTTTTAAACTGATAGAATTCATCAAAGATGACAAGTGGCTTGGGAATATTTTCTGTGGCAGAATTGGATTTTTTCTGTTGGTTTAAGTTTATTTACCTTTTAAATTCAGGATTCAGTGTCTTTAATAATCAAATTATTGTTCTGTTTATGTTACTTTTGGTCAGTTTTATATTTTGGGGAACTTATCCATATTTAAATTTATTACTATGTAGTTAATAATATTCTCTTTTAATACTTTTAATTGCTGAAAGATCTATAATGTCATTTCTTGCATTTTTATATTGATTATCTATAACTTTTAACTTTTGTTTCTTCATTCTTATCAAATGTTTATCTGTCTTAGTTGCTACAAAAAAAGCAAATTTTGGCTTTGTTGATCCCTATATTATGACTGATTTTTATTATATTATTTATGTTTTATTATTTACTTTCAGTGGATTTAACTTGCTTTGTTTAACTAAGCTGTTGAAACTGATGCTTGCTTTGTTGATGTTCAGTCATTCTTTTTTAATGTATAGACATACAAATATATATCAGCTTCCTTGGTGGCTCAGATCATAAAAAATCTGCCTATAATTCAGGAGATCTGGGTTCAATCCCTGGGTGAGGAAGCTACCCTAGAAAAGGGAATGGCTACTCCCCTTTAGTGGTCTTGCCTGGGAAATCCCATGGACAGAGGAGTCTGGAGGGTTACAGTCCATGGGGTCACAGAGTCAGACACGACTGAATGACTAATACAGTCTTTCACTTTTCATATATATATATATATGTATATATATATATATATCACATGTTTGGATATGTAGGGTTTTTGCAATCATTTATTTATACATTTTCCATTTTTTATTTTGATTTTTCCTTTGACTCATTGGTTACTTGGAAATATGCTCCTTTAATTCCAAATATGTGAGAATTTTATGGTTATCATGCTGACTGGTTTCTAGCCCAACTGCATTGTAGTCTGATAAGATACTCTGTTTTCATTCATTTAAAATATTTGAGACTTCATTTGTAGTCTAAAATAATGTGTCTCTTGTAGAGGGGTGGGGTGAAGATCGCAGAATGAAAAGATCTTGAATTCACTATCTCCCACAGACAGGGCAAAACTACCACTACACTTCAGACAATTCTCTGAGAGCAACATGAAAACCAGCAGAACAGCCCTTCCACAATTAAGAATATTAAGGAAAAAACACATTGAAATGAGGAGGAGGGACAGAGATACAACCTAGTCAGTACTCACAACCCCCACCAAGGACTCACAGCAGAAGGGATGCCACAAACCCCGAGGACTCCCTAAGGAGCAAGGGATGCAAGCCCATACTAAGCACCCCCCAGGGCTGGGGTTTGGCACCAGAAGAATGCGCCTCCATAGCCGGCTTTGAGAGTCAGCAAAACTTACCACCCAGAGAGGCAGAGGTTTGTAGGTAGCCAAGACTCTGCTCTTAAAAGACTCATGCAAAAATTCACTGACTCTCAGAAAGAGAAAAACAAATATCATGTATTAACACATATATGTGGAATCTTGAAAAATGGTACCATTGAACATATTTGCAGGATAAGAATGGGGACACAGACAAAGAACAGACTTGTGGACACACGGGGGAAAGAGAGGGTGGGACAAATGGAGACAACAGCATTGGGGAATATACATTACAGTGTGTAAAATGGATAGCTGGTGGGCATTTGGTGTATAAAATGAGAAGCTCAACTCAGGGCTCTGTCACAACCTAGAGGGGTGGGGTGGGGTGGGAGGTGGGAGAGACGTTCAAGGTGAAGGGGATATATGTATACTTATGGCAGATTCACCTTGTATGGCAGAAACCAGCACATTATTATAAAGTAATTATCTTCCAATTAAAAACAAAACAAAACTCACTGACTCTGGATCAGCAGCCCTTACCTGACCTCCCCTGTGTTGACTCACTCACAGTCTACTGGCAGCCACAATGTTCAGCCATTACAGAGGGCTGGAGTCATCTAAAAGCCAACTCAGCATCTGCTATTGGCCAGGCCCATCATCAATCCCTGAGAGAGAGAGGTAAAGACAGCAGAGATTTGTGAAAGCATTGTTAACACTTTCCATCAGTCGCCAAGCTGAGGGTGGTATCTGCCTTATTATTGGTAAAGGGGACCGCAGACTGTATAGCAGTATAGAGACAGTTGGTTGGTTGGTAGCCTGGAGGATTTATGGAAAAGGAGACTTTAGCAATGAGGAATAGCTGGTGCCCTCTCTCAGTAAGCAACACGAGGTCCTCCCACATACGGCTTGGCCTGCAGGAGCCTCGTGTCTGCCGGCTTCCAGAAAAGCCGAATGTGGGGCCATATTGTCCTCATACTGGTCATATTGGCTTGGACCGAGATCATTGCTAATCAGTGAGCCAATCAAAACTCAACCTGGGTCACTGATAAACCCATTACAGAGTTGCTATGTGTGTGTGTGTGTGTGAGTTGCTCAATCCTGTCTGACCCTTTGCAACCCCTTGGACCCAGGTTTCCTGCATTGCAGGCAGATTCTCCACTGTCAAGCCACCAGGGAAGCCCAAGAGTTGCTGTTGAAACAAGCTATTTTCCAGATTTGCAATGCGGGAGACCTGGCTTCAATTCCTGGGTCAGGAAGATCCGCTGGAGAAGGAAATGGCTATCCAGTCCAGTATTCTTGCCTGGAGAATCCCATGGATAGAGGAGCCTAGCAGGTACAGTCCATGGGTTCACAGAGAGTTGGACATGACTGAGCGACTAACAAACACACACACAACCGCAAGAATACCTCTTAAATTGTATTAAATAATTAGTTGCAGCCTGATGAGTGTTATAAATTGCTCTAGTAAGTTGGGGGAAGCAAACCTCTATGGAGCAGATTGAAAAAGCCCCTGACATTCAAGCTGACCTGCCAAGACTGCATCGGCATGACCCCGGCCTTTACCCAACTCCAGCTTCAGCTCTCCCAGCAAGACTGCAGCCCTCAATACACACTCAAAAAATTACACCTGTCCTTGGGCCCTGGGATACTCCAAGAAATGCCATGGTCAGTGCCCATGGCAATTTTAGCCCTGCTACCAAATCTGCCAAGCACATACAGTCTGCATACAATGCAATCCACACAAGGCCATGCTCCCAAGACACACAGAGATAACTGTTCTAATTCACAGAAGTTAACAGAAAGTCAAACGAAATGAGAAGACAAAGGAGTTTATTCCAAAAGAAACAACAAAATAGAACTCCAGAGGAAAACTCTAATGAGAAGTCATTTACCTAAAAAAAGAATTTAAAGCAATAATCACAAGAATGCTCACCAAACTTGAAGGAAGAACGGAGAAATATAATAAGAACTTCAGTAGAGTTAGAAAATATAAAACAGAATGACTCAGAACTGGAGAATATAATAACTCAAATGAAAAGTTTATTAGAGAGAATCTACAGCAAATTATTAATTTATGATTCAGAAGAACACATAAGCATCATGAAAGATAGAATAATGGAAATCACCCCTCTTTCAGAGAAGCTGGGACAAAACTTATTCCATTTTGATATTGCAAGCATTTAGCGCCATACCAGGAAGATGGATATTGTGGATGAATAAATGTAAAAAGAGGAAAAAGGAAAGACATTTCTCCAGATACTTGAGGATCATAAAAGGTTTGCCTCCTATGAAATTCTTTTCTTCTTGAATGATGCAATACACCTGGACTAGAGGCTTTAAACGGTGTGCAGTACATCTGGAATATCCTGACAGTAAATAAAGTAGCTGCTGTTGTTGTTCAGTTGTTAAGTCATGTCTGACTCTTTGCAGTCCTTTGGGACTGTAGCATTCCATGCTCCTCTGTCCTCCACTATCACCAGGAATTTGCTCAAATTCATGTCCATTGAGTAAGTGATGCTATCTTACCATCTTATCCTCTGTCACCCCCTTCTCCTCTTGCCTCAATCTTTCCCAGCATCAGGGTTTTTTCCAGTGAGTCAGCTCTTAACATCAGGTAGCCAAAGTATTAGAGCTTCTGCTTCAGCATCAGCCCTTCAAATGAATATTCAGGGTTGGTTTCCTTTACAATTGACTGGTTTGATCTCCTTGGTGTCCACAGGACTCTCAAGAGTCTTCTCCAGCACCACAATTCAAAAGCATCAATTCTTCAGTGCTCATCTATCTTTATGATCTAAATTTCACATTCGTACATGATTATTGAAAAAAAACATAGCTTTGACTATATGGACCTTGGTTGGCAAAGTGATATCTCTGCTTTCTAACACTGTTTCTAACTTTGTCATAGCTTTCCTTCCAAGGAGAAAGCATCTTTTAATTTCATGGCTGCAATCACCATCCGCATTGATTTTGACACTCAAGAAAATAAAACTGTCCCTGCTTCCACTTTTTCCCCTTCTATTTGTCATGAAGTGATGGGACCAGATGCTATGATCTTAATTTTTTGAATGTTGAGTTTTAAGCCAGCTTTTTCACTCTCTTTTTTCACCCTCATCAAGAGGCTCTTTAGTTCCATTTCACTTCCTGTCATTAGAGTAGTATCATCTATATATCTGAGGTTGTTGATATCTATCCCTGCAATCTAGATACCAGCTTGTAATTCATCCATCCTGGCATTTCGAATAATGCACTCTTCATAGAAGCTAAATAATCAGAGTGACAATATACAGCCATGTATATTGTATATATGTGTTTGTGTGCATGATAAGTTGCTTCAGTCGTGTCTGACTCTGTGCAACTTTATGGACTGTAGCCCATCAGGCTTCTCTGTCCATGGGATTCTCCAGGCAAGAATACTGGAGTGGGTTGCCATGCTCCCCTCCAGGGGATCTTCCTGACCCAGGGATCGAACCCACATCCTTGTGGCTTCTGCATTGCCAGTGGATTCTTTACCTCTGAGCCACCAGAGACCTTTCCCAATTTTGAAGCAGTATTTTGTTTCATGTCCAGTTCTAACTGTTGCTTCTCAACTAACATACAGGTTTCTCAGGAGATAGGTAAGGTGGTCTGCTACTTCCATCTCTTTAAGAATTTTCCACAGTTTATTGTGATTCACACAAAGGCTTTAGAGTAGTCAATGGAGCAGAAGTAGGTGTTTTTCTGGAATTCCAATGTTGACAATTTGATCTCTGGTTCCTCTGTCCCTTCAAAACCCAGATTGTACATCTGGAAGTTCTCAGTTCTTTTAATGCTAAAGCTTAGCTTGAAGGATTTTGAGTATAACCTTGCTAGCATGTGAAATGAGTGGAACTGTACAATATTTTGAGCATTCTTTGGCATTGCCCTTCATTGGGATTGGAATGAAAATAAAGTAGATAATTCTATGTTAAAATGAAATGAGAAACTCATTTTTTAAAAAAAGAAAAAAAATGCCTATTTCTTCCAGTTATAAACAGATCTCTGTGTTAAACTTTCAACAGCAATTAGTCACTTTTTTTAATTAAAAATTATCATTTTGACAAAGGTGAAGGAAGGTAATTTTTTAAAATGAAGTTTGTTGGACAAAGTTCAGTTAGATAGTCATATTTTCTCACAAGGAGTCCTGAAGACAACACTCTATACTTTTAAATTTTCAGTTTTCAGCCTGAAACCTGAAAATTATTTCTGTTAACATGACTAAACATTCTCATGGCAAGCACTGTAGACTGAATTTCTGAATAAATACACATATGTGCCTGTCTTTTTGAACAGCATGTCCTTTCTTGAGAAAATAGTCACCACTATGTAGATTAATTGATTAGTTATGTCCATACCACTCCAAATTTAAAATAGGACAAAGGGCTATATTTTCAAACTCATAGGTAAGGAGTTTTTTATTTGTTTTGAGAGGTGCTTCAAAGTGTTAAAATAGCAGAAAAAGACAAATCATTCTCTGTGACTAAAGAGTTTCTCCAGCTAATGATTGAAAGGAAGTCGAAATGGTAACCCAATATTTTAGGAAACCTAAAGAGAACACGGAAAGGGAGATCAAGTATCTCTGTTTGATTGTCTGTGGTCTTTGGTGGTTATGCCAATAAACTACAAATGTCTGTATACAACTAGTCTGACTGCAAAGAGGGTCTTCAAAAGACTTTAAAAGTAACAAAGGTAACTTCGATTCAAAATGTAAAATTTACTTTTGCCACAGAGTGGAAGCATGTAACCAGAACAAAATCACCAAAGAAGAAATAGTCACAGCACTCTCCACCCACCCAATTCAGCCTCCTGGAAGCCATTGTTGAGACTGGCCTTAGGTCAAGAACAAGAAGATCTCATTTTATTCTAATTAATATGGAGAATATTATTGTGGTTTGTCAGAGAGAACTTTGAGCTGAACAAGATGTATAAGGAGATAGTGAAAAGCACAGGTTAAGAAAGATGGAGTAATAGTCAAGCCAAAAGTGGATAAATATTGTACTTACATACAGTGCAAAGTTGCAGTATTACACAGCTCCAAGGGCACCGTTCTCAAAGAACAAATTACTGGTGACTCCATGATCATGCAATTTATTTCCCCTAAGGACTTCACCTGGTGAGGATACATGGAATAATGGTCAAGACAGTAAATGCTCCATCTGACAAGAGAAAGAGTGAATGGTGACAAAATCAAGAGTTTAGTAACTACAGTTGCTGCTGTAGATATATTATAACATAGGAAGACTGCGATAGAGGCTGCTGATTCTCCAGTGCAGTTGTGGCCCTTGTAATTCTTTTAAGTAAAGCACAAAAATTTATTGCAAGCTCTGAAATTTAAGAGTGAGAAGCATTAAATTTGAGTAAGGAAATTCCTTGATGTAACTAAATCAGTGACCTCATTGGGTTGAATGATTTAAGGAGAGGCCAAAGGCCTTGTACACAAAATGTCACCAAGGTCAGCATTATATGCCATTCCTCCCATGCAGCCTATGTTCCGTTTTAACATTAAAGGGCCTTTGAAAGCAGAGGTACTCAGCAGTACCCTGAGTATCTCAGTCATACAACCATGAAGATGACTGCTTGTTGGCTTTTCTTTCCAGGCTGGGCTCCCTCAGAGGCAGAAAGATACAATTTAGTATCTTTTTATGGATATTAAAAATGAAATTCCTCATAAAATCAAATTCTAGTAAGTGTTACCACCTCATTGGAGCTGGGGGTCAAGATATACGTGACAGAAAAGGAATAATTTAAAATTTTGGTTTTATGGACCCTGAATTCAGTTCAGTTCAGTTGAGCCGCTCAGTCATGTTTGACTCTTTGCAACCCCATGAATCACAGCACGCTAGGCCTCCCTGTCCATCACCAACTCCTGGAGTTCACCCAAACCCATATCCATTGAGTCGGTGATACCATCCAACCATCTCATCCTCTGTCGTCCTCTTCTCCTCCTGCCCTCAATCTTTCCCAGCATTGGGGTCTCTTTCAATGAGTCAGCTCTTCCCATGAGGTGGCCAAAGTATTGGAGTTTCAGCTTCAACCTCAGTCCTTCCAATGAACACCCAGGACTGATCTCCTTTAGAACCCAATCTTAATCCCCAAAATATTTTGTAAGCACTTAATGTTCTTCACTGGTGGCTCAGATGATAAAGAATCTGCCTGCAATGCAGGGTCCTAGGTTCGATATCTGGGTCTGGAAGATACCCTGGAGAAGGGAATGGCTATCCACTCCATTATTCCTGCTGGGGCAATTCCACGGGCAGAGGAGCCTGGCTGGCTACAGTCCATGGCAATGAAAGGAGTCAGACATGGCTGAACAACTAACATACAAGTACACATAGAAAGCACTTAATAGACTTCACTTTTTAGGGAAATTTTATTTCCACAAAAAAATAAAAGGAAGTACAGAGAGCTCCTACATATTCTCTGCCCCACACATGCACGGTTTCCCCCACTATCAAGATCTTGCATCAGCGTGGTATGTGGTGTACTATTAACTTAATAAATTGTAAGATATCTCTTCTGATGAAAGTGAAAGAGGAGAGTGAAAACATTGGCTTAAAACTCAACATTCAGAAAACTAAGATCATGGTATCTGGTCCCACCACTTCATGGCAAGTAGACTGGGAAATAGTGGAAACAGTAGCAGGCTCTATTTGGGGGGCTCCAAAATCACTGCAGATGGTGACTGCAGCCATGAAATTAAAAGACACTTGCTCCTTGGAAGAAAAGTCATGACCAACCTAGATAGCATATTAAAAAGCAGAGACATGACTTTGCCAACAAAGGTCCGTCTAGTCAAAGCTATAGTTTTTCCAGTAGTCATTTATGGATGTGAGAATTGGGCTATAAAGAAAGATGAGTGCTGAAGAATTGATGCTTTTGAACTGTGGTGTTGGAGAAGACTCTTGAGCATCCCTTGGACTGTAAGGAGATCCAACCAGTCCATCCTATAGGAAATCAGTCCTGAATATTCATTGGAAGGACTGATGCTGAAGCTGAAACTCCAGTACTTTGGCAACCTGATGTGAAGAACTGACTCATTTGAAAAGGCCCTGATGCTGGGAAAGATTGAAGGTGGAAGGAGAAGGGAACAACAGAGGATAAGATTGTTGGATGACACCACCGAGTCAATGGACATGACTTTGAGTAAACTCCAGGAGTAGATGATGGATAGGGAGGCCTGGCATGCTGCAATCCATGGGGTCACAAAGAGTTGGACATGACTGAGCAACTGAACTGAACTGAACTGAAGATATCTCCATCCTTCCACGAAATTTGTGGTACCCAGCACATGCAAGTTTCACATGCCAAAGGTTGATCACAAATACATACATGATACGCAAGAAAAAGTTCAACAATTCTCAATATATATTCATAGAAAAATACAGTAGTCATATCATGTGGGAATAATATGATTCATTGCACATATTATCATATGTACTTGTATTTCCCTTCAAAGACTCAGTCAAAGTGGAAAAGGGATGGGACAAAATCATTGTAAACAAATAGGAGACAATCAATTGAAAATGTTGTTTATCATTCCAAAGTACACATTGTTAGGAAGAATTTGATTGACTCTGTCTTCATAATACAGATTAAAATTGAAAAGTAATCAAACTAACATCTGGGGTTTTTTTAAGCAATTTTTTGGCACTACAATGTTTTAATAGATTTTGCTTAATCAAGTGTGCCTTCTTAAATTGACTTTTAACAAACTTATCATGAAAATGCATGGTTATAACCTTGGGATTAGTCAAATCTTAGAACACCTTCTGAGTCAGTCTTAAAAAGATAAAATAATTTTTAGTGTCAGTGCAGGGTGAAGAATGCTCTGTTGTATGAATCACAATATTCCTAAGCATGAGGAATTGAGGAAATCTTTTTTTCATAATTCCATAGTCATATATTGTAAATATATTTTTTTGTATCCATTTATTGAACAAATGTATAGGAACAAAATTCCTATGACTTTAAATATTTTTTTTTATTTTGTTAACTACAATGCTATATTAGGGAAATGGTTGGGTATGTATTTACATATGTATGAAGAAGAGAAAGAAAGGCAAACTGGTGTTGTCATGTCAGTGCTCACTGCACATATATTCATGGTGACACCCTAGCAGCCTCACAATTTCAAAGGGTCCATAGGTCACACTTTTGTAAGTATTGGTTCATTATGTTCTAGTTTCCTAAAAGCTAGTTAAAGTATAGGGAAACTCTCATATATTCAACCTGTAAGATGAATCCAAATAGCCCATTCACAGTCATTTCAGAAAAATCAAAATCATAGCTGACATTGGTGAATGTGTTTTATTGCCTATGCACCTCTAAGCACTTGAAATGTTAATTCATTTAATCTTCACAGCAGCACCGTGGGGAGGTGCTCTTATTACCCTTCATAATACAGATGAGGAAACAAAAATCCAGAGAGGTTAAAGTGCCTGTCCCAGATCACAGAGCTAAGTCAGGTAGAACCAGAATTCAAACCCAGATTGTCTGTCTCCAAAATCTCTACCTCATCTACCTCAGTTGGGTAAGTATATTTGGGATGGCATAATTCTGGATCAGATGAGAGTGTTCCATACAGTGCAGGACATTCAGCTTTCCTTCCCTCCTCCCATTCAATGCCAGTAACAGTCCCCAGTCATTGTGACAATCAAAAGTGATTCCCAATCCTTAGCTCTTACAGACATCCACTTGGAAGCAGACTCCTCTAGGTTAAAAATACAATAAACCTTATTCTCCAGGCAATGTGACAGCTCACTGAGGGTCTGCACACACACAAACACACACACACACACACACACACACACACACACACACACTCCAGTATACATACACATATTCACATACTGATACACAGCTAGGATCTTCCCTTCAGGGAAAAAAAAAATGTTAACCAAGTTAAACACTTTCTTCCTCATGTTATTGTCTCAATGAACACTGCCTTCTTTCCATCCCTAATATCTAGAGGGTACAGGTAGGATGAAGGAAAGATAAGGAAAGGAGAACAGAAAACAAAAAACCTAAAAAGCAAGAAAAAGAAGTAGGTGAAAACAGAAATCAAACAGAAGACAGAAGAAATTGTTATGTCTAGTACCTACTGAGAGAGGAGTTCACTGTTCGTAAGTCATTGAATAAAATAAAAGCAATCAGAAAACCAAAACCATTATCAGACTCAACTCCCCTTAAAAGGTGTTTATTCATACCCATAAAGGTATGAATATTTTAGAACCATTGAATTTCAGAATGGAGATGGCCCAGCAATAGCTACAGTGCAAACCCCTCACCAAATGGAAAAATGCCCCCTGCAACTTCTATAACAGATGGCCACACAGCCTCTGCCACATGTCATTTCCAAGAGTAGGCAGATCATTATCTCCTTTTAGAAGGAATACATGTCTCTTTTGTGTAGTACTAATTGTTAGAAAGTTGTTCTCATTTAGAACAGAAATCTGCTACGCCTCGGCCTCATTTCTATCATCTGGAACCATATGGAATGAGTTAAATCCTTCTTCCATATGATCTCTCTCCAAAATTTTGAAGCAGTTATTATGTTGCCCTGTGTCTCCTTTTACCTAAAATAAACATATGCACAACATAGAATCTGCCCTCCAAAAATCAGTATACCTGCTGGTATGACCAGTGTCCTCAGAAACCCTGTTTAATTTCCGTCTCAATAATAATCTTTTCTTGGAGCACTCAAAATCAGCACATCTGGTGTGTATTTGTTTGGGGGTGCTCTGTGAACTCTGTACATACATATGTGTATAAATATGAATATGTACACACAAGCATAAACCATACAGGGAGTTTGTGTGTTTGCACATAAATATATAGACACATATGTGTGCACATATGTAAAACATACACATTGCTCATCTTTCCTTTTCTCTCAAGTATTTCTTCTTTGCATGGCTCCCATCCAGTCCAAGTTCATGGAGAGAGTTCATCTATTTCCAGGCTTATTTCATCCCCCTGGAAATAAGGTGGGGATCTTAGGGTTATATTTACATTCTTTAGTTCAACCATGAGCAGATGCTTGTATGTTCCTATCTCCTCCGTGCCCAGTCTTGAGTAGCTAGCTAATCTTCAGCTTCCAAGGTGAAGGAAAACACTTAGAATTCTGTATCAGAGGAGCTGAGTAACTCTGAAGATGTGACCATGTAAACAAAATTCTGGTCCTGTGATAATTGCAAGCCTGACATTAATCTAAACCCACTTGTCTTTTCCTCTCTTAGTTTTATTTCCAGTTAAATATTTCTTCCATCATTTCTTGTTAGTTCATCACTTGTCCATTTCCTATCCTATTTTCAGAAAGTAGAAAAATGAAATCCTCCTTCTTTGATATCGAGGAAAATGTCCAAAGGGCCATGAGTTCAAACTGCTTTCATTTCTCGTATTGTAATTTGAGTTTTACAGTTCAGTACTCCAGCAAACCTCCAATGCAAGGGTTGTTTCCAGGTTATGATAATGTAATTGGATCCAAAGTCATTGTCATCCTTTCATCCCACAGAAAGTTATTTTGATCTTGCTCCTGGGGGCAGAAATTGAGTTGGAGGTGGTGGAAGAGATATGAAGCAGCCTCTAGCTCTTTTTCAAGGATTTCATTTCATCCTACTTCTTCACAGCACACAAAAAGTGCCCTCAAGTGCCCTCCATAGCGCCTACCTTCTTCCCATCCCACAAAATTTCTATCTCTACTCCTTCTCCACTCTTCCTTTTCTATTTGTTGTTAAAATGGAGGCTACAGAGAGAACAGAATGGTTCCAGGGTGGGACAGATAAGAAGAAAAGTCAGGACATGTCCTGAGGGCATCTTCCGTACAGCACCTGGAATCAGGCAGAGGTGGTCCCAGCTGAGCACAGAAGGCTCCTTCAGGCTCGGAGCAGAGGGAGGGAACCAAGCACTCATTTCACTTCCCCTGACAGTTTTTCTCTGGCCAAGTGCTACAGAGACTCACCCAGGTCTTTGTTTCTTTAACTCAAGCCTTGCCTATGAGTCATTGAAACGTGGTGGGTGATATCAGAGAGTAACTGAAGATGAATCCAATTTCTGCCAAAAGAGACAGAAGGGAAATTTTTAGATCATTAGTAACAGGTTTTTGAAGATAAAGTCCCTAACATGGTTATTAGAGAATATTTCCTTCCATCAAGCAAACAAAGAAACAACCAACAAAACCCTAGTATCTGTAGAAACTACTAATGCCTCAGAGGTAACCTTTTCACTTCCTATAGGAAACATCCCATGACATCCTCCTCTCCACCAAGCTGGTTAGAAACCATCAATCCATATTTGCTTCTCCATCACCCTTTATCACTCCATTCATGGACACTGTGGGACTGTCTACATCCCATTCTGTTCTATTGTCACTCAGTGTGTTTCCCCTGGATTAGAGGCATTGGCTTAAAAATCAGTGGGATGCTCAAAACTCCCTGACTGTCCTTGCTCCTGTGGTGAGTTAGCTGCACTTCTCTCTCTTCATAACAACTGATTCCAACTTTCACTAAGTGCCTTGTCCCCTGCCCACCAACTCCCAACTCCACTGTCTGTCTTGTGCTTATGTAAAATCACTGGAAGCCCATCGTGTACAAATTCCCTGAACTTTATTTCCTTCAACTCCTCTCATTTTTATCTGCCCTGGAAAAGATACAATTTCAAAATGAAACATGCCCCTAGTCATTTCTAAAATTAATTAAATAATCCACCTGTGTTCTTAACTCTATTTCTTGTCTCCTCTGGGACCTCTCTTTAATCTGATAAGGCTTTACCTACTCTTTGTCTTCAACCTTCCCACCCCTATGCTTTAGTCTTCAAAAACATTCAAGTCTAGCTCATCTGAAAATAAAAAGCAGTTCATCAAGCTACTGATTAAGCCCCTTTTATTTCCCTATTTATAAAAAATTATGCTATAAATGCATTTATAAAAGAGATATAATTCATTTATTAAAAAAGTATTCTCTTATTTATAAAAATTCTTGTAACAAAAATTATGTGTTTATAAGAGATAGGAAAACCACTAGACCATTCAGGTATGACCTAAATCAAATCCCTTATAATTATACAGTGGAAGTGAGAAATAAATTTAAGGGATTAGATCTGATAGACAGAGTACCTGATGAACTATGGACAGAGGTTCATGACATTGTAGAGGAGACAGGGATTAAGACCATCCCCAAGGAAAAAAAAATGCAAAAAAGCAAAATGGCTGTCTGAGGAGGCCTTACAAATAGCTGTGAAAAAAAGAGAAGTGAAAAGCAAAGGAGAAAAGAAAAGATATTCCCATCTGAATGCAGAGTTCCAAAGAATAGTAAGGAGAGATAAGAAAGCCTTCCTTAGAGATCAATGCAAAGAAGTAGAGGAAAACAACAGTATGGGAAAGACTAGAGATCTCTTCAAGAAAATTAGAGATACCAAGGGAATATTTCATGCAAAGATGGGCTCAATAAAGGACAGAAATGGTATGGACCTAACAGATGCAGAAGATATTAAGAAGAGGTGGCAAGAATACACAGAAGAACTGTACAAAAAAGATCTTCATGACTCAGATAATCACAATGGTGTGATCACTTACTTCAAGCCAGACATCCTGGAAAGTGAAATAAAGTGGGCCTTAGAAAGCATCACTACAAACAAAGCTAGTGGAGGTGATGGAATTCTAGTTGAGCTGTTTCAAATCCTGAAAGATGATGCTGTGAAAGTGCTGCACTCAATATGCCAGCAAATTTGGAAAAGTCAGCAGTGGCCGCAGGGCTAGAAGAGGTCAGTTTTCATTCTAATTCCAAAGAAAGACAATGCCAAAGAATGCTCAAACTACTGCACAATTGCACTCATTTCACACGCTAGTAAAGTAAAGCTCAAAACTCTCCAAGCCAGGCTTCAGCAATGGGTGAACCGTGAACTTCCAGATGTTCAAGCTGGTTTTAGAAAAGGCAGAGGAGCCAGAGATCAAATTGCCAACATCTTCTGGATTATCAAAAAAGCAAGAGAGTTCCAGAAAAATGTCTACTTCTGCTTTATTCACTATGCCAGAGTCTTAGACTGTGTGGATCACAATAAACTTTGGAAAATTCTGAAAGAGATGGGAATACCAGACCATCTGACCTGCCTCTTGAGAAACCTGTATGCAGGTCAGGAAGCGACAGTTAGAACTGGACATGGAACAACAAACTGGTCCCAAATAGAAAAAGGAATACGTCAAGGCTGTATATTGTCACCCAGCTTATTTAACTTATATGCAGAGTACATCATGAGAAACGCTGGACTGGAAGGAGCACAAGCTGGAATCAAGATTGTCAGGAGAAATATCAATAACATCAGATATGCAGACGACACCACCCTTATGGCAGAAAGTGAAGAGGAACTAAAAAGCCTCCTGCTGACAGTGAAAGAGGAGAGTGAAAAAGTTGGCTTAAGGCTCAACATTAAGAAAAGTAAGATCATGGCATCTGGTCCCATCACTTCATGGGAAATAGATGAGGAAACAGTGGAAACAGTGTCAGACTTCCTTTTTCTGGGTTCCAAAATCACTGCAGATGGTGATTGCAGCCATGAAATCAAAAGACGCTTACTCCTTGGAAGGAAGGTTATGGACAACCTGGATAGCATATTGAAAAACAGAGACATTACTTTGCCAACAAAGGTCCGTCTAGTCAAAGCTATGGTTTTTCCAGTAGTTATGTATGGATGTGAGAGTTGGACAGTGAAAAAGGCTGAGCGCCAATGAATTAATGCTTTTGAAGTGTGGTGTTGGAAAAGACTCTTGAGAGTCCTTGGACTGCAAGGAGATCCAACCAGTCCATCCCAAGGGAGATCAGTCCTGGGTGTTCACTGGAAGGACTGATGTTGAAGCTGAAACGTCAATACTTTGGCCACCTCATGCGAAGAGTTGACTAATTGGAAAAGACCCTGATGCTGGGAAGGATTGGGGGCAGGAGAAGAAGGAGACGACATACGATGATATGACTGGATGGCATCACCAACTTGATGCACATGGTTTTGGGTGGACTCCAGGAGTTGGTGATGGACAGGGAGGCCTGGTGTGCTTCAGTTCCTGGGGTCGCAAAGAGTTGGACATGACTGAGCAACTGAACTGATCTGAACTGAAGAGATATTACAGTGCAGTGTATGCAGTTTTCTCAATGAGGTGTTATCACCTTTAAGAGGCCAAAAATTAGTTCTTGGGGCATAAAAACATTCTACAATATTGCAGTGAGTTCTGGCCCTTCGAAGCTTAGGGTTAGGGTTAGGGCTAGAAATACAAAGTAGTATTTCTTAGTATTTAAATTCTCTCTCTGGGGGGAGTTTTAAATTAATTTTTCTCCCAAGGAGTGGGCTCTGATAATGAGAAAGAGATTGAGAAACACTAACCTCAAGGATACAGGCCACATCCTAGGTTCACATCCTGAGTCCACCACTACTTGGCTGGCTGTGTGACCTTTGACAGGTTACTTAATCTCACTGAGTCTCAGTTTTCTTACCTATAAAGTGGAGATATCAGCACCTAAATCATAAAGTTGATTTTAAGTAAAGATTATGCGAGGTAATACAGGTAGTGCTATAAATGTTAGTCCACTTTTTCAACCAATTGAATCATATATATAATAAATTAGCTAGGAAATCTGAACCCTGCCTACTTCTTCATCTCCTTCCACTCTCCTCACTCATTCTACTCTAGCTACACTCGCATTCTTATCAATCCCCCAAATGCCAGGCTTGCTTCCAATTTCAGATCTTGATTTTTCTGTTTTTACCATCTGGAATCTCCTTCCCCAGATTTTCTGATGGCTCACTCACTCTCTTACTTTATTCAGGTTACTGCTGACATGTTACCTCTTAAAAGAGGTTTCCCTGATTTATATTCTCATTTTCTTTCCCTATTTCTTTTAATTTTCTTTCTAGCTTGCATGAGTATCTAAAAGTACACATTTTTGTCTGATTATTTTGTTGTGCGTGAACTGCAAGATGATAGAACTTCTCTGGTTTAGTCACTGTTGTATTCTTGGTGCCCAGAACACTGTGAAAAGTAGTACTGATTGAGTAGTGGACTCTAAAGATACAGTGGTAAGTAAAAGAAATCCAGTCTTTGATTTCACGGAACCTAAAATCTAGTGAGGGTCAGACTTAAGAAATAACCACAATTACACAAGAGCCTGCTTTCCCAGATAGTCTGAAGCAACACAGTACAAGTCATAGATTCTGCGTGGCCCAGATGAGACCCTCTGACAGGACTGCAGATCTTTGTTAGGACAGAGAACCTAAGATAAGAGACCTGATTTCTTATAAAACTTCAGGCTATACTAATGGCTACTCCCATTTTTGTCCTATCTGAAGTTTTATGAAACTGAAATGCTTAGCTTGTCTTCTTGTTAAGGATTATTTTTATTCTTCATTTCTTAATGCTTTATAGAGGTATAATAGACATACAGTGAAATGCATGTTTTTAAGGTGTACGATTCGATAAATGTTGACATTGTGTTACACAGGAAACTATCACCAGGCTCACAATAATCTATTATCTTTAAAAGCGCCTTTGTGTCCCTAGTAAATAGCAAAATCAATTCATTAAAAATGGGCAAAAGGTATGAATAGGTCCTTTATCAAAAAATTTATGCAGATGACCAATAAGGACATGAAAATTTGCTCGATATCATTAGTTATTGCTATTGTTGTTTAGTGTCTATGAAAACATAAATTTAAAACCACAGATTGATGCAACAGCATACCTAAAAGAAAGACAAACATTAAAAAGTCAAATGTTTTTGAATTTGGAGCAACTGGAACTCTCATACACTATTGGCGTGAATATAAAACTCTGTTGATATAAGTTTTTTGGAAAATACTTTGGCAGTTTCTTAAAAGTTAACCATACTCTAGGCTTTTAAAGATGGGGTAGAGGCATTTAGTTGGTTCAGTGGTAAAGAATCCACCTGTAAATGCAGGAGACATAGGTGACACAGATTTAACCCCTGGATCAGGAAGATGCCCTAGAGTAGGAAATGGTAACCCACTCCAGTATTCTTGCCTGGAAAATTCCATGGACAGAGTAGCCTGGGGGGCTACAGTCCACGGGGTCACAAAGAATTGGGTACAACTAAACGACGATGATAGAAGCAAGGTACGATGCTGTAAAGAGCAATATTGCATAGGAACCTGGAATATTAGGTCCATGAATCAAGGCAAATTGGAAGTGCTCTAACAGGACATGACAAGAGTGAATATTGACATTCTAGAAATCAGTGAACTGAGATGGACTGGAATGGGGGAATTTAACTCAGATGACCACTATATCTACTACTGTGGGCAGGAATTTAGTAGAAGAAATGGAGTTGCCATCATGATCAACAAAAGACTCTGAAAAGCAGTACTCGGATGCAATCTCAAAAATGACAGAGTGATCTCTATATGTTTTCAAGGCAAACCATTCAATATCACAGTAATCTAAAACTATGTCCCAACCAGTAATGCTGAAGAAGATGAATGGAATGGTTCTATGAAGACCTACAAGACCTTTTAGAACTAACACCTAAAAAGGGTGTCCTTTTCATTATAGAGGACTGGAATGCAAAAGCAAGAAGTCAAGAAACACTTGGAGTCACAAGCAAATTTGGTCTTGGAGTACAGAATGAAGCAGGGCAAAGGCTAATAGAGTTTTGTGAGGAGAACGCACTGGTCATAGCAAACATCCTCTTCCAAAAACACAAGAGAAGACTCTACACATGGACATCACCAAATGGTTAACGCCAAAATCAGATTGATTACATTCTTTGCAGCCAAAGATGAAGAAGCTCTATACAGTCAACAAAAATAAGACCGGGAGCTGACTGTGGCTCAGATCATGAACCCCTTATAGCCAAATTCAGACTTAAATTGAAGAAAGTATGGAAAACTATGAGACCATTCAGGTATGACCTAATTCAAATCCCTTATGATTATACAGTGGAAGTGAGAAATAGATTTAAGGGACTAGATCTGATAGATATAGAGTGCCTGATGAACTATGGATGGAGGTTCGTGACATTGTACAGGAGACAGGAATTAAGACAATCCCCATGGAAAAGAAATGCAAAAAAGCAAAATGGCTGTCTGAGGAGGCCTTACAAATAGCTGTGAAAAGAAGAGAAGTAAAAAGCAAAGGAGGAAAAGAAAGATATTTCCATCTGAATGCAGAGTTCCAAAGAATAGCAAGGAGAGATAAGAAAGTATTCCTCAGTGATCAATGCAAAGAAGTAGAGGAAAACAACAGTATGGGAAAGACTAGAGATCTCTTCAAGAAAATTGGAGATACCAAGGGAATATTTCATGCAAAGATGGGCTTGATTAAGGACAGAAATGGTATGGACCTAACATAAGCAGAAGATATTAAGAAGAGGTGGCAAGAATACACAGAAGAACTGTACAGAAAAGATCTTCAAGACTCAGATAATCACGATGGCGTGATCACTCACTTAGAGCCATATATCTTGGAATGTGAAGTCAAGTGGGCCTTAGGACGCATCACTACGAACAAAACTAGTGGAGGTGATGGAATTCTAGTTGAGCTATTTCAAATTCTGAAAGATGATGCTGTGAAAGTGCTGCACTCAATATGCCAGCAAATTTGGAAAACTCAGCAGTGGCCAGAGGACTGGAAAATGTCAGTTTTCATTCTAATCCCAAAGAAAGGCAACGCAAAAGATGCTAAAACTGCCACACAATTGCACTCATCTCACACACTAGTAAAGTGATGCTCAAAATTCTCCAAGCCAGGCTTCAGCAAAACGTGAACCATGAACTTCCAGATGTTCAAGCTGGTTTTAGAAAAGGTAGAGGAACCAGAGATCAAATTGCCAACATCCGCTGGATTATCGAAAAAGCAAGAGAGTTCCAGAAAAACATCTACTTCTGCTTTATTGACTATGCCAAAGCCTTTGACTGTGTGGATCACAATAAACTGTGGAAAATTCTGAAAGAGATGGGAATACCAGGCCACCTGACCTGTCTCCTGAGTAACCTGTATTCAGGTCAGGAAGCAACAGTTAGAACTGGACATAGAACAACAGACTGGTCCCAAATAGGAAAAGGAGTATGTCAAGGCTGTATATTGTCACCCTGCTTGTTAACTTATAGAGACACTTACTCCTTGGAAGGAAAATTATGGCCAACCTGGATAGCAAATTGAAAAACAGAGACATTATTTTGCCAACAAAGGTCCATCTAGTCAAGGCTATGGTTTTTCCAGTGGTCATGTATGGATGTGAGAGTTGGACAGTGAAGAAAGTTGAGCCCCGAAGAATTGGTGCTTTTCAACTGTGGCGTTGGAGAAGACTCTTGAGAGTCTCTTGGACTGCAAGGAGATCCAACCAGTCCATCTTTAAGGAGATCAGTCCTGGGTGTTCATTGGAAAGACTGATGTTGAAACTGAAACTCCAGTACTTTGGCCACCTTATGCGAAGAGCTGACTCATTGGAAAAGACCCTAATGCTGGGAAGGATTGGGGGCAAGAGGAGAAGGGGAAGACAGAGGATGAGATGGTTGGATGGCATCAGCAACTTGATGAACAATGGTTTGTGTAGACTCCAGGAGTTGGTGATGGACAGGGAGGCCTGGCGTGCTTAAGTTCATGGGGTCGCAAAGAGTTGGACATGTGTGAGCGACTGAACTGAACTGAACTGAATGATACACAACTAAGCAACTGAGTGACTGAGATTACACAAACATTCAGAGGCATTTATAGGGTGCTTTATCTGTATTCTAAGAGTTTGTGTATTTATAAGTCCCATTCTTTTAATAGGAAATGATCCTGTGTATCTAGAAAAATATCTTTTAAACAGTCTAGACTATAATTAAAATTCAGATATTATTCCATGTCTGCTTAGACTGATGGCAAGAAGCGCAGTGAAAGTGAATAGGGAACGTTCATTCTAACTGGTCTCCCAGCCCACAGCTTACCTACTACCAATTCTCCATACAGCCACTAGTTTTCTATTAAAAAACATGAGTGTATCACATTCCAACTTTAAAAAACGCTCCAAATGCTTCTGTTCCCTGAGAGAGAAAATTTCTAAATCCCAACTTGACCTAAAAGCATATTGCAACCCAGGTGCAGCCAACAGTCTGTACCTCAGTGCTTGGTAATCCACTACAGAACCCAGTTATTTCAAACAGTTATTCATCCATGTCATTCTCATGTCTTTCTCCCTCAGTGCTTTGAGGCTGCTCTTTCTTCTGCCGGAATATTCTTCCTTAGTTTCCCCTTCCCTATCTGTAAGATGAATTAATACTCAATCATAACCACCAGCAGCATTCCCAACCACCCTGATAAATTATTAATAGTTGCTTGCTTCACCTTTCCCATTTAAATATAATATTTTGTCTCTGCCACTGAACCAAGTGCAGGTTTTGGTTCATTTTTATCAAACTCATTTGAGACTCTAGTTAAACATTTAGATTCTTGTGCCCTATATCCAACCTCACAATTGTTGAGAGTAGAAGATGAGAATCTATATCCCCACCCACGAGATTTTTTGATGTGAAAAAAATTGAAAACAGCTACATTAAACTGTGAGTTTCAGCTTCTTAGTTTTCCTAGAGCCTAGTGCCCGGTTGGTACTCAATAAATACTTGCTCACTATATACGTGGTTATATATTCCACATGTATTTCAATCCCACCATGTTACTATCTGAACTTTTCTTTTTTTTCAAACTATCATTGTTCTCCATACCTTTTACGTCTGCATTAGTACAGCCTTCATCAGAGTCATCCTGAGTTATTTTCCCTTTTCCTCCAAATTTATAGTTAACCAATACCGGTGGCTCTGTTAACTTAGTATTTGAGTTAGAAGTCTTGGGCTCATTCACAACCTGTTTCTTAGGGCAATTTTTCCCCTTCTAATAACTAGTACAGTATTCTTTATCCAAGGTGGATACTCAATAGATGTCTTATTTTTAATTTATCAAATTTTTCTTAATCAAAATAAAATTTTTAAAAATTAAAGTTGGTGAGGGACCTATAAAGCACAAATGTTGGCTAGACTCCACTCTTCAAATATTAATGAAACCTGAGGTCTAAGCCCAAGGTATTATCTTTCAATGGTAGAGAGCTTGCTTTCTTCAGACTCAGGCTAAATAGATTATGATTTACCACCACTAACATGGGAAATTTTTTCAAGGACATATGTTGGAGAGAAGATCACAGCAGTCTTCATTCTCTGGGCTTTAGATGGTGAGGCTGTTTGTTAACCACCTTCCAAATCTTATAAAAAAGGATACATACATCAGTGCTTCTATGGCTGCCAGTTGTATTCATCCACCTTCACTGGAAGAATCAGTTAAATTATAATAAAATTATCATTTTTATATTTATGCTACCCATGGACTTTATAAAAACTTCAGCTTTTAAATTATTATTTTCAATTTTCTTTTTTTCATAAATTTTGTTCACAAGACCATGTTATTTCTTGAATACAATTTCTCTTTTTACAAAAAAGAAAAAGAATTCTGAAGAAAAAAAATGATCATATTAAAATACAAAAGCAAAATGATATTTAATATTTACTTAGGTTTCCCATTCAAATTTCCCAAGTGAATAATTTCTTCATCCCATATCTTTAACTGGAATCTCCAAATTTAAATCTAAATTCAAATTCAGTGATGCATCTATAGATTCTCATTATTCTGTAAAGAATACACATTTGAATATATTTTCCTTTTATATCTTTTATAATTAAGGGTAAGCAATTGAGTAAATATTATAAAAGTCAATAGTTATTGGTTATTCAGAATATACTTCACATAGTCAGAAACCATTCAAATATTCTGAGAGAGTTACTTTAGATACAAATCCCAGGAACTGAAACCAGCACTTCTAATATTCCTCATTCCAACTGGGGAAATTTGAGAAGAGAAATTTTAAAAAATGTTTATTGAACTCCTACTGATTCTCAAGAATGATTCAGAGATATTCACCATGGAAGCAGAAGGAAGGTCTACTCTAACTATGTGCAGAACTGTCTTGCTAAACAGTTCACGATTTGGTCTAGGAGAATCCAGTGTCAGACACCCAGTAAATTCTCAATAAATGGTAGCTATCAACATGATAATGCCTGTAGCAAACAGATAGAGCTTAAGGACAGATCCTTCTACTGATTTACTCATTTTATGGAAGAAGAAACTAAAATATATATTTTTAATATTTTACTACATAGGTGGACTCAAAATTAGAATTCGGGAACCCCCTTCAAGAGCTTCCCAAGGACCACTTCATAGCCCTAGGGTTTTAGAATGATGCCCACTTGAACTAAGTATGTGCAGATCCTTGTGAAATTTGACCAGGTAAGTCTACCAATGGGGACAATCAGGAGCACCTAACACACATATATATTTAGTTCTCTTCTGGTAATATGGAAATTAACACAACTAAGCCAAAGAAAAGAATCTTTTATTTATATGAAATTTCATCTGTTAGATAAACTGTATTTTGACTACTCTTAAAGGTAAAAGTTGTTAATTTCTTTGTTTTCCATTCTTTTTTATTCCAACTTTGTCATTGCTGTGAACATCATGAGAGTCCAGCTAAAAGGTGAAGAAAAAGAGGAGAAATGTATGGCTGGTGGAGACCACCAGTAGAGATTTTTTTACTGAGTTTCTGAAGATACTTAGTATTGAGTCTATAGAGGGGCTTATAATCAACTTCTGTCATTCTTACAGATTCTCACAGACTCACTGGACAAAATATGTGGAAAATGCTGGGAAGAAACCCTTAGAGAAGCTCTTTCAAGTGTGACATATCGGTGGTCATGTACATTAATGGTCAAATCGGTACTTGAGACAGGTCTATCATTCCACTCCTTCTTTCCTAGGAATTTCGGCAATGTTTCTTTCCTCTTGCATACTCTTCATATCTTATCCTGAATTCTATGTCAGGGGGAGAAGAAGACTAAGCCACAGTTAATAAGTAGCTTTACTTAGGGTAGATAAGCCAAGATTTTCCTTTAATTTTCTTAACATTTTTCTCTCCTATTGCAAATAATTTATGTTTCAATTAATATGGACTGACTAGAGAGAGAAAGAGGAATAAATCATTGTTCTTAGATCAAATGAATACAGAACACATAGTATATTTTTCAAGCAGTATTTTAAAGCTGTCAGACCTAGTGAGGATATAACAAGTGTTGACTTTTCAAATAGGAGTTTGAACAATTCCAGCTGCCGTTTGGGGTGGGGATATGGTTAGATAAGACTTAAATCTTGGAAAGTATTTTCAAAGCATTCTCTATTCATAGTTTCAAAATATGTAATGCAAGCCACTTATACATGACACTGAAAAAAAAATTTCCTACTTTATTTGGGAAGGTGGATCCTAAATAGCTGTGTTATGTTGCAAAGGTTCTATTCATGATAGTTTTAAGGTCATTGGGGGCAGAAACAATGTCACCTGTTTCATGTTTTGAGCACATAGGGAGTTCTTAGTGAACAATAGTTTATTCATTCAATCCATAATAAAAGGAAAATAAGAACAGCCAGAAAAAAAAAATAAAATGCTCAGATGTACTTCTTGTCCTGTTGTCAAAGTCATGTTAGTCATCAGTCTTCTATTCAGTTTTTGTGAAGAACGGGTATGCTTTCTCCCACATGCACCCCACATTCCTATCACAACAAAGTATCAGCAGTGGTATTAATGGCAGTGACTATCATTTAGAGAGTACATTCCAATGATGAGAACTTTAATTTTCTCTAGTCTTTGCATTCATCTGCAAAACAAATAATTTTCTTTTGTATAGCCAAGTGAACACATAAAATGAGCTACCTTGCAAGGTCGTACAGCTAGAGAAGCAGTGCTGGGTAATATTTAAGCACATAGACTATAGCAGCATACACTCATTCATTCCAAACCCATCTACCGCCATCACTTTTTCACCTCTCTAAGTTTTTGTTTTTACTACAAAGTGATGACTAGAATCGTATCTTTCCCATTGGATTGTTGTGAAGATTGAATAAGATACTCAATGGAAAGAGCTTAGCAAGGAGTTTGGGACATATGGGGTACACAAATACACATGACTTTACAATCATGTTGGTGTTGTTTAGTCGCTAAGATATATCCAACTCTTTGTGAACCCATGGACTGTAGCCCACCAGGCTCCTCTGTCCATGGGATTATCCTGGCAGGAATATTAGAGTGGGTTGCCATTCCCTTCTTCAAGGGATCTTCCCTACCTAGGGATCAAACTCATGTCTCCTGCATTACAGGCAGATTCTTTACCACTAAACCACCAGGGAAGCCCAATCATGCTGGTTCTTAGAAATGCATGCTTCCCATAAGAACTATGACCATAAGTACTCTCTCTTCACTTCTATGTTTAGCTAATTTATCTGTTTTTCAGCATTCAGCTAATACTTCTTTTTTGGAACACAGTATAAACAGAGATAATTATGTTCTTATTTATCCTTCAAGTTTAAGGATAACTTCACCCAAAAATCATCCCCAAAGAACCCAGGACATAGTACTCTCATACTACTTACTCTGTGTTTTATGGTACTTATTACCTATCTGTCTGTGTCCCCTACTAGACTGTGAGAGCTCAAAGATAAGAACTATGTCCTTCTTATTCAATATCTTTCAACACCCAAAACAGGGCCTGAGTAATGGGACAGACTCAACAAAATGTCTCAAGGAATGGTATATGGAGGCATGGATACATGGAGGAAATGACTAAGCCACCAACGCTGCCATGGACGCATTCCAAACTGGAGGGTAGGCACTGAGTGAAAAGAAAAATCGGAGATTCGAGAAACACTTATAAAAAGGCAGATTCTGATTGAATGGTTCTGGGAATGTATAGTTTTTATTAGGTTTTACTCTGTCTGGGAGAAAATTTCACAAAAATTGTGGGCAGTGTTCAAAAATCCAAAAAACTACAGTGAGGCATTTTGTTCTAGGGCATGGCAACCAACTCGGGTATTCTTGCCTGGAGAATCCCGGTAAACAGAGGAACCTGTCAGGCTACAATCCACGGGGTCGCAGAGTCGGACATGACTGAGTGACTAAGCACAGCACAGCTCAGTGTTTCCCAACTTTGGCTGTACGTTAGAAAGATGTCAGAAGCTTCTAAAAACACAGTGCAGACCAATGGTCATCTTTACTCCTTCCCCCCATTAATTGATCCGAATCTGGGAAGATTTCTTCAATGAGATTCTATTACAAAGCTGTGGGAACCAGGATTCTACCTACCAGTCCACCAGCACCACTCAAGGGTCTGATCCAAATTTCTGATTCAGTTTGCAAACTGTTGTACCTATGACAAGATAAGTACTCAAACCGAGTAAGAATTTAGAAACTTTTACAGCAGTGTGACAAATTAAGTTTATGTCTACTGAATCTAGCAATAAAATAGATGAATTCATTTAAAACAAAACGCTGACTTCCAAAGAAACATTTTGATTACCCTGCCTCAAAGAGGCATTCTGAATAATCAAACACCCATCTCTGGTATGGAGGATTCTCCGGACCCTTCTCTAAGCCGTTACCTCTCAAAGCTAAAACATGGAGGTCAATAATTAATTGCTGGGGCAAATTACTTGGAGACCCGGGTACAACAGGGTTAATAAATAGGACTGTGGTAGGTGGGGTTACCAACCAGGAACACATGCCCTCCAAGTTAGATAGCTTTCTTTAATTGCTCTGAAAACAAACACACTCTCACATAACACAGAAGGTGAGAGCTAAATGAAGTTTTCTGGGTAATGGCTTGAAATGTTTTCCTTATGAGAAGTGGTGTTGAGTTACAGTGTGCAGACCGAGAACTGGGAGGAGAGAAGCCGCAGCCCCAGCCGGGCCCCCACCTTTCCTGGGGCTTGTAGGAAGGTGGACATCGGCTCGTGGAGATGAGATGAGTGATCGGTTGAGCTGTCTGGTGGCTGGAATCGACTGCTTCCAGAGTGACCAAAGGGCAGTATCGAGCAGGGCTTCACCAGGGGCCAGCTGAGCAGGCACAGATGCTCTGCTGTGAAATGCCACGCAGGCAGAGACTGACAAGCGGCGGGAGCTGAGCTCTCCCCTTGGACGGCTGCTTCCTGCTGTGTTCACGGGAGGGGGGCGCTTTCTGGCAACTTGGCTGCTGCCGGGGCTGCTACTGCTACTACTTCAGCTCCCTCTCCACTCAAGGTAAGCAGGCCCAGAGGGAGGGCAGGCTGCAAGGGAAGCCTTTGTACCATGAACAAGATCCGAAAGTTTTTCCGAGGAAGTGGGCGAGTCCTGGCATTTATATTTGCAGCTTCTGTCATCTGGCTGCTCTTTGACATGGCAGCTCTCCGCCTCTCATTCAGTGAGATCAACACTCAGATCCTGAAGGAAGACATTGTTCGGAGGGAGCGGGTAGGGTTCAGAGTTCAGTCAGCCCAGGTGAAGAGCCTTGACAGCAGCAGGAGAGACATGGAGCCCCCACCGAAGGGACTCGGGAAGGGCAGGTGGGGCAAAGAGAACTTTAGGAAGACTGAGGAGAGTAAGCTCAAGGTCAAGGATGATTTGGACCAAACCCAGAAGGAAAGAAAAGTGCAGAACGCCCCAGGAAGAGGCAAGGTGGCAGCTTTGTGGCATCCTGCGTATAGGCAGACTCGCCCAGTGACTTTTACCAAGTGGAAGACAGAGGGGCAAGACATCCGACCTGCAGTTTCCTCTCGGCACATGACACCAAAGCAAACGACAGCTCAGGGGCTTGAGAAAACTCCATTCATTGCAGCAAGGGGAACTCCACTGGCCAAAATATCTATGCACACAGGACCTGTCGGTATAAACAAGCAGGGCCCGAAGAGCCATGGTCTCAACAGTGACATATCAAAGCAAGCAGCTGAGAGGTACCCAGATGTGACCATCAGTCTTCGTAATGACAGATCAAAGCAGCAGTACCAGGCAGGAGTAAATGAAAGGACCTACCCTGCCAGCCTACCAGTGCCAAGACCCAGGGAAGCCATAGCCTTAAATAAAACTGAGACTCAGAGCAAAGAACTGAATACAAATAAACACAAAGCCAGTAAGAACCTTACCTTTTCCAAGTTCATTGCCAATTCAGATCACTTAAAGAAGCAATCTATTAATGAGATACAGTGGGAAGGCTTCCTGAAGGATGACGAAGCCAAGGTGGCTGATGGGAAGAAATTCAATTTGTCTGAAAGCTCTGTTGTAATTATAACCAAGGAGGAGGGGCTAAAGACAGACACCAAAGAGGTTCCCAATTCCAACACCAAAACTATGTCTCCTATAGTATTGGGCAAAAGCCAAGAGAAACGCATTGGCAGGAAAAGCAATGAGGCATCTTTCTCTTCACTCACTCTGCAGAGAACAGCAGTGTCTCAAAATAATCAAGCCTTAACTCGGGGGCGGGAATTAGGAAGGCTCAACTTAACTGCCAAGACCTGGCCTGCACGACTCAACCAAAGTCAGACCAAAGCCCTTTCACCGGAAGATGGCAGAGTGCACCGTGTGTTAAGACTTGATGTGACACTTTCTCCAAGGGACCCCAAAGCTCCAGGTCAGTTTGGACGTCCAGTAGTTGTTCCCCACGGAAAGGAGAAAGAGGTGGAAAGAAGATGGAAAGAAGGAAATTTCAACGTCTACCTCAGTGACTTGATCCCAGTGGACAGAGCCATTGAAGACACGAGACCTGCTGGGTAAGGCCCATTTCTCTTCTCTTTCCTCAGCCCCAGGTATTTCGGGTCTTATATAGAAAATCTTTATTTCTAGATAATTCTGTGTGATTTTTGGTTGCCTAGAGAATTAGAGAAACAGTAATCACTAGGCAGAGTTCAGATAGTCTACCATCTTCCCAGAGAAAAATTCTGCCATCAGCAGGCCCAGTGAACTCTCTTTATTCCTTTACTTCTCTGAGACTTTGGCCCTCATCCTTGTTAGCTCATGGTTCTGTTCCCTTTTCTGTACTGAAAACCTACTAAAATGATGAGAGGAGCTCAATTCCTAATAAGGTGTATATGAATGGTAGAGCTTAAAATGTAATTTCATTAAAACAGTGACAATGAAGTGAATTCTCAATTTTGGAACTTTTTATTACTAGCAAGTTTGTCAGGAGTCTATTTGGAAAAGGAGCATGGAGAAGGCCTCTCTGGAATCATATTTTAAGCAGAAGAATTCTGCCTAATTGTGAGTAATGATTATCATAATAACAAGTGAAGAAGTGACTCTACTCCCTAGAATTTAATAGCCTTTAGAGATGAGGATGGTAGATAGCTCAGGAGCTCAATGATGCAGGAATAATAATGTTGGAAAACGTCAATCAGCTAATAAGTAGCAAACACCTGCAGGACACACAAGAATATATTTTATATTTCTAGAATTTCACCATTTATGAAGCAACTGCATGCAAATCACATGAACTTCATAAGAGCCCTGCAATGGAGGTAGCAGATATCATGGGTTCAAATGAACAAGTGAGGATACTCAGAAACTATGTCACTTTCCCAAGGTAACCAAGCTCTACGGCTGCCCAATGAGTCTTCGTGAACCAGGTTTTAAAGAATTAAATTCCTGTAACCAATGGCACCCCACTCCAGTACTCTTGCCTGGAAAACCCCATGGACAGAGGAGCCTGGTAGGCTGCTGTCCATGGGGTCGCTAAGAGTCAGACACGACTGAGTGACTTCACTTTTACTTTTCACTTTCATGCATTGGAGAAGGAAATGGCAACCCACTCCAGTGTTCTTGCCTGGAGAATGCCAGGGATGGCGGAGCCTGGTGGGCTGCTGTCTCTGGGGTCGCATAGAGTCAGACGTGACTGAAGCGACCTAGCAGCAGCAGCAGCAGCAGCAACCAAAAGGTAGATCACAGAACCTGATCTGATTCAAACATAGTTGGTTTCTGGCTCTTTTTGGCCCACTCATAAGTGAAGGTATGAGCCATATGTTGTAGCCACATGTTTAGTACCCATTAATTGTTAATACAGCTCCATACATGCCTTGATATTAGATTCCTGAGCCAAATAATGTTTGCCAAGAAGTTGAAATTAGGGAGTGTCAAGATTCAGACTTACAATATGTGGTATGTAAATAATGCCCTCCTTTGGCCTCTGTAAAAGTAAACAACTCTTCTTTGTGATCTGGGTATCAGTGCTACTAGGAAGAAGGCAGATAGAGATGTGTCTGTATTCATACTGGTAAGAAGAGCCTCTTCATTGTGATGTTAATCATTTTCAGCTCTTAGCCATTGGCAGATGTCTATCAGCCATGTGTTAGTCACTTGTTTAAAACAAGCACTCTGCCATTCATGTCCCTCTCCCTGGTGAAACTCACAATCTTGAGGAGAACACAAATATACCTAAAATGCCAAAATAAAAATGAAGAAACCGAGGCCCTGGGAGGCTGTATTGTCTGTGTTCATAGAGCTATTAATTGTAGAGAAATGATTTAAATTGATCGCCCATCTCTTGCTAATTACTACAACAAAAAAATCCCTCAAATTATGTTGGAACAGCTCTTATCTGAAATCCTGTATATCACATGTCAAATATATCACATATATTTATGATATACTATATCACTATATTGGGGCTTCCCATGTAGCACAGTGGTATAGAAGCCTCCTGCCAATGTAGGAGACACAGAAAAGGCAGGTTTGATCCCTAGGTCAGGAAGTCCCCTGGAGTAGGAAATGGCTACCCACTCCAGGATTCCTGCCTGGGAAAATCTCATGGACAGAGGAGCCTGTTGGGCTACAGTCCACGGGGCCCCAAATAGTCAGACACAACTGAGCAACTGAACACACACACATATCACTATATTACTACATATATACACTACATATGGCATATTCAAATATGCCAGTATACAGCATATACTGTATATGCCACTATGAATGGCATATTACTATACATACCCTATGTAGCATATACTATATGGCCATATACTATCCATGGCAACTTTGAATACAAAATGCCAAGGAATGAAGTAGTAAAGTAGCTTTATTTTAATATGCCTTCTGTGGTCTGGCAGACTGCTATGGAGCTTGGGGAAAAAAATCAGACACTGCACAGAAGTCTAGGCTTCATTTCCAAACCAGAGAAAGGGCAATTGTATGAGAGCCAAAGCAAGCAATAATGATGTTATCGTCCATGTGATTTATTGGAGGCTCAATGGCTTCCAGTGCTTGTTATTTTCTAAAACTTGATCTGTGGAAGCTAAGGGTTGCTGGCCAGGAAAGTCACAGCCAGGCTCTCTTTTCTGAAGGAGACTGTCCCAACTGTAGGACAAAGTGACACGTGTGCTTGAGAGCATGAGTCAGCCAGCGTGTGGTCAGGGCCCCTCCCTCTTATCACACAACCCACCTTGGCTAAATATAGGTGCTCCTAGCAAGCTGCCTATCTGATGCTCTACTCTTCCAACAGGATGGAGGTGACAGTTTAACCAACAGGGATCCTATGTACAGAGCCCCTTTTGTGCCATTCTTACCGGAAAGAGAATAGATTATTTTTCTTTTCTTTTATCCAAACACTCTGACTACAAATATGTGCAGATTATGTATTCAGATGGATAAAGGTTGGAAGAAAGCACAAATGAAAAACTTTTGACTCTTCAGGTGGGCATGATTTGAAGTTTTCTTATTTTGATTTTATTTTTTTCCAGCTTTGCTCAAAAGATATGAGATGCTTGTAAGTACACACTTACAAGATTTTTTGAGATAATAATTTTTTAAAGTCTGCATGGGGAAAATTGCTATAGAATATAGTAAGAATAGATGTATGTGTGTGTAAAAGAGAGGGGAAGAGAAAAGAAAGAAATCTATAAGAATACAGAAGAACTGGGCTTAAAATTAGTTGCAGTAACAATCCACTGAAACCTTTAAAATTTAAGAGATCTGGGGACTATCTCCCTTACTGCTTCTTTCATTTCCCCCAAATTTGTATCATAACTGGCTATTGAATATACATTGGTAGGTTTGCTAGTATGTTTGTTTCCATCTAGTTCCCCCCTGGTAAAGGTAATAAGTAGTTACTAGCTCTTAAGAATGATGATTTAACTGATAGGCTAGGATGAGGGTAACATAGAGTAGAAGAGAGAAGCAGGATTTCTAGACCACTTCTTTTGCTCTTGTTCTAAAATCAGACTCTTTTTCAAACCTGCTCTTCCCTCTTTTCTCCTGAGTCCCAAAGAAGGTGTTGAGATGCAGTAATGGCCTTTTTCAAAAGCACAAACCCCTTTCTGTCATCAGCATTATTCTTACTGTCCTTTTTACTGCCACCCAGATTTCTACCCCTTGCCCTCTGGCTATCACTTATGGTATGTGCCAGTCTCTCCAATGTGGGCCTTCAGCATAAGGATAGTTAGTCTCATGATCTTTTTCTACACATCAAGTTCATTACTACCCACTGATGTTTTTCTTAACTGGTCCCTTCCCACAGCTTCCTACTATCCTTACCTTGCAGTCTTCACCATTTCCCCCCAAACATCTTAACCAGACATTGCTTAACATCTACCTGTATCTCACCTCTGCCTGTGCCGTGATTTGACTATAACCTCTATGCTTCAATGACCCTTAGTGCTCTTGTTGTTACTAAAACACTCCTTACTACGTGCTCTTCACTAACCAGAGCCTTGAGAATCTGTTTCACCTTGTCAGTGAAATTCAAAGCTTCAGAAAGAAACTCTGTCATTTGCCGCATTTTGCATTCCCTTAGCACAGAGCACCAGTGGTGAAGAACCCACCTGCCAGTGTAGGAGAGGGGGGTTTGATCCCCACATTGGGAAGACAAGTTTCTCTTAAACGATTTTTGAAAATTGATACTATTTTTTAAAAAGACAAATGATAGATACCTATTCAAATTAGGTTTGTGAGAAGTCATTTTACAAATTAGTAATAATGACTTAACAATAACTTCCTAATTTTTCATTTTGGATGTATAGAATATGTTAGTGTCTTGTTTAAGGTAAATATGTCCTCTTCTAACAGTATGATCTATTCATTAAGTCATGTTTATTCACTAATTCACATTTCTGTTTTGTTTGTCTTGCTTTTTAATGATTTGATTTTCAATAGATGAAAATCTCCTTTCTTCATTTATAAGGAAGTTTTCTGCCCCTACGTAAAACACAATTTCATTTTTGCCTAGAATTTTTGCCTATAAGATGTGCTTCAAATAAAATACTTTTTTGACAGCCATTTCACATTTCCATATTTAACCCTTTCTTTATAAAAAGATAATCCTTGCACTTCCTACTTGTATTGAAGCTTGGTTTAGCCAGCAATAATCAATATACCCACACAGGATTTACTAAGACAGTCCTGTCTACTGGAAATGCAAGCCAATTCTCCTTAGAGAGGTCTGTCCTGTGGCCTGCAGCTAGAGGGAAGATGAAACTCCAAAAAGGAACCTATTTTAAGAGTGCACTTCCTGAATCTGCATTTAAGGAAAAATGACTCAAGGACATGTTTGCTGCCAGCATTTAGTTTTTCAGAGGACAGTAAGAATTACAGCGCGCTCCTCCAGTGCTGCTGCGTCGTCATGATGTTAGTCGATTGTTTAATTTAATGCTTTGCTTTTCCTACAGTATTCTGGCAAGCCCCTCAATAAAGCAATTAAAACTGGCCTGTTCTCTTAGCCCAGAGCTGGGACTGTCAACCAATAATTTGATTCCTTCCTACACAGCTAAAGAGAGATTTCTTGTGGCACATATGAAAAGCAAAAGATAGCACCATGCATTTACCACTAACCAGTCTAATTTACTGAGGGAAAAGAAAAACCTTTCTAAATCCTTAATTTCTATCTCCCTTGTTCTTCCAATCCTAGTGAGGTCAAAAACCACAACCAATGAATTATTGGAGGAGGAGCTCTGAGAGATGAAATAGACTGATCACATAGCTTTCCACACTTCAGGCTTCTAAATGCATGTATCAGGCTGAAAGAAAAAGAAACTTAACAATGAAATGAAGCTCAATATCCTTAGTTTTACATTATATTAATATTTCAGTTGGTGAAATGAGATAGCTTTCGTGATTTCAGTGATAGGAGAACATTATCTAAAACTGACAGGAAAAGCTATGAGCTCTCCCTAAGAAACAAAGCAAGGGCAGGGGGCAGGGGGGGGAATCTCAGAAGATGGATTTTAATAGGTTATTCCCTGCTTTTTATTCTATAAATGTACACAAAGCAATGTTGCATGTTGCTTTTGAATTGTGCATGTGTGTACACGTTCATGCACAGTAGTGTGTTTGGGCGTATCAGAGGGCAGTGTGCCATTTCACTGAAAAGTTGTGTCTCAAAGCCGGAAATACACAGCAGAAGTTGTTTAAAAGGTGCAAGATAGACCATAACAAAACAAAAGTTAAATGTGGCCAAAAGATGACTATAGAGTTTTTGATGTTTTTAGTTGTCACACTCTCCTCACAATTAGGGGGGTGATAAGGAGAGAAATGATCAGAAGGTATAAAACACACTTCTGCTACTGACTTGAAGAGAAGAAAACAGGTAAGGCATGACTAATTAATATAAAACTGAGAAATGGTAAAGCAAATCAATGACTTTGTCTCCTAAACACAGCCAAAGACCTAGAAATATTTATGGAAGAAAGGAATTAGTAAATGTAGAAATTTGAACCTGTGTAGGCTTCTTTGTACAGACCTCTCATCCAAGGCCCAATTTAACCATCATAAAATAATTTATCGAATTCTTACAGTGATATTGCAGTGAGTACTCTTGTCCCATAAAACAGCTTTATTTTGGGCTGTTCTAGGTGAACTATTCAGAGCAGAGTTTCCTAAGAAGAGAACAGTTTTAGGTCAAGGCTCAGAAAATTGGGGGAAAATAGCAATGTTTAGGAGCTCTGTTTTGTTGTTTGCTTTCGGAAGGAAGGGAGCTTTTTAGAATTTTCTCTATGTTAGAAAATAATCTATATTATTCTATACTAAAATACCTTCTAAATTAGTCCCACTTCTAAAACATTAGTGTTTGGATATATGTGAGAAGGAGCTATAGAGAGAGAAGCAGAGTATTCATAAGGGGCTTTACTACTTGCCTTTTCATTTGTTCCTTAACACCATTCCTCAAGACAGATACTGTCACCATCCCAGCTTCACCGAAAGAGAAGCTGAGACTTAGAGAGGAGGCTGAGGTCTCAGATGGCAGTAGGTAAGGTGATCGGGGGCAGTTCATTCTAGTCCACATTTATTTGCTCACTGCTTGTCATAACCTGGGCAGCTGGGACCTTCCATCTTCCACGTACATCATCTCATCTGATCTTTAAAACAGCCATACCAGATTGATGAAGTGATACAGATGAGTGGACAAAGCATAGGGAAAGGTAACTTGCGAGGGACTCACAGCTCACACATGGCAAGGTTGGGATCCAACCCTTAGTCTTCCGGTTCTCTCACTCAGCAATGATTCTGTACCCCAGGCTGGCTCTCACACCGACTCCTGCTCTGCCCTCATGGCAACCATCCTACCTCCACCTCTCTCCAGGTTGTCCAGGTCTCTCTCAATAAGGGAATCTCTCCCTTGCTGAGCCTCACCAAAATGGTGCCTATTTATGTTCCAGGTAGTGATTTTGTGTGTGTGTGTTTGTGTGTTTTATATGTGTGTGTTTATTCTAACCAATCCTCACATCAATGCTATGAAAGATTTACAGGTCAGAAAAGTGAGACTCTGAAAGAATAAATGATAGATCTGCTGTCCCAGCAACCTAATAGCAGATTTGCAGTTCAAAAAAAATTTTTCTGACTCTAATACTCTTTCTATTGGATACAGCTCCTCTCTCTTTTGTTTCCCTATAATCATGGGACTTTAGCAGAAATTAAAACAGCTGTCTTCCTTATACTTGGGAGGAGTTGGGGAATAGAGTCAGAGGTATTTGAGGAGAATTAGTTTTGCACATCAGTTATCTTGTAAGGGAGAAAATTTATAGGAAATCATCTTCTATTCAGCATTAAGCAAAGATGATTCTTTAAAACTGCCCAACAACCACAGCTTATCAGTGAACAAATATCCCTAAGCTCCTTTCTACTCTGCTGTCTCACATCTGAGCATAGGTCCTGCCTTCAAGGCATAGAACAAAATGTTCCTCAGAAGTAGAGTGAACTACTCGGGCAAGGATGAGAAAGGCTGAGCCTGGCCTGAGAGAGGGCACAAGGGTTTGAGCTCCAAACTGAAGGGAGTTAAAGACATGGGGGGAGGGGGTAAAAAGAATGATCCATTGGGAACCTGAGGGAAATCTGCTCTGAGGTTGGGAAGAGCAGGGAGGGTGGAAATGAGACCATAGAAATAAGCATGGGTCCAGGTCAAGTAGGACCTTGTTAAACTGCCTCAAGGGCCAATGGGAAAATATCCAAAGACTTACAACCCAAAGCAATAATTTAATTTACCTTTTCTCAGATGTCTTCTGACCCAGAGGGAAGCACTAATGGGTGAATGAGGCTAAAACTGCATAGAACATCACAGAATATTAACATTAGATAAAACTTCCTTCAAGAGATCTCTAATCCCACCCTTTACATTACAGAGAAGGCTGAGGAGGGAAGTGACTTGCCCAAGGTCCCAGGACACTCCAGGAGAGACAAAAGTATCCTCAAGGGGCCCTAGCCTCCACCCAGAACTATTTCTGTCACATCACACCACCTCCTGCTCTCCCCGCTTTCATCCATCCCACTCTGACAGCTGCCTGCTCAAAATTGACTATGGTCAAAGTGGTGATTGCTATGGCTGGTGGCTTCTACTTCTAAGCCTGAGTCCAGTAGCTTTGACAGGTAGAAGGTTACCTCAGGACTGCAGATTCAAACTTTGGAGTGTGACTAAAGTCTTCTCACTTCATAGTCACAGGCGATTCTGATTAAATGTCAGGGCTGGCCTTCCCCAGTGGCTCAGACAGTAAAGAAACTGCCCCGCAATGTGGGAGACCTGGGTTCGATCCCTGGGTTGTGAAGATCCCCTAGAAGAGGGCAACCCACTCCAGTATTCTTGCCTGGAGAAACCCATAGACAGAGGTGCCTGGTGGGCTACAGATCATGGGGTCACGAAGAGTTGGACACAACTAAGTGACTAAGCACAGTACAGTCTACCCTTGAAAGAACAAAACATAAAGGTAAAAGTTTTGTAGAACAACTATACCCCCTTATCAGTGAGAAGAATAGAAGAAGCCCAAATAATTCTAAGGTCTTACAGAAAAGAATATAATTCGGGACAGAGCTCCTCAGCTAGATGCTCTATTCTCTTTCTGATCCTCCCGAAGATACCAGAGCTTGGGGAGGGAAAGCCCCAGAAGGCTCACACTGAAGCAGTAGTTGAATTGCAAATAGAAGCTGAGAGAATATTCTCTTCAACCTTCTGTTCAAACCTGCGAACACTGAGACTTGACCCACATAGTTCATTTTGACAGTTTTGGAATAAAAATGAAAAATTCATAGACATGAGGGAATATTATCATCCTCTCAATCAGCTGATTTAAAACCTTCTTTATTCGATAGGATACATTCAAAGCAAGTTAGTGGCTGAGCCTTCGGCATACACAAGGCAAGAAGGCAAAACACATCACCTTCTGAGTCTCTTGGTGAGTGATGAGTCCTCGGTGGATTTGGATTAAAGGACTGCCTGGGAAAAGGGCAGTGCACCCAGTCAAAATGTGTGCATGTGTTTTGTGGATAATCGTATGACCTTGCCCATTTTTGTTTTTTCTTTTTACCATGGAGTTTACAAAGTATTTTTATCTCCATTGTCTCATCAAATTTTTACAGACAGTCTGTGATGAAGGCATTGTAATTTCATCCTGAAAATGAGGAAACTGAGGTTCTGAAAAGTTCTGACTTGCCCATAGTCATGCAGTCAGTAAGTATCAGATCTAAATCCTGAGTTCCTTGTCATCCTCCTCAAGTTCAGAGTGTGTCTGTCTCAGCACAGTAGTGTATCCACAGTGGGCAGGACAGTGGAGTCCTCACATTAGTCTCCATTTGTTTTCAGTACTTGGATTGACTATAGTGATCTTTGGGCTAATTTGTAAGTATGGCACAAGGTCTGCAGACTCTAAATACCTCACTTGTGCCATGCATGGGCATATAGGATACAAATATGATTTCTTAACCTCAAAAAAGGTTTTAAACTCAGAAGTATCCTGCATTAACTTAGGCTTTACCTGAGCTGGAACTCCTCTTTCCAGTATAGCAGAAAGGTTTCCAGTGGGCAAATTGGAGGAAAGGAAATTTGCTTCATCTGGGTCAGTGTAGGATAACATTTAAATAGTTTCACCATCTATGGGAAGTCAATGACAGTCCGTGTGTAAGGATGATGTAAGAGTTAATAAGACCAAAAGACTTTCCAGTTTGACACACTGTGCCTTTCAGCAAAACAAGTGTACTGGGTTTTCTAGACACCCAGAAACGTGTTTAACCTGTTTAGTAATGCAGGAAACCAGGTAGCTTTATATGTAGAGTGGCCAAGCATCTCAGCCACCCGAACCAAGACTCACTACAAAGCTTTGTATCTGAAACTCCCCACATTTCCTTCTGTGTCCCTCTTCCCCATCTTTAATGTGACCCTCTTTTCCAGGCACCATATGACCTGTAAACATAAACTTCCACAGGATCATCCTCAATGTAATTACCCAAATGCGTCTAAAATATATACCTGTCGATAACTGGCAGAGGTGCCATCCCCTGGGATAGAAATCTACACATTTATCTAGTGAACTTCTTCATGATCTCCCCATATGGAGTCCTGATGGGGAAATTAAAGCATCACCTAAGGTTGAGAGGTGAGGAGGGGGCAGATATTTGGTGAAGAGTGCTGCCTTTCCCAAACCTCTCAAATTTCTGAGAGTTCTGTCAACCTGTAATTTCAGAGTGGCTCACATTACCTCCTAGAACTTTCTTCTAAAAGAAACCAAAACTCTACTGAATTGTACTGCGAAAAGATCCATCGACTTTAGCCTGCTTGCTTAATTCTTCCCAATGTATTTGCATTTGTAGCTAGATGTTTCTAAAGTCAACCGCATTTTAATGGTAAAGCAACTTTGGGACTTCACAACTAAGGATTGTTGATTCACATAGCTCAGGCAGAATTTATGCAGCTAACCCTTCCTTTTTAGAACTGATTAATTTTTTTCAGGGACAAATGTTGTAAAGAATATTTAGGTGTGAAATGTGTGTTTCCCATTCATTTACACTATAAAATTGGAAATGGGGGAGTCACAAGAGGTCATTGATGTTTTCTATAATCTTCTTTTACTCAGGCTAATCAACTCCTCTTTGCTTTACTTCCTCTTAACCACTTAGAGCCCAAGGTGGACTATTTAACCATACTACACTAGTACCTTCGAAATCTTCCACTGTTTTTGTTTCTACTTCATTTTCTCTGATGATCCCTAGATCTGGATTAAACCATCTGTTCACATTTCTATAGGCATCCTTCCTAATGAATGGTGCTGGGTAGGTCATTTAACTTCTCAAGCTTCAGTCTGCCCTATTTGAAGAATGATATAATAGTATGCATTTCAATAGCTGTTAAAAAGATTGAATTTATGTACATAATAATATGTTACCAACTGTAAAGTGCCATGCAAACATGTTTTTTCTATGGTTTTTACTCATTTTTTTAAATTTGTGGACTAAGCACAGTGCCATTACATTGTCTCGCAGAAATGCCTGCTTTCACAAAATGCCATTTCTACTGCCAGCTGCTTTTATTCTTGTGGACTTACAACTTCCTGAATAGCTATTACAGGAGCCAAACTGGACCAGAGCTTGAGTCCCAACTCCACCATTTACTAGCAGTATAATCATAGCATAGTCTCCCCATGATTTCAATTATTCTTCTATAAAGAGGGAAGAAGAGATGCTGAGGTTTGAGGTTTAAAATGAAATAATGCAGAAGGCTGATAATATTTATTTATGATCATCATAATTTAATTACTACATTACAGAGAGTATCTGAGTTAGAAAAATAGCAAAGACTCTTTGTGAGTGTCCACTGGGTACCATCGTGTGACGAGTTACTCAGGCAGGAGATGGAAGACTGCCAGCAGTGAGGCTTGATGCACTCTGGGGTATGGAGAAAACCCAAGACCAATTACAACCCACCTGAATACCAACTCCCACTCTAGCCATGTTCTCATTTCCATGCCAGCAAAATGATTTCAACTGTGACAACCCTGGAGCACAGAGTCTCAGCAAGGAGCACTTAAATAGATATGGAAGCTATCTATTTAAGGGTTTAAGTAGTATATAATACATATCATATATATCCATAAATACATTCACATGCAGTGGGAAAGAATGTTTTCTTTGGCACTTGGCAGAAGGCCAATTGAGAAGGCAATCATAAACTACTTTGTAGCATTAAGTGAATTAATGTTAATTAAGTAACATTAAATAAGAGAATAGGAATGTTCTCTTGTGGTCGATAACCTAATTAGGAAAACAGTAGCTACCATTTGGTGACTTCCTGGGCCCAGAAACTGTGCTAGATATTTTATGTGCATTCTCACTAAGCTATAAATCTCTCTTCAATAAGATGTATTACCTCATTTTACAGATGAGAAAACTGAGGCACAGAGAGATTAAGTAAATAATCTAAATGACAATTTGAAAAATTTTGGTGGTGGGCTTCAAAATAGTGTCTTAACCACCTATAAAGCCTGTGTCCTTTTCCCTACAGGGTGATGCCTCCACAGAAAGTTCTCATGTCTTACATTGTTAGTCCTCTTAGCAACAATTGTCATTGGGCCAATGCAGAAGCAACAGGTTTAATCTCTCAGTCAGGAAGATCCCCTGGAGAAGGAAATGGCTACCCACTTCAGTATTCTTGCCTGAGAAATCCCATGGACATAGGAGTCTGGCAGGCTACAGTCCATGAGGTTGCCAAAAAGACAGAAATAAGTTAGCAACTAAACAAAAACAAAAATCTTCCCTCTGCTCTTTATTTTATTTATAACTCTCTCCAACAAAAGTGCACAAGAAAATCATCATATAGATAGATGGATAGAGAGATAGATGATGTATGCATGCTAAATCACTTCAGTCATGTCAGACGTTTTGCAACCCTATGAACAGTGGCCAGCCAGGCGCCTCTTTCCATGGAATTCTCCAGACAAGAATACTGGAGTGGGTTGCCATGCCCTTCTCCAAGATAGATGATAGATAAACATAAAGAAATAGATAGATGATAGATGGATGGATGGATAGTTAGATAGGAAGGTAGATAGATGATTGATAGACAGATAACTTGAGTGTATGTGTATTTACACACAATTGCACCTTGCGGATTCTTTTTAGGGGACTTAAAACAAGAAACATTTATTTTCTCATAGTTCTAGAGCCTGGAAGGGCACCAGTGGGTTGGGTTTCTGTGAGGCCTCTTTCCTCAACTTATAGACAGTCACCTCTCTGTGTGTCCTCAGAGAGAGAGAGAGAGAGAGAGAGTTTCTGCTGTCTCTTCCTCCTACACAGTGCGGATCTTGTTGGCACACCTTTTGTGCTCTGCTTGTATTCTGGCCCAGGTGTGCAGAGCAGCTTGTTCACAATAACCTCCCAACGACCAGTGTCATCATGTGCTTTGTGGATGAGGTGTGGTCCACTCTCCTGAGGTCTGTACATAGTGTCCTCAACCGCTCTCCTCCCCACCTCATCAAGGAGATTCTACTGGTGGATGACTTCAGCACCAAAGGTAAGAAAACTGCCCCCCTGGAAAATCAAAGTTTGATGTGAGGCAATAACAGTTTGGATGCAAAAATTAGAGGATAATTTGAGAAGGAATGAATGCTTTATAAATGCCCAATCATTGTTTGATGTTGTGGCTTAGCTGCCTAAATCCAAACATCTATGGATTACAGAAAGTCAGCTCAACCATCCCATGGCCTTGTCCAGCTAGTCACCACAGACTCTCCTTCAGCTGTGACTTCTCTGTTGTGTAGGAGTGATTTTCTAATTACAAGTCTTTGGAGATGGGTACTTTGAAGTCCTGGAGACCAGAAAATGTTCTCTACAATTGCATAAATACCTTTTTATGAAATCTAACAATCAAAGATGCCACAATTAATAGAGTTAGCTATAGAAGACAATGAAATGTAAGCCCTATGGCTTCTGCTTTATTATATGTCCAGCTAAGAGTTGAGAAGACAAACTGCCAATGGGACCAGAAAAATGAGGTTCCAACAGAGTTCAAAGGCAGAATTCACCACTGTCTTTACTTTTGTTTGTTACAGTGAAGAATCTCTCTTTGGACTGTCAAAAAACTGGCTATGTAAGTGGTCCCATGACTGCCAAAGGTCCTAGACCACATTACAAAAATCCCCAAATGCAACCCACTTCAGAAAATTTTAAAAAGTAGCAAAGAGACAGCAACCTTAATAGAATACTTTAGCCTTGGTCATGACAACAAGGACATGAGCCAGTTCTCAGTTCTCTTTCTTAGAGTGCCTACGAGGTTCACACTGACCTCCAGGAGCAGGAAGATATGTTAGGTAAGCTGGTTGGAAACTTTGAGAGATGGTCTTGAAAGCGTCAACAGAAATAGAATATAGTTACCGAGCAGATGACAGTCCCTTTAGGAAGGGCCTATTCAGATTTTGTGGCCCTGAAGGATCTATGAGGACTTCTTTAAGAGAAAGATGACACAATTAGTAGAAAAGTGAGCGGCAGAAGTGTTCACAGAAGTCATTCCTACCCAGGATATGTCAATAGCTTAATCATAAATAGAAATAACTGTAAGCTACTACATAAATATCCACCTCCCCCCCAAAAAAGCAAGAGAACAGAGGTGTGATGGAGAGGGTGTCATGGTAGGAAGTGACAATGGTCTTGGCCAATTGCAGTTGCGATATCTTTCTTTTGCAAATTTTTCAATTTGCATACAATGTGTAGTCTCTTTCCTAGGTCTTAGAAGAGGCCTTTACAAGGGGAAAAGTTTGTGCAGAAACCGAGCTTCATTTATTTCAAGAAAAATTTGTATCTGTCCTGACAAATGCTCAGAAAAAGTGAGCTCCCCTCTTGGTAACTCACCTACACTGAAAGGTAGATTTGAGTTTTAGGAAAACAGAAACTTAGAGTATTGAACCCACACAAAAATCCATCTAAGAAAATGACATCATGGCTCAAAGAATAAAATTTAGTGACTATGGTAAATATCATAGTTTTGGGAATTTGACCTGGTCTTATCCAGATATTATTTTTAAAGTATTTCCTTGTCTATGTTCTCCCTGATATAGACTACCTAAAAGATAATTTGGATAAATACATGTCTCAGTTTCCAAAAGTTCGGATTCTTCGCCTCAAAGAGAGACATGGCTTAATAAGAGCCAGGCTGGCAGGGGCACAAAAGGCAACAGGTAAGAAGCTGATAATTTTTTGTTTTGGCTACATCTTTATTTTAGTTTAGTCTTTTCCAAATACACATCAAATTTGAAATAATAGTACAATGAGCACTCCTATGTCCATCATTTCATTCCACCTGTTTCTAACTTTTTTGTGATATGTATCCCAATCCCACTAAATTGTTTTAATGATTCACTGAGGGGTCACAACTCTGGAAAACTCCAGCTAGGTGCATTTTAATTACTTGCCACTATTCAATAGAGGGCATATTCCCAAACTATCACAGAAGGATTTTCTTTTTCCTCATTAACATTGTTGTGGACCCCTTTATGAATGATAATAAAAATGAATTATCTAAAAAAGAAATGGGAAATATATATAGCTATACATATGATTATATATACATATGTCTAGATATATACGTAATTACATATATGTGGGTGTGTGTCTATTTTAACATTCAAATATATGAAGTAGACAACAAACTAACAAATTCCTCTGGCAAACTGCTGTGAAGTTTCAAAACGTGTATTCTCAATTTCTGTCCCTGTCTCCCTATGGATGGCAGTGTCTGTGACCCACACCTAGAGCAGCAATAATGGAGGGCTGATTTCTGAGTTTGGAAAGAAGCAGAAAGATCTATTTGAATGTGGTTAGTAATAGACTCATCTAAGGATAAATCCAATGGCCCTAAAGTACACCTGAACCCTGTGGGGAGTTTAAGGAAATTCAGGGTCCTACACCACCTTTAGTTCAGTTGAGTCACTCAGTCGTGTCTGACTCTTTGCAACCCCAGAACCACAGCACACCAGGCCTCCCTGTCCATCACCAATGCTTGGAGTTCACCCAAACTTATGTACTTTGTGTCGGTGATGCCATCCAACTATCACATCCTCTGTCGTCCCCTTCTCCTCCTGCCCTCAATTTTTCCCAGCATCAGGGTCTTTTCAAATGAGTCAGCTCTTTGCATGAGGTGGCCAAAGTATTGGAGTTTCAGCTTCAATATCAGTCCTCCCAATTAACACCCAGGACTGATCTCCTTTAGGATGGACTGGTTGGATCTCCTTGCAGTCCAAGGGACTCTCAACAGTCTTCTCCAACACCACAGTTCAAAAGCATCAATTCTTCAGTGCTCAGCCTTCTTTATAGTCCAACTCTCACATCCATATATGACTACTGGAAAAACCATAACCTTGACTAGATGGACATTTGTTGGCAAAGTAATATCTCTGCTTTTTAATATGCTGTCTAAGTTGATCATAACTTTCCTTCCAAGGAGTAAGTGTCTTTTAATTTCATGGCTATAGTCACCACCAGCAGTAATTTTGGAGCCCAGAAAAATAAAATCAGCCACTGTTTCCCCATTTTCCAGGAGGTGATGGGACCAGATGCCATGATCTTCGTTTTCTGAATGTTAAGCTTTAAGCCAACTTTTTCACTCTCCTCTTTCATGATCAGCAAGAGGATCTTTAGTTCTTCTTCACTTTCTGCCATAAGGGTGGGGTCATCTGCATATCCGAGGTTACTGATATTTCTCCCAACAACCTTGATTCCAGCTGTGCTTCTTCCAGCCCAGCGTTTCACATGATGTACTCTGCATATAAGTTAAATAAGCAGGGTGACAATATACAGCCTTGACATACTCCTTTTCCTATTTGGAACCAGTCTGTTGTTCCATGTGTAGTTCTAACTGCTGCTTCCTGACCTGCATACAGGTTTCTCAAGAGGCAGGTCAGGTGGCCTGGTATTCCCATATCTTTCAGAATTTTCCACAGTTTATTGTGATCCACACAGTCAAAGGCTTTGGCATAGTCAATAAAGCAAAAGTACATGTTATCTTGGAACTCTCTTGCTTTTTCGATGATCCAGCAGATGTTGGCAATTTGACCTCTGGTTCCTCTGCCTTTTCTAAAACCAGCTTGAACATCTGGAAGCTCACAGTTCACATTTTGCTGAAGCCTGGCTTGGAGAATTTTGAGCATTACTTTGCTAGCATGTGAAATGAGTGCAATTGTGTGATAGTTCGAGCATTCTTTGGCATTGCCTTTCTTTGGGACCGGAATGAACACTGACCTTTTCCAGTCCTGTGGCCACTGCTGAGTTTTCCAAATTTGCTGGCATATTGAGTGAAGCACATTCACAGCATCATCTTTCAGGATTTGAAATAGCTCAACTGGAATTCCATCCCCTCCACTAGCTTTGTTTGTAGTGATGCGTCCTAAGGCCCACTTGACTTCACATTCCAGCATGTCTGGCCCTAGGTGTGTAATCACACCATCATGATTATCTGGGTCTTGAAGATCTTTTTTGAAAAGTTCTTCTGTGTGTTCTTGCCACCTCTTCTTTATGCCTTCTGCTTCTGTTAGGTCCATACCACTACTGTCCTTTATTGAGCCCATCTTTGCATGAAATGTTCCCTTGGAATCTCTAATTTTCTTGAAGAGATCTCTAGTCTTTCCCATTCTATTGTTTTCCTCTATTTCTTTGGATTGATTGCTGAGGAAGGCTTTCTTATTTATCCTTGCTATTCTTTGTAACTTTGCATTCAAATGGATATATCTTTCCTTTTCTCCTTTGCTTTTTGTTTCTCTTCTTTTCACAGCTATTTGTTTTTTTGTTTTTTCTTTACTTTATTGTGTTGGTTTTGCCATACATTGACATGAATCCTCCATGGGTATACATATGCTCCCCCTCCAAAACCCCCCTCCCTCCTCCCTCCCGATTCCCTCCCCCTGGGTCATCCCGGTGCACCAGCCCCAAGCATCAAACCTGGGCTGGCAATTGATTTCACATATGATAATTAACATGTTTCAATGCCATTCTCCCATATCATCCCACTCTTCCACAGAGTCCACAAGACTGTTCTATACATCTGCGTTTCTTTTGCTGTCCCACATGCAGGGTTCTCGTTACCATCTTTCTAAATTCCATATATATGCATTAGTATACTGTATTTTTGTTTTTCCTTCTGGCTTACTTCACTCTGGATAATAGGCTCCAGTTCCGTCCACCTGAGTAGAACTGATTCAAATGAATTTTTTTTTTAATGCTGAGTAATATTCCATTGTGTATATGTACCACAGCTTTCTTATCCATTCGTCAGTTGATGGACATCTAGGTTGCTTCCATGTCCTGGCTATTGTAAACAATGCGGCGATGAACATTGGGGTACACGTGTCTCTTTCAATTCTGGTTTCCTCGGTGTGTATGCCCAGCAGTGGGATTGCTGGGTCATATGGCAGTTCTATTTGCAGTTTTTTAAGGAATCTCCATCCTTTTCTCCACATCCTCTCCAGCATTTATTGCTTGTAGATTTTTGGATGGCAGCCATTCTGACTGGTGTAAAGTGGTACCTCATTGTGGTTTTGGTTTGCATTTCTCTGATAATGAGTGATGTTGAGCATCTTTTCATGTGTTTGTTAGCCATTTTTATGTCTTCTTTGGAGAAATGTCTGTCACTGGATCTCAAGCAACAGTCTTTTACATAAAGGCAACAGAAGTAAAAAGAAACAAGGTAATTTGGATACAAAGAACAAGCCAGATATCATGATAGTGTTGAACACACCAAGCCAGTTATAACCCTGACAAGAGCAGCCTACAGGTGGGCAGGTTTAATAGTGCTCTGATTCTGGAGGGTCAGAGTAGAGATCAGATTCTCATTTCCTATATAACATGGCAGTTAGTAAAATAGCTGACATGCTGTGAGCATTCCAAAGAATCAATTGGCTAATTTTAAATACGTGGACAACAAGTGACATCTAACTTCTGGCCAATGCTGACATTCCATGAAGAGCAACAGTCCTCTTATAAATTTCTACAACTCATTTCTTCTGCAGGTCAAACAGGTAGCTTCCTTAGCATCACTTATAAATCATTCTTTATAATTAAATGGGCAGCAGGTCCATATTCATCAAGGAACTCTGATCACAGCCCTATCACCAACTGGTGCTAGCAGCAGTATCCTAAGTTGGTCAGCTAAATCTAAGGGGGATCAATGCTCAACAAGGAGCCAAACCTATTTGGCACATTGAGCATGTCTGAGTTGGCACAAAAAAATTGAAAACTAAGTAAGTCACAACCAAACCTGTCTGCAAACAATCCAGGATGTCTGTAATCTAACTCTCAGAACAACCTTCCAGATAGTTATCAATATGGAGTTAGTTATTTTGAGCTCTATCCTGAACAATCATTGAAAACAGTCATTGTAATAGCTATCTATTAGGAATCTAGGTATTAGATAGACTTTAGAAACATCTCCATAAGGTAAAGGTCAAAGAGATTAAGTAATTTATCCAATGTGGCCAAGAAAAGCAGAGCTAGGATGAAGGCAGTTCTGGGGAAATTCAATCCTATGTGATTTCACCATGCCCATAAGTAGGGAAATAAATGCAGGTTTGAGGATCCATCTTGCTGCCACTGAGGACTAAAGAAGTAGACCCAGACCCTTTGACCCAGTAAACCTGCCATGGAGATAGGGACAGGCAATATAGTAGAGAGTAGACTCTTTAGATTCCAGGTCTGAATGGACCAGGAGTAGGAGTGGTGAGAGAAAGAAGACCATCTTTTATACATTCTATACCCCTAGACCATTTGTGCTTAGTTGCTCAGTCATGTTTGACTCTTTGTGACCCCACAGACTGTAGACCCAGCCAGGCTCCTCTGTCCATGGGAATTCTCCAGGCAAGTATACTAGAGTGGGTTGTCATGCCCTCCTCCAGAGGATCTTCTCACCTCAGGGATTGAACCCAGGTCTCCTGCATTGCAGGCAGATTCTTTACCATCTGAGCCACGAGGGAAGCCAAATAGGACTAAGCAAACATACTTGTATACCTTATACACCTAGATGAACCCTAAAAGCCTTCCCAGGATAAGGCAAGGTCTATGCAAGAGGGTACCCTTAGGAAACAATAGCTTCCATTATCAAGTAATCCATAACTCCTGGAAAATAGTACCCACCCACTCCCCAATCCCAGCATGATCAGGAGATGTGTAACTATACCTCCAAGAGTAGTGGATGAGGTGGGGAGGGGGCTTTTGGCTAGCACAGCCTATTCCTGTCTAAAGAGACATCTCAAGACCGCTTCCCACCAAGACTTTGGCTAAGGTTAGTCCCTTCACCTTTATGCAAATATTCCATTGTTAATCAAGTAATTAGTAAGATCTATTCATTAAGAAGTATTTTAGAGATTTCAGTGAATAATAATCTATCAACCAGGTATTTATTTGCACCTTTTTCTTTGTGTGCTACTGTCTTCTGCTTTTACTTTAAGCTTTCCCATACTCATAGCTCTGTCTCTTTCTCATTTGCAGGGGGTAGGGGAAAGAGGCAAGGGTATATACACAGATATTTTCTAGTATCAGGCTGCCACTTAGCTTTGCAAACTTGGCAAAGTTGCCTAAGTGTTTGATTCCTCTTAAATGCGGATAAAACTTAGACCTATACTTCAGGGTTGTCACAAGGATAAACCTTAAATAAGACAATAAGACAACCATCCAGAATGTTCAGAACAGTATCTGGCACAGAGTAAGCATCAAATCAAAAATCAGTGATGTTATTGTAGGTTTTTCAGATGCTGAGGCATGTAGCTAAGTGTCAGAGTGATTAGTTAAAACAATAAACCAAAATAAAAGTAACAGTCAAGTCTTCAAGCACTTCCTGCAATCACATAAGTAAGAAGTATAGGTAGGAAGCCAGACAGAAGACAGCACTGACTCGCCCAGTGTTCTGTGTTTTCCCATGGAAGAGTGGGCTGGTGGATCACAGCAGATGTGTAGATCATCTTACTGACCAAAGAGCCTGAAATAAGGTTCCTCCTGAGCCTGAGGGCCAGGATGAGAGAAAGGGGGAAGGGCTAGCAGTAAGAAAAAACGTCCTGAAGATCTACCCATCACCCACAAGTTGAGAAAGAAATCTTGGCCTGAGACAGTCTCCAACTGGTTGAACCTGGGTCAGGAATGCAGTTCTTTATAAGTGCATGTCCAGCTAAGGGGGCTGGAGGACCTGAGTCCTTGACTGTATCTTCCTTTAGAGACTCTAGGGCACAAGCTGTGAACCAAGTCTGGTGTGGAGATGGCAGCTTTCCCTCAAGAAGCCTGCCAGGTAAAGCTTTTGTAATAGGTTTGGGCCTCGGTTTCCCAGGTGGCGCTAGTGGTAAAGAACCTGCCTGCCAAAGCAGGAGACAATAAGAGACAGGAGACAGAGTTCAGTCCCTGGGTCAGGAAGATTACTTGGAGAAGGGCATAGCAACCCACTCCAGTATTCTTGCCTGAAGAATCCATGGACAGAGGAGCCTGGTGAGCTACAGCCCATAGGGTTGCACAGAGTTGGACACAACGGAAGCAATTTAGCATGCATGTCTGCATGACTGGGTCTGAGATTACACATGGGATTCTGGCCAGGACCCAGATCCCTCTGGTTACTATTCACACACACACAAACATGAAATCCACTTGTATAGACTCATTTAGAACAAAGTGAAAGTAAAGTCGCTCAGTTGTGTCTGACTCTTCGTGACCCCATGGACTGCAGCCTACCAGGCTCCTCCGTCCATGGGATTTTCCAGGCAAGAGTACTGGAGTGGGCTGCCATTTCCTTCTCCAGGGGATCTTCCCAACCCAGGGATTGAACCCGGGTCTCCTGCATTGCAGACAGATGCTTTACCCTCTGAGCCACCAGGGAAGCCCTAGAACAATGTAGACCATTGCTAAAATTTTCATTGGAAAGAGAGTGTTATTTCACACAACTAATAGAACAAAAAGAATTCATAATTGTTGCTGTCCTCCAAGTTTCTTTTCTCTTCTCCTCCTGTAACTCTTTTTTTTAATTGTGGTAAAATACATATATAAAATTTACTATCTGAGCCATTTTTCAAGTGTACAGTTCACTATGAAGTACTTTCACATTGTTGAGCAACCAATCTCCAACACTCCTTTCATCTTGTGAAACTAAACTCTATACCCCTTAAACAATTCCTTGTCCCCCCTCTGTAACACTTTTAAAACTACCTCCTAGTCTTACCAGTTCCCCCACTTTAATTTCTTTTCACTGTTACAGTGTGGAACAATTTTTCCTCTTCATCATTTCTAAGGCTAAAGTTGGAATCTCAGATTCTTCCTTGTCTTCTGCAAAACAAAGTTTCAGTCCTCCACCCTCAACAGTTAATGGGATTTACCCTTGTTAGAAAGGACAAAAGCATCTACCTTTAATACTAAATATTCCCTTCAGAGCCTTGACTCCTCATTCAAAGTGGCTTATTAATTTTTTTCAACCATAAATGATAATTGCCCCGAAATACTACTAGAAACCAGCTTTTTTTCATTTCACTATAGAATGAAATTAGAGAGACAAAGAAGACATTCAGTAAGAAGAAAAGACTACTATGCTTACAACCACATTTCTGGAGCAATCTTCAGGACCTATGAACATGAAGTACACACACTAAGTATATTGCATTTTCAAATTGTTTTTTTCTGGCTCTCTAGGTGATGTGTTGACATTCTTAGATTCTCATGTGGAATGTAACGTTGGCTGGTTGGAACCTCTCCTGGAAAGAGTTTACTTAAGTAGAAAGAAAGTAGCCTGTCCAGTAATTGAAGTTATCAATGATAAGGATATGAGGTAATATTGTCATATTCCACGGGATACTTCTAAGTGACTTTTTAACCATCAGCAGAAGGTAGTGGTCATACTCCTAAAGTGTACAACTTTGCAAATCTAAGTAATACATGCTTTATCTGTTTAAATAAATTGAAATATTTGATACATATCATGAGATCAAAGCAGATCTATCCAATTGTTTATTTGATCATCACAAATTCTTAACCTTAAATGTCAATAAATACTAATACTCAGTGTCCAGGTCTTTCCTCTTTCTATTCAGCAACACCCAAATATTTATTTTTCTTAAGATTAGTTCTTCTTTTTATGGTATGTGTATATACATATATACATACACATATATATTCTTAAGTAGGGGGTTTTTTCTTCAAAAATGGCCAGAAAATTATTAAAAGAAAAGTATGTTAAAAGCAAGCAATCTAGCACTAATGCTAATTATATTCATATCTTTCACTGAAATGTTATTAAAAGCTTTGTGGTGATCTAAAATCATCTTAATAAGTGCTTGTTTCATTCACTTGCACAGTACATGATGTCAGGTTGATTATGTGAATGATCTCAGGTAGCATGTTTTTTTCCTTAACTAGTTACATGACAGTGGACAACTTTCAAAGAGGCATATTTGTATGGCCAATGAACTTTGGTTGGAGAACGATTCCTCCAGACGTTGTTGCAAAAAACAAAATTAAAGAAACTGATATAATAAGGTAAGTATGTGAAACTTAAGACTAGGAAGAAGTCATATATCTTCTTACAAAGGCATAGGAAGCAATTCCACAAAACAGGCAGAAGCTGTCATTTATAGAACACAAAGAATTATAGTTCTAGCTAACAGATGACCAAAAGCAAAAAAATTTGCTGGGAAATTAACTTCCCACAGCCAAAACTCACCTTTTAAGTGGGTAATTATATCTTATTCAGCCCTCAACCCAAGAAATTCACTGACACTATTTCTGTTCTCTGGGGATTTGCAAACTAAGAAACATAAGCCACTTAAACATGCTGCATAAATTCTACATAAACACATATAACACTGAAGTAAACATGAGTGAAAATTAAGAATAAATAATAGTAATATAAATATCATCCTAATTCTTTTTGAGTCTAATCCTATGCTTTCTCTGGGAGGAGTGCTAAATTCTGTGAATAAAGTTAGAAACAGACACAGAAGCTAGATGCGAATTAAAGTTGGGACTTTATTGCTGGAGAAACTGGATTAAAGAATAGAGTTTAGACCTGAAGCTAAAGTAGGGGCTTCCTAACCCCTCCCCCAAAGTCTAGACCTGTAGGACAAGCACTCTGCCAGCCTCACGCAGAGCAGCAGGAATCCTGGAGCTTTCCTTATTGGAGAAAGAACTTGAGCAGACTTAAGCCAAAAAGTCCCAAAAGCAAGTCCGAGCCCAGACTGTACATTGCAGCATCCTTTCCCTGAACTCACCCCTCCAAACAGTGTCTTATATTCTTCCAAATGTGATGTTTCACAGTTGATACTCCTAACAAGTGAAGGAAGAATACAACCATTTATTAAGTACTATGCAACCTCTCTATAACTCTAGGAGAGAGATTGTGGTTTTTCCATTATAGAGATAAGGAAATAGAGACCTAAGAGAGTTAAATAATTTTCCTGGGAATATTTGTTGCCGTTGTTCAGTTGCTAAGTTATGTCCAACACTTTGCAGCCCCATGGACTGCAGCACACCAAGCTTCCCTATTCATCACCGTCTCCTGGAGTTTGCTCAGATTCATGTCCACTGAGTTGGTGATGCCATCCAACCCTCTCATCCTCTGCACCCTCTTCTCCTTTTGCCTTCAATCTTTCCCAGCACTGGGGCCTTTTCCAATGAGTTGGCTTTTCACATCAGGTGGCCAAAGTACTGGAGCTTCAGCTTCAGCATCAGTCCTTCCAGTGAATATTCAGGATTGATTTCCTTTAGGATTGACTGGTTTGATCTCCCTGCCGTCCAAGGGATATACAGCTTGCTAAAGAAGAAATTGGGATTCAAACCCAAGTCTGCCTAGATATAACATACTTGCTCTGATCCTACACCTAAATAACCTCTTTGCCTTTTTCAGACTCCAATTCTGAGAGTCAGTGTAGTGATTGAGTTCATATTTCTTCAATGTAATGTTAGAAAGAGGATGCACTCTGGATAGTCTGGAAAGAACATTTGGGATATAGATAAAAAACTATATGCATAAATCGTGGGGGAAGAGAGCTAGGTGTGGGGCAAAGTTTACATTACCGCTGAGACTGCTGCAGAGCGTCCATACAAACCTCTTTCATCTGGCTCCATGGCAACCACCATGGGACGTGATTACTGCCTTTTCTAACTGCTGACTCAAGTGTAGTTTCTCTTCCCCGTGATCAATAACAGCAATAAAGACTAGAGTCAGACCCCTTGGGTTTAAATCTCAACTCTACTATGTACTAGTGGTGTGAGCTTTAAAAAGTTAACTTAACCTCTTTCAGTCTCTGTTTCTTCATTTTTATATTAACACTAACAGAAGTAGCTACCTCTTGGATTATTTTGAGAATTAAATCAGATAATACTATATATAAAGTGCTTTAAGAAGTATTTGCCAAGAACTTCCTTCATGGTCCAGTGGTTAAGCCTCCAAGCTCCCAGTGCAGGGTTCCATTCCTGGTCAGGGAACTAAGATGCCACAGCCCTACAGCTCAGCCAAGAAAAAAATATACACACACACACACACACACACACACACACACACACACACACATATATAAGTGTTTGCCACATAACAAGCTGTCATAAAGTTTCTGCATTGTTGAGGCAGTATAGTGGAGAAGAGATCTTAGAGTCAAGCCAGACCCCCTAAGTTTGAACCCCAGATGCACAGCCCACAGACCAGTGGGTCTATGAACTTGGGAAATTTTCTTGCCTTTTGGGGCTGTAGTTTCTTAGGGGTACATACTCACAGGATTTTTGTGAGGCCTGAGTTACTACATCTATAACACTTAAAACAGTGCCTAACTCATCTTTCCTAAATAGCACTAAATAACTTATTAAAAATAACATCTCTGGAGAATTTGTGTTTAAGAGTCAAGGCCAAGTAAGAATCCTAGTTCCATACCCTGTCTTTGCTGATTTTAATCAAGTTCTGCCACAAGAACCAGGGAACCTGTCACTTAGGTGCTCTTTGTGACTTATCCAAGACCTCCACACATGTGCTAACTATTCTAAAATGCCTCTTGTTAGGGAACACTCCCTAAAAGTTGAGCTCCCCTGACATGCAAGATTTAAAAGCCAACTTTTCTTTTTGTAGATGTCCCGTCATGGCAGGTGGATTATTTTCTATTGATAAAAATTACTTTTTTGAACTTGGAACATATGATCCTGGGCTCGATGTCTGGGGTGGAGAAAATATGGAGCTCTCTTTCAAGGTATCGCTGAGTGTTTCTCAAATTATCTTTACAATTAAGAGAATAGCATTTTTAAATGGTTTCATTTTACTAATACAATCAGATATGTGACTGCCTCTGGGAGGAAACTTCACAGAAATATTAGGGCCTCTGGATTAATGTCTTCATATCCCAGATTGAATTTGGAAGAATCAATAACTCTCATGAAATTTATTAGCATTCCCTCATATCTCACAACACAGTTTCTGCATCTGAATGTGAGGGAAATAATTGTCTGCCATTTAGTGTAAATGCTGTGGGATGAATATTTGATACAAATAACTCATATATGTTTCTATTATATTAGAAGTAATGAAATTATTTAGTAATAGGCCATCTTGGAGAGCACAAGGAAGAAGAATAAAAAGAGTCACTAGCGCAAGCCACCAAAAGGCCATACTACAGCAACTTAGGGAAGCTCAGATAATGCTGGGTATTTATATAAACACTGATTAATATCTGAGAAATCAGTGGTGGCAGCCATAATGCAGAATATCCACATTGCCTGCTTTCCTATGGAGTTGGGTGTATATAGTAATAGGGGTGTGACTTGGAGCCCTTGATCAAAAAGGATGGTCTTCAAGTTGTGTTCCACAAGTCAGGTAGATCACCCCAAATGTGAGAAGGGGATATTGAGAAAATTGAAACATATGCTCTTTTCCTTGATTCTACTAAAGCGGGAACTTGTGTTACACAATTTATACATTGGGATTCTGTGAGGATTTCTTTAGGAGGGGGGAAAGAGATTTACAATTCAGGAGAGGAAAAGAGAAAATATATAATTTATTAACCTTAAAATGGTCCACAGCAATAGAATAAAATAAACCTGTTGAGTTTAATTTTCTGTTGAAAAGGATATCAGAAGAGTTATTACTCCAACAGGGGGAAAAAAGTCACCAGGTGGTTTTTTTGTTTATTGCCCGTGATTTTCAGACAATCATTTGATAACTGGCACGTATTTTTAAACTGTTCCAGGTGTGGATGTGTGGTGGCGAAATTGAGATCATTCCCTGTTCCCGAGTGGGACACATATTCCGAAATGACAATCCCTACTCCTTCCCCAAAGACCGGATGAAGACGGTGGAGCGGAACTTGGTGCGGGTGGCTGAGGTCTGGCTCGATGAGTACAAAGAGCTCTTCTATGGCCACGGGGATCACCTCATAGACCAAGGGTTAGACGTTGGAAACCTAACCCAACAGCGAGAACTTCGAAAGAAGCTAAAATGCAAAAGCTTCAAGTGGTACTTGGAGAATGTTTTCCCAGACTTGAAGGCTCCCATTGTGAGGGCGAGTGGTGTGGTAAGTTCAAGCAGCAACTTCAAGTCTGACTTTGAAAATATGAGGTAAAAACCTTTTTGAAAATTACTTTATAAATAAGCACCAAGTATGAGTGCAGAGGAGACAAAGTGTGGTTTGTCTTGACTGCACGTATTAGGTAAACTTGAGGAAGGCTTCCAGGAATTATTATTGATTAATTCTGCAAACACCTACCAAGCGTCAAGAAACCAGGCATTATTTAAGAACTGGACTATAGGGTAATGAATAAAGTAGATTGATTCCTTCTCTGTGGAACTTAAAGCTGCGTAGGATAGAAAGAAATAAAGAAATAAGCAAGTAAAGTGTAAACAAAAAAATATAGTAGCTTTTAATCAGGGCACTGGACACAAGTGATGAATTTTTCTTAGGAATAGTCAACTCTATGAAGACATTGAAGGCCAGGTCTGAAAGATCAAGAGTCTATCGTGCTGTAGAGAGCCCCAGGTAAAAGATGTCACTTACACAAAAACTCTGACATGTGACAGTTTGAGGCATCCAGGAACTAGAAAGAAGGTGAATGTTGTTTTCAAGGTGTGAGGAGGTAGGAGGAATGGCACCAGATGAAGGTCAAGAGGGAAAAGGAGTCGGATCACACAGGTCCTTGTGGGCAGAGTAAGGATTTTCTCTCTCTCTCATCTTTTTCTGTCTCTTTCTTTTTTCAGAATGTAATTGGAAGTTACTGAGTAGGGTTAAGCAATAGGATGACATAGTTTATTTAGAGTTTTATAGATTTCAAAGAGGAATTGAAAATAACAGAAACTGTCAGACAATAGCAGAGAAAATTCCAGGGCACAAAAATAACATACCAAAAGGCAAGAAGTCAAACTTGATAGGTTGGATAGAGTACAAAGCTAAGAAAAAATTAAGGGAGGAGAAAAGCACTTTTAAAAAGCCATTTCAAATCCATTCTAGGAGTGAGGCTTAATTTGAAGAGGATGGCAAGAGATGAGGATCTTTACCATATACTAAGTTTAGAGATGGTTGACCTAGAGGTCTTCCTTGGTCTTGCAAATTTTTAATCTCCTTTACTATTTTATTTCTCATTTAATTTTTACTTATTAACATTCCCAGTGCTGTTTTCTTTTGCTTCTTGCAAAATGTTCAGACTTGGCCCCCAGTAAGCCTGCTCTTTTTACGTCATTTCTTTTTTATTTTCAGTTGGCCCTAGCAAGTAGATTATACAAACCAATCTTTCTCTGCCTACCAAATTTCCTGATGATAAGAACACTTAGGCCATTTCCCTTGATGGTATAAGGGAGATTCTGGCATAGCTGGAAAGAGAGAAAACCAGTCTAAGAATTTGTTTTGCTTTCATAAAATTCAACTGACACATAAGTATATGTAACTGGTTTGTATATAACATAATTGCCCGTCTTTGTAGGTCAAAATGCAATAATTGCTACTTCAGAGGTTCAATTTGATTATTTTATCTTAGATAATTCTTTAGGAAGAATACCCTGAGTCTATACACTGTTCAAGTAATATGCCTGTAAAATAAATTTACATTTTTTTAAACTCTATTTCTTAAGCAGGATAAAAGAAAAAGAAATTCTCATCATAGTAATTTTTTCCTATCCTATAAACACAGAATCACAGTAAGAGCATTACTGGACTTTAACCACCAGAGGGAACTAAAAAGCTATCTTTTGCCTCCTCTTTGAGGTTAGCTTGCCTAATAGTTTCCAATCAAATTTTGAGGAACTCTCCTAATGAAAGAGCTTTCTCTCGTTGCCTGAGCTACATACAATAGAACAAAATGCAAAAATGATTTTAATAAATTCTTTCTGTCTGTTTTCCTCCTTATTTGTTGCCTTCCTTAGACAAATTTTAATAAAGATGACATTGGTTCCCTTAGAAGCAACAAGTAGGGAACATTATTACCATTAAAAAAAGGACCTTTCTCCAGGAAATTCAGAGGAAGGTTAACTAAATCATTATTATGGATATATAATATTGTAAAGTTCCAAGAAACTAAATTCCACAACTTTTTGTTACTTGCCCCATATCATTCCTTCCTTCAACCTATACACCTAGGAAAGTTTGACTTTTTAAAAATAAGAATAAATCTTTTCTCACTGAACCAAAAATATTTGAAAATAATAAAAGAACCTCAGCAATAATTTGAACTTACTTTGGATTTAACTCAGCAAACAGCTTCTAGTCTAGTGTTTACCAATTCTGGGATAAACCACAGAGAACTCCAACCTCCTAAATTGGAAAATGAAATAATTCAAAATGGATAATTTAAAATTTATACATACTTCCTGATCTTAAAGTAAGATTGATATGGTTTACAATAAAAGCATAGATATATTTTTTAAGTGAGAGCCCAGTTTTCAAAACTATTCATAATGAGAGAAAGAATATCAATTCCTTAGCACTTCATAGACCATTTCTATATGAATGAAGGAAAGCAGTTTCCCCAGTAATTTCCAAAAGGAGGGAAGAGAAATGTATCTTCAAATGATATGTTTCTTCTTGTGCCTTTTGAAAGGCTTGGAAGAAGGGATTGTGAGAAATTAATACAAAGCAATCAATTAAACCGGGGGTTCCCAAACACTGTTCTGGGCAAAGTTGTGCTGTCAAAGAGGATTCCGTGGTCACATGTATTTGGCAAACTCTTGTACCACATTCCCTCTGCACTCAGTACCAGAGGTTCTGAGAGGTTCTGAAGTAGGGCAACCTGGTCAGCTGTCCTGAAGCCAGAGTTTTCCAAACTCACTTGAAGATAGTTTCTGCATAATCTACAGGTACAGGAGTTTTTGTTTGTTTGTTTTTTCTGTTAAGATCAACTGGGACACCATTTCCTTTCTTTCAACTCCAGGATTATTCTACCTCCACACATGACTGTTAACTCTCTTCCCTGAAATTCAGGGTGGTGGATTCCTCCTGTGGGTTCTGACTGTTCCCACTAATGATGGAGTGTGTGTGTGTGTGTGTGCGTGTGTGTGCATGTGTGCACACACTCAATCACTCACTCATGTCTGATCCTTTGCAACCCTATAGACTGTAGCCCACCAGGCTCCTCTGTCCATGGACTTTTCCAGGCAAGCAGTGGGTTGCCATTTCCTTCTCCGGGCAATCTTCCCAACCCAGGGATTGAACCTGCATCTCTTGCGCCTCCTGCATTGACAGGCTGATTCTTAACCACTGTGCCACCTGGGAAGCCAGTTGTCTCCTCCCAAATCTGGCACTTTAAATTGTGAATAGAGCTTCCTTTGAGGATTTCTGTTGGAGGGTCTGTTCTTCTACAATTGTTTTGCTTGCTGGTCACCCCAGAAGCAACAAAACTGGTAGATTTTAATATTTTTTTCAGTGCTTTGAGGGTTCTGTCCGTGTTCCTACTCAATGCAAGTGGTGCGTGCATCTCAAACTCAAATGAAGGTTGATGTAGGGTTTCAGATTCCCTTGGGAGAATCTTCCCTTTTGTTTCCCAGTGCTAATGGATAAATTGTTTTTCCCTGTACACCATTCCACCCAGGGCCTACTGTTTTAGCTTTCCATCATGTGTAGAAGACCTCAACTCCAGGTTTTTTAATATTCAGTATCAGTCCCCTACTTACCAGTATTTGCCATTTTACCTCTTATTTTTAGGTTTTGTTCTTCACTTTCTGGACCCTAAAGATGCCCCCTACTTTCTTGTAGGAAAAATTAAGCATGTAAAAGTGCGAACCAACCCACTGAGCACTGTGTTATGAAGTCTGACAACTCTGTGAGCACCCCAACTTGTTTCCTACAGTGCTCCCTAGTTAGAGCTCTTGGTTAGTTTCCCTGGAACAGGAAGGGACACAAATAGTGTCCCTGGCCACAGAGACCACCCCACTTGCCAGCACAGGGCGCTTCCTTGAGTGTAGATTGAGCTCTACACAGCTCTTCCAGAAGTCTAAAAGTTCAAGTTGTGTTATATTATTAACTCACCTTCTCTTTAGACCTGCCCAGAATGTCAGAGGGAGCAAGGGAATCAACATTTCTCTGCATTAAACGGTGACTTACAGACAGCTGCCTCCAGGTTGGACCCTGCAAATCCATTAAAAACCTGGGGGCCTGCCAGAAAGTGTCTTTAAGCTTGGCTCCATACTAGCGTTCGTGACTTCCCTGTAATGAATTGTAGCTTGCCTGAGTCATTAGGAATATTCTGACCGGGAGTCAGCTGGAATCTGCTGTTTTTGAAAGATTCAATTTATCTATGATTCAGTGCCTAAGCAGTCAGATACCTTGGAGGGGTCAGCCAGGGAAGAGAGCCCATAACCACTGCTTTGATTAAATTGCAACTATGTGCACTGACTTTTAATATATGCATCAGATAAACTTGAGACAAGAAAATAACTGCTTTTCATGTCACCTTTTGCTCTTTTCCTGTTCAGCCTTCCAGGAAAGGGTTAATTAAAAGCTTCTGTGTGTTGGCTCTGTGGCTGAATCACAGGCCTAAATTGACAGATTGAAGCTGTACTTCAGCAAGATTACATTATGTCCCTGTTAGAGATAGCAACCAATAAAATCGTATAGTGCTAAGTAATGCTAAGCTATTAACTTAACTATCTTTAACCTTATTATTGTTTTATATTCTGTGTTTTCTGAATGTCTTGTTCTACTTTAAAATATTTTGTTCTTAGTGCGTATTTTATGTTTTGCTTCCTAGCTTATTAATGTGGCCTTGGGTAAATGCATTTCCATCAGAAACACCACAGCCATTCTGGAAGACTGTGACGGGAGCAGCAAGGTACACTGAGCTGGGGTTTTCCTCTCTCATAGTCGGTACCGCTGATGGTGCTAGTGCGGTTGATGGGTGAAGGGTATGACACATCACTCACTTGAGATGTTCTTTTCACCTATGGAAACAATAATTAATTTTCACATTTTTGTATCATCATAAGGTTGGTGACGTTTAGGGTTCATCTCTAAGTGGAAAAGATAGTGACAGAGGAAATAAAGGTGGATACTATAGTCAACCCACCATGGACCCAGTTCTGGTTCCACCATTTGTAAAAATGCACTAATTGCAAATTCCATAACTCTTAGGTAAATGGCAAGGATAATAGTGCTGGCCCCAAAGCTGTTGTAAGGATGGAATTAGATACTACATAGGAAGTCTATACAATAATATCGAACATTTGGTGTTCTATAAATATTCACTGCTATAGTAATAAATACAAAAATGAGAAAAGTAATGCATTACATATAAAGACAAAATGATAAAAATAAAGTCATACAAATTCTTAAATAATTAATCTAGAGGAGCAGTTTTATTCTCTGATTCCACCCATCCTTCCGTCTCCCCAACCCAGGTACTCCTAAGGGAGTAGTGCAGATAGCACAATTCATGATCCATGGTGGAAAACTCTACAGTCAAACTTCAACAGATCTGAGCACAGTATTTAGGGGAGGGAGTAGGGCCTGGGAAAACAGAGCCATGACTCTCTAGAGCTCTGAGCAATGGCACCTCCCTCTCCAACATATGCTCCTACCCACTCTCATTCTGTTCGGACAGTTATCAGCTTGGCTGCTAATATTGGACTCATAGAAACATGGATTCAGGAGTTGAACTCAGCCCCCTAAAACTGCAGATAAGTCTTTGCCAGAGAAATTATTTTGTGATGGAAATCTAGGCTTGCTTTGCTTTGTGTTAGAGATATTACTTTATTTTCAAGCACATCCCATGTACACTTCTTAATTCAAAGCTGCTGCTTGGAAAATAAAAAAATATTTTTGTCATCTCTGTTGATATAATTCAACCATGGATTGTAAACTTGAAGTTATGGAATTCTTTCTTAACTAGGAAAGAGGAGACAGAAGGGAAGAGAAAACTGTCAAAAATTAATTGAAAGAAATAATTTTCATGCATTAACAATTCAAAGAGGAAATCAACTCATAAAGTATAAGACAAAACCATAAATAGTCCAAATTATATGAAAGTAAAATATTAAATAATATGCAATCCTTCAAGACTCATCATTATAGTGACTTTCTATGAATGCTTAATCAGTATTTTACCTGAAAATCCAAGTTCTCAATAACCACTGAGTCTCTCAAAAGGATGTTAGGAGACAAAAAGTATGAATCGTGTAGCCCCTGCTTTCCACAAATGTCCATCTTCATTTTTTGTCTTGTCAATCATTTTTAGCTTTTGCTTCTTTGGGTTGGTTTGAGTAATTAAACGTAAAGGAACATGGAGGAAGTTAACTTATTTTTGGCAGAACTAATGAGGCTTAATATTAAGCTGGTGACTGTAGGATTCATCCATAAAAGCTCAAAAGGAATAAAACCCTGGGACTGAACCATCAAGCCCAGCATCACCTTCTCCTTAGTTACTAACTTTTCAATCAGTTAAAATGGCCCTTTTCAATAAATCCTTGTATTATGACACACATCCATGCTTATCTAATTCAATGTGCATTCAGGTCATCTGGGGAGTTTGTTACAATACAGATTCTGATTCAGTAGGTCCATAGTGGGGACTGAAATTCAGCATTTCTAACTAGCTCCCAGGAGATGCTAATGTTAGTCCAGGGACTGCTGTTTGAATGGAAAGTTCTAACACGGTAACATACTTAATAATCTAAGTTAAATCCCAATCACATTACAATGATGTATTAGATAAAAGTATTTAGGTAGATTGCAGCAGCAGTCTATTTTTTAAAATATATTTACATTGGTGTAAAACAACCTCAGTTATGCAGAGGACACCACCCTATGGCAGAAAGTGAAGAACTAAAGAGCCTCTTGATGAAAGTGAAAGAAGAGAGTGAAAAAACTGGCTTAAAGCTCAACAGTCAGAAAACTAAGAGCTTGGCATCCGGTTCCATCACTTCATGGAAAATAGATGGGGAAACAGTGGAAACAGCGGCTGACTTTATTTTTCTGGGCTCCAAAATCACTGCAGATGGTGATTGCAGCCATGAAATTAAAAGACGCTTACTCCTTGAAAGGAAAGTTATGACCAACCTAGACAGCATGTTAAAAAGCAGAGACATTACTTTGTCAACAAAGGTCCATCTAGTCAAGGCTATGGTTTTTCTAGTAGTCATGTATGGATGTGAGAGTTGGACTATAAAGAAAGCTCAACACAGAAGAATTGATGCTTTTGAACTGTGGTGCTGGAGAAGACTGTTGAGAGTCCCTTGGACTGCAAGGAGATCCAACCAGTTCATCCTAAAGGAGATCAGTCCTGGGTGTTCACTGGAAGGACTGATGTTGAAGCTGAAATTCCAATACTTTGGCTACCTGATGCGAAGAGCTGACTCACTTGAAAAGACCCTGATGCTGGGAAAGATCGAGGGCAGGAGGAGAAGGGGACAATAGAGGATGAGATGGCTGGATAGCATCACCGATTCAATGGACATGAGTTTGGGTAAACTCTGGGAGTTGGTGATGGACAGGGAGGCCTGGCCTGCTGCAGTTCATGGGGTCACAGAGTCGGACACGACTGAGCGACTGAACTGAATTTAACTGAAAACAACAAATTTCCTACAGACTCAGTACTTTAGAGTATATTGACCAGGCAGAGAGAACTAAGTTTAAAAAAAAAATTGTAAAAATGAAAAACATAGTCCCATTACCTAAAATAGTATTTATTTTAGACATTGCAACTCCCCTAAACTGGACTTCTCCAAGAGGAGTTACTGTGAACTGGGGGATATTAACACAATGCAACCTGGTGATTCTTTGTGCTATTAGTGAAGAAAGATTTTTAACCTTTCCTATAATTAAACACAGCCTCTAGGAATCCAATTTTCTAGTGTTTAAAAAAAAAAAAAGCATAATAATTGCCATAGAAGTCATTTAGGACTGGAACTTAGTTCTCTCTCTCGTCCCAGTGGCTGGGGCCTGAATCATGTGGTGGTCTGAATGCTCCAATACTTCAAGTACCAGGTTAGCCTGGCACTCAGAACACCTAAAAGGACACCCATTCACAGACATGTACTAATTGTACTAAATAATTGTTTTATTATTGCAGCTAACATTTAATGATGTCTTATTGTGTGCTCAACACTTGTCAGGCATTATTCCATGTTTTTGAGGTAGACACTATTGCTAGCCAACTTAAAAATTATTAAAATGAGATTAGACAGGGTAAAAAATATGGCCATACTATCAGAATTGAAAGTGGCAGTACCAGGATTTTTAACATAAAACATCTGACTAGAGTGCCTTTATTCTTAAGCATCACTAATAAAAATGTTTAGCAAAGAGTTTGCTGCCGAAAGTCACCTTCTCCTTACACATTTTCCCCACAGCTTCAACAATTTAATTACACCTGGTTAAGGCTTATTAAACATGGAGCGTGGTGCTTAGCTCCTGTGCCTGATGACGGGGCCCTGAGGCTGCACCTCTGTGATAACAGAGACAAAGGGCTAAGATGGCTGCATAAATCAACATCAGTATTCCATCCAGAACTGGTAAGCAAAATATTTGTACCTCTTCCTTACCACAAATCCAACTTTCCATTAAATGCAACATAAACCCTCCTTGTCAGCTTCCTCAATCAGAGGCTTTAAATGTGTAAGCGACAATAGAGGCAGTGTAGAAGTTCTTACACAGAGATAAATGGATTTTTTTTAATAAGTCCCTTTTTATTCTTTTAACAAAATTTACTTCAAATCAGTTCTTTTGGTTATATTTCTTTTATCATCTTTGTTTCTGAAAGTCATTTTCTTCTGAAAGTCAGTTAGCAATGCCAAAAGTCAGGCTTATGGCTTAGAACTGGTTCTCATTGATTACCAGAGAAGTTTATAGGGAGAGTAGATGGGGAAAGTGCTTAGTATGAATCTGTCTCCACTTCCCTGCCTCCTTTCCTTGGAGAGATTTTCTCATGTCCTCGGGTTCCTGAAGACTTAGGCTCTGGAGTGTCTCTGGCTGCTGGAGTCAGTTCCAGCCAGCTTGCAGGTGCTGACCATGTGCAGCTCTTGCCAAGTTCACATTCAGTGACGTCACATTGGTGATTTGAAACCAACCATGACAGGAGTATTTACAAAACCTCATGCTAGAAATCAAGGGATGGTTTTCCAGAGGTCAAGTTGTGGATATTATCCAGAACAACCATGCCCTATCCTATTCACTGTCCAAGTACTCTGCTTTCCCCAATCATATTTTAGTAAGATACAAAGTCATAAGTTTTCTGTAGGACCTTGGAATGGCAGGAATAATTTCAGGCCTGCCTTCTCAAATTTTCTTCTGTCTCACTAGCAGGTAGCCACCAAACCCACTGAATGAGTAGTGAGTATGTCAAGACCATCATTTTGCTCAGGGATGACCCCAATGCATGCACATTTTTTTCCTTGGAGTGTCTCCATTCTTTCTGATGTCACAGCCAGTGATTGCTTTCTTCATGACATTTTTTTTCCCTGCTCAGGATAAAATTAGGACCTAAGCATCACACTCTCCAGTCTTCCTTTCCACACCTCATCCCTATTATATTTGAGGGATCTCTTTACAACCCACCAGCAGATTATTATAGCTAATCCAGATCTCAGTATTATCTTTTTTTTACAAGTATCATATTTCTAAATTCTAAGGGTGACAATATTCTGGGTATTTTTTGTTGTTGTTTTGTTTTGTTTTATTTTGTTTTGTTTTTTCCACTGTGCTGGGTCTTCTCTGCTGCAGGGGCTTTCTCTAGGTGCAGCAAGCAGAGGTTGCTCTCTAGTTGCTGTGCATGGGCTTCTCATTGAGGTGGCTTCTCTTGCTGTGCAGCACAGCCTCTAGGGAATACAGGCTTCAGCAGTTATGGCACCTGGTCCTAGCTGCCCCACGGCATGTGGAATCTTCCCAGATCAAGGAGCGAACCCGTGTCTCTTGCAGTGGCAGGCAGATTCTCAGTCATTGAACCACCAGGGAATTCCAAGGGTTGCAATGTTTTTCTAAGAGTATCTTTAAAATAAATTATTATAAAGTCACCTCTATTTGATAAAATTTTAGAGCATTTCAAAACCTGTGTGTGTGTGTTAGTGGTTCAGCTGTGTTCAACTCTTTGCAACCCCATGGACTGTAGCCTACCAGGCTCCTCTATCTGTAGAATTCTCCAGGCAAGAATTATTAAAATGACCTTTGTCACAGTTATGGATATTTGAGAGGATTGATAGGTGAAAAAACTATAAACTCATGAGCAAGTTGTAAGTAGGTTATTGACAATTTCTAAAATGTTTAATAAATATAGAACCCTCTGAAATACCTGTGACTTCTTCTAGTTATATCTGGACTTTCTGGACATTGGACATTATGTTCTATCAGAGAACATGGTAAGGAACTCATAAATAAAATACATCATTTCTAACACATTTTATTCTAAATTTGCATTCTGAGGCATGAACCTAAGAAATTAACTAACTCATTTTTTGTGATGGTGGCTTTTTTTTTCTTTACTACCATCAGTGAGGGAGCCAGTCACCATATACAGTAAACACCATCTGGAGTTATTTCCTTTAAATAATACAGTTGTCAGAAAGTGCATCTTTTGCTTCATGAAGAACTAAAAGTTGTAGCTTGGAGAGTGTGAGAATTTAGTTTAAGATAAAGACAAATTTAATACTGCCTAAAGTCTGGTTTATGTTATTAATTTATTTCAGGGGAATTCCTAAAAAATAAAAAATTAAATCACCTTTTTTAAAAATTGGTTTTAATTTCTTTACATCACAATTGTTAAATTCAGCCTGTGGCTCATTATCAGATCCCCTTTCTCTCCAGGTGAACCACATTGTTTTTGGAAACTATCATCAGTTGTTATGCTTGGAAGGAAATGTTACTCAGAAGACCCTGAAAGTTGCTCCTTGTGACCCAGCAAAGCCATATCAAAAGTGGAAATTTGAAAACTATTATGAAGACTGAAGAGGAACTGCTATTTTCATCTAGTAAACCCACTAGACACTGAATTTGACAGTGGACTTGGTGACTATATTTCCCCATGCTAGTTTAAAATTTTCAAATTTAATAACATTTAAATGGAAGATTTTTTTTTTTAAATCACAGTATTTGAGATACCAAAATTTAACTCAGGGAGACAATCCAACATTGGATTGGAGTCCTTCTTCAGCCCTAGGTGGCCTTTTGAATTGCCTGCTTTCCACTCTCTGCTGGAACAAAGCCTGCTAGTTGTCCCATGCCATCTAACAGGTAACCAGAAATGAAGACAGAAGAACTTGGAGAAGCACAATGATATTCAGTGATGGCTGATCATAACCAGCTCTTTTAACCCACAAGTAGGTATAATTAATGAGAATCTGGTCCTTTCATTGCCAGTTTTTCATCAAAAATAAAAGAGGTAGAAGGAAAGAAAGAAATTTACTTGAGTTCCTAGACTAAAAGACCTCAGAAACACACAGCTTTCACCTTGGTGAAATCTCTCCCAACTACGTGCATGTTTACCTAATGTTAGAAATAATATTAATATAATACTCCTTGATGGCAGACTTTTGATCTAAATGACTGTATGTTTTTCCTACTCTGAGTCAGTGGAAAATTTCTAAGTGAGGAAGTCAAATGCTTATTCAATTCTAGACATGGATATTTCCATTCACTTTGTGCTTTTAAACTGCACATTAAAAAATGGCCATACAAGTAGCTTCTAGATTTATGTGGATATTAAACAAGAAAAAAATGCAAAGATATACAGACTGCATCGCTTCACACAGTAGTAACTGAAAATAAATTTCATCATTGAACCTACTCTAATATAGAACAAATTAGAGGACTTAAAATGAATAAAGCAGAAATAGAGCACTGAAAAATATTAAAGTTCTCTTATGTGAAAATATTACTTTATTTTCCGTAGCATTCACACAGATGAAGTATGCTAAAATAGGCTTTAAAGAAAGGGGAAGAAAATGATAACCGCAGTGAGGAAGAGAGTTAAGAGAAAAGTGTCCTAGATTTAGCCAAAATAAGGAAGGAGATCTTGCACCTCTGTGAGGGAGAAAAGAATAAATGCCTATATGTAGACCTAAAGATAACACTGATAAAATTGGGGAAAATCCCAATATTACTTTGATCCAAATTGAGTACCTAATCTTAGGTATGCCAAAACTTAGTCATATTGAAAGATATCTTAGAAATCCTGATAAACTTTACATTCATTTGGTAGAAATTTGATGTCCAGCAGACACATTACCTATCTAAAAATCCCAGGCCAGTTAGTAAGAGAATCAGGATTAGAATTAGAATCAGGATTAGATTAGATTAGATATCTGGAATCAGGATCTCCAGAGATGGGGCCACCAGCCTAACCAGAACTGCTCCATGACACTCTTAAAAAAAAAAAAAAAAAAACGTAAATTTTTTGGTTGAGGTTGGGTGTCTGGAGAATAATCATGCTACATGCTTGTTAATATTTAAAAAAAAGAAAGAAAGAAACCTGTGCAATTAAGTTGACGGTGAAACTTGGTGTCCTTAGTTCTGATTTCCTAATAAAACTTTAATTATAATTCTCAATTAATTACACAAAAGCAGAGCAATAACTAAAAAATGGAGGGGAACTAGTTTTGAACATTTGTATCATATTTAAGATATTTTATGTAAACAATTGATTTTGCAGATGAGATAAGAAAATGACTAGAAAAGGAGATAATTCTTTTCAAAACAGCGCCTTGTGGGGAATAAAACACAAGTTAGTTGCCAAAGGACTAATTGAGTTGCTGACCAAGCTCAATGGCCTGGATGCCCTATGCAATTCTTTGTGTAAGTGAAAAAATGTTGGAAGAGTTTCTGCCAGTCGAATAACTCTCTTTTTATTCAAAAACAGTTTCCACCATAATTGTCAACTCTATTCAGAAAAAGATGAGTTGTGTTTTGGATACGTTTACCTTTGGGTATACCAGCTGAAGAAATTCAAATGTTTTTGCTCAAAAGAACCCTCTGTGACCTGTTTGGTGTATTCTCTTCCTAGCTTTACCTTGACATACATATTATGTGAAGCTATATTTGAATCCATAGTGTCAGTATAACAAAGAACTATTTTCATACATCACATGTTTGTTCTTGGGTAGAATTTTTAAAACAGCTTTTACCATGTTTTTCCCACTTACTCTAAGAAGCAAGGCAATAATCAGTAGTTAGAAATCATATGGACCTCGCCTTAAGAGTATTGACTAATTGTGAAATCTACTACCAACACTCTTTTAAGCAATGTGGTCTAAATTTTTGTTTTCTGAAGACTGTAATAAAGGTATAAATGCCTCTAGATAGTCTGGTACTTCTAATGATAAACCCTTGGATGAGACACATTAGGGTCTTAATCAGCACTGAGTTCTTCAATAAGGGGTTCTGTTCTTAGGGCCATAGAGTTTTCCCTGGATTAGCTTAAGCTATTACCTTTTCCTAGAAAAATATATATGCATCTTATTACCTTGAATGCAAGCATAGTTGATAATATTTTACAGGTCTTATTGGCTCAAAAACTAACTTACCAAACCATTTGAGTACTTTGAGCCTTCCAGTTTGCACAGTTCTTTTCTCATTTTCAACCACTACTCTCTTGAAGGATGACACAGCTGTTGTTGGTACAACTGTGTTTTATCACCAGCATCAAATTTGCTCAGTTCCGCTTGTTGATATTCAATCAACTGTCATTCACAAGGGCAAAACCACCATGCACTATGACCATAATGTATCATTAGCTTGCAACTAATTTGGATATACTTCCTTGAATATTAAAGCATCTTTCCTTTAGAATCACCTTAGAGATTGTAAAGTGGAAAATATACCAGTTGTAGTGTAGGAATGCAATTTTCCCAGTCAATCTTGCTTTTATGGATGGCTTAGAATGATTTTCAAGAGGCTGTCATGCCAGAGAAGAGAGTTGAGGTACACCAGATGGAACCGTTTTTGTTTTAATATCTTTATCTTTCACATTCAAGCATAGAAAACAAATTCCATCTCAAAAGAAAGTATGCAATCTTGAATAAAAACAAGGAAATTACAAGAAATAATGAGAAAGGAGATAGGACTAATTACCTCGAGTACCTACTATGTGCTAGGCATTGTTTGTGCCTCTCATCTCAGTCTGTACACAACTCAATGAGGTGAGTCTCCTTCTCCTAATTATGCAGACGAGGATGATTGAGAGGTATTGTCTAAAGTCATCACACTAGAAGGAGTTAAAATCCAGATTCCATTCTATCAAGCTCAAAAAAAAAAAGTGAGCCTCTTTCACTAAACCATGCTTCTATGATTTTTTTTTATTCTTTTTCCTCTTCTTCCTCTTCCTCTTCCTCTATCTCTTCTCCTTCTTTTTCTTCTTCCTCTCATTTTCATTCTATTTCTTCTTTTATAAGTAGGGCAGGCAACTCAGGTGGGCTCAGTTAAAATCCTTGGTACAGAGTCACATCTTTTTGGTGATGAGATGCGATTTTTGGTAATTTGATGTGACATTTTGGTCAAATCTTTTTGGATGTTGAACCAACAGGAAATAGAAGCTTCACTCTTTTCTGTTAAACAATTGCAGAATAGTTCACTATCCTTAAGGATAGTTATCCTCACACACGTCACAGTGGTCTTATCTCCTGACTTCATGCAGGACATATTCCTTTCTATTTCCTAGAACAAGTATGAGAGAGAGAAGGGGACACAGAGAGATTGCTTCTCTGTGAATGATATTACCAACTCTTTGTTCCCTTAACCATTAATCAAAGCTGACAGATTGCTTAATTTGAACGTGGGTGGGAAGTGGAAAACTGGAGTCCTTAAATTTAAAACAAAAGCCAAGTCTTGTAACTTTCACTTCACTGTGTAGATTGTCACCAAAGTGCTTTTACAAAAACCTTTGCATGAGTGTATTCAACAATTGCTAGAAGCCAAGATACATTGACAAAAGAAAAGGAACACTAACCACAGCTTATATATATAAATATTTATTTTGGACAAATAGTCATTCCACAGACAGCTTTGAATAAGTCCTTTGGCCACCTGATGCAAAGAGCCAACTCATTGGAAAAGACCCTGAAGCTAGGAAAGATTGAAGGCAAAAGAAGAAGGGGATGACAGAAGATGAGATGGTTAGATAGCATCATCAACTCAATGGACATGAATCTCGGTAGACTTAGGGAGATAGTGAAGGACAGGGGAGCCTGGAATGCTGTAGTCCATGGAGTCATAAAGAATCAAACATGACTTAACTGAACAACATCAAAAATATTATCTACTCCTGGTGAAGCTTAATGGATGAAATTTCCAGTGTGTCTGGTATTTGTGTCTAAAATAAAGGAAAAAAAAATACCATCATACTAGGTAGATTTAATGCCCCTGCTTTCAACCTAATGAGTCAACTGGTAGCTATCACTATGATTGGGGTCTCTTTGAAAGTTTATGTTAATCTTTGCTTTCCAAAAACACAAAATTCTTATTTTCCAACAAACAGAGCAATTTCTAATATACTGAGTTTCTAATGACAACGTTTGCTGTCAAATGAGTAGTAACAAATAATTTCTTTGAAAACGAGGCTTTCCTATTTTGTTATTGACAGATAGATTTTTCCCAGACAAGGATATTGGTCCTAAATATCTATATAAAGTCTTTATATTAGATTTTGAAACTAAAACATATATATAAATGGCTGTATGCTTCTATATTTTATACTTTGAATTTACAGAAAGTAAAACCAAGAGTTTCTACAAATAAAGAAAAATTAAGAAATGTTTTGGGATATTATTAAGTCTCTTTTAAGTACACAGCTTTGTCTGGATCTGCCCTTCTATACGAAAGAATCTTATGTGGACTTTTATTATTTGCCAGATGTGAGAGGAGTAACCAACCTAAATTATCAGGATCCTTGTTATTCAGTTTAGGCTTAAACATATGTCTTAATTCTCCTTCAAACAACCACTTGAATGTTGCTAAGTTCAGTCGCTCAGCCATGTCCGACTCTTTGCGACCCCATGGACTGCAGCACGCCAAGCTTCTCTGCCCGTCACCAACTCCCTGAGCTTACTCAAACTCAAGTCCATTGAGTCAGTGATACCATCCAACCTTCTCATCCTCTATCGTCCCTTTCTCCTCTTGCCTTCAATCTTTCCCAGCATCAGGGTCTTTTCCAACAAGTCAGTTCTTCACATTAGGAGGCCAAAGTAATGGAGTTTCAGTTTCAGCATCAGTCCTTCCAATGAGTATTCAGGATTGATTTCCTTTAGGATGGACTGGTTGGATCTTCTTGCAGTCCAAAGGACTCTCAAAGCCTTCTCCACACCACAGTTCAAAAGCATCAATTCTTTGGTGTTCAGCTTTCTTTATGGCCCAACTCTCACATCCGTACATGACTACTGTATGGAATGTTCCTAATTTTATGCATAGTAGCTATAAGAGGTGGGCATACAAAAAGAGAAGGCAGAGGTTAAATTAGTGAATTTTGTAATTGATTACCTAAGTTTCTAAGTAAAAGTTCAATTACCTTTCAAATTCATATCCAAAACTCTTTCAAACTGGTAGTTAATTACAAAGCTCTTTGATTTTTATAGTTTTGCATATATCTGGGTGATTTCCACTGCTCGTTACTACCCATGTGTTTATGTTGATTGCACGTTCTACTTACCTTGTGTTCTTCACACATTTTGGTATTCATATTTATTATGTTACTGTCTAATATTCTATAACATTAGCAAATGTTTGCTATACTTTTGACGTTACTTTTTATAGCCCTCTTACTTTTATGGAGCAGTGAAAGTTTAGGCTTTAAAAGTAGTGCCTTTCTTATATGGTCAGACATATTTCTTCTTTATGATATGCTGGTGTTTCTTCTTTTTCTATAATTCTCTATTATTACTTATTTTAAAGGTTTTCCTATCATTTTGAAAAACTTAAATACCCATTCTCCATTTGAAAATATTCCAAAAGTACTACACCATGTAAATACATAAAACAATTACTATAAAAATGTCAACATGGTTTACAGCAATGTTTTACCTTAGAGACTACAAGATATATATATATATATATATGTTTCAAGTTGTTGGAATTAAGATGCATCTAAAACAATAGTTCAGTTCCGGTAGAAATAATAGAAATGTTTTATGAATATTACATATCTACCCATCAGAAATTCTTTTTGCAATTTCATATACAAGTATTTTAAGACCTTTTTGAAATAAATAATGCAAATGAATTAAAATAAGGTGTTCTCTTGATTTTTGAAAAAGCATTTATTGATGGTCTTAATAGCTGCTGATGTGCAAGGGTTCTTCTAAATTTTAAAAGGAAACTAGAGAAAGTAAAATCTAGACACCAAAAACACAAGGATACAAACTTTTATTGAGAACAAGCAAACACTATTAATAGGTAGATCAATAGAGTCTGATAAACATGCTGTGTCTTTAAAGGTAGCATTATGTGAAGGATAAGTTTTACATTTATAGAGAAACAGAGCTGTTATTATTTCCTGTTCACCTAGCATCTAACAAAAATAAAAAGTCATGCAAGAAATATCAGCATTTTCATAATAAATCAGTTCTCCCTCTTAACAGCTACCAGAGTCCTTTTTCCATCCCTGAACCTTGAACCCCAAAGGCAGTAAGCCTTCACATGTAGCTCCCAGTTTGTATTCTTAATGTGTCCCATATGCTTTTCAAATGTTAAATACCCACCCACTACAATTGGAACCAGACCTTTGTCTTTCCTAAGTTAGAAAGAATCACAGAGCCACCTATCACTGTTATGTACTTATGGTTACTTAATTCTGGGGTATACTGTAACATGGCAGCACAGGGCAATGAGCACTGATGCCAAATAATAGTTTCAATGTTCTTCTGCACCTACATTGCCTCCTCTGTGAGCATTAAGCATTTACTTATTGAACACACCCTGAAATAGTCTTGTTGACGAAATCTTGTTGACTTGACAAAGTCTTGTTGACGAAACCAACCAAATAGTTGGTTAATCATCTGGTAAGATATCGCAAAGCTAAAAGGGCCAGGGTTACTATATTTTGGAGCCCAATTAGAGATAGCTGATTGGCCACATCAAATGACTATAGGCCGCACACCTCACTCAAGTTCCACTGGAATTTGCCACCTCTGCTGAAATAATTCAAAATGCAGGCTTTGTTGATTGTAGGTTAACAATTGGTCCTGTCCTATGATGGATAATACAATACTGTGCTTTGAAGTTAAGTAGAAAATTATAGGGGTCACCAGTAATCCAAAAAAGAAAATAGGTTGTCCAGGTAAAAAGTTTTAAAGGCACTAAATAAATAGGTAATTGTCCTAGTGTATCAATCTTCTACCTAAATTTATCAATAAAAACCTGATTTTCCTGACTTTATTCTGAAAACTTACATTGTTGATAATAAAATGTATATATTCTATAGATTAAGCATGACAGACTTTGATATGGTAGGTTATAAAGTATCTGCTTGAAAAAATAAAAGGAAAAATTCAAAATTGAGTCTCATGAACACTAAATAATAGTGTATGATACTATGGGAACATATTATATGACAATAAAGAATTAAAGAAAGGGCCTTTAGAATGTGTGGGATTTGTTACACATAAATAAGCAATAATCTGAGAAGGGCTAACCCAGGGTTTTTCACAAAATGAAAATAAACAAAGGGTTGAATAGTACAATGAAGACTGTATTACATTCAGACAATAAGGAATTGTCTTTTTATTCCCAGGGCCAAAAAAATGCCTTAATCTGTGATGACAGAAAGTTGAGGGTAATATATATAGAAGCATGAAATGAAAAATTATGGATCTAAGAATATAAATATAGATTCTCCCTTTTCATAAATATTCAGTACATTATTTGACACATTGGTTTGAGTGAAGCTTCACAAGCACAGTTTTAAGCATCTTGATTTGGGCTGAGGTCCAGTAAATTATATATTCCCAACAACCATCAGAGCTTTCTCACTAAAAATACACACTCACACTCTACTTTGAAAATATTCTAAGATAATTATTTCCATTTTCATAGTAACTAGTATAGTTATGACTAGAGTTGTCTCAGGTTTCTAAGGAAAGAGAATTATTCTGAGATTCTGTTAATAAGAGAAAGTGTAGTAATAGAGAGGGTATTTTCTTAAAATTGTGCTAAAGCTGTCATTTTCATGTTTAATGACTTTAACTGCGCTAGACAAGATTTTGTTTTCAGTTTCAGAAATAAACTATCTGATATAACTCTTTAGTCAATTGCCCACAAATCTTCCAACCCCTCCTTCTAGCACTCTCACAATGGGTTTAATTCATCTTGAGAGCATAAAGCCAACATTTAGTAAACAGAATTTTCCTGACTGACTGACAATTGCTCAGCCCCTCTAGTGAGAAAATTCAGTGAATGGTAACACCTAGGAAGGCGACCTATACAGAATTTCACTCTGTAGATGCCAAGAGAAACAACTTCAAATATGAAGATAATAGGAAAGGCAAAGTATTTTGGAAAATTTATTGCTAGAGTCTATAAAATCACATTTTAAATAAAGAGAGATATGATACCAGACTTTCTATCCCCCTCAATGTACAGGAAGAAAGACACCAAAAGGACTACACTTCATTTCAAATAGTACTCTTTCATTTGATGACTACATTTCCCAGCATTGCAACTTTTAGAGCGAAACTTTTAAATGTTGAATTTCCCGGTGGTGCTTACTGTTTAGTGCTTAGCACATACGGCTATAGTAGTAAAGTATTAAAAAACAAATGTCCAAGAACAAGCCTTTTTGATTTGAGATTACCAGACTGAATTTTTACTAGGGTTATTTCCACATTACTCTACAGTGAAACAGAGCTTCAGCTTCCACTTCTTTAAAGGAAACAACTCAAATAAGGCAACAAAGATACATATCAGGGAAATTGAATTAGCTTTTGCTTTAGTGGGCATGAGAACTTCTCAGTTCCAGTTAGTTTATCATAGACTCGAATTCATCAATTCGTTGCTTGGTGTTCCCCTTTCTGATTTTCCGATAGGATATTGTATTGTATCTTGAATAAGCATTTCTGGAGAAATCACCCTTCTTCCCGAAGGTCGGCTGCTCATCAGGTGTGACAGGTTGAGAACTGGGGCTGCTCAGTGGGGAGTCCTCACTTGCATCACCTTCCTCTTTTAATTGAGTATCCTCTTCATTTTTTTTCTTAAATTCTATCACACGAACTTCATCTTCATCATCTTTGCAATCATCATCATCATCATTATTAATTTCTTCATCCCAAACCTCTTGCTCCTCATCCTGCTTAGAATGTGACACATCAACCTGGCTAGGTTTCCGAAATCCTAACCATTCAATTTCAGTTGCCTGAAGAGCTGTGTTCTCCAGCTCCTCATCTTCTCTCTCCTCTAGAGGTTGTTCAGCAATCCTTTCCTTTTGCCTGCTTATTTCTTGGTTGCTGCTGCTCAAAGGAATCTTCTCCCACTGATGCCCTGTAGCAAAATCAATTGGTAGTTGATATATGTAGAGGTTTCAAAATACCCACATATTCTCCAGATTATATTTCTGTACAACCATTTTCCAGCATATATTTTATGAGATACTGTTCTATGGGTTATTAATATGTTACACAATGGAACAGGTCACCCATCAAATTATCTCGGAAAACACTGCATTAAACACAAATAAGCTTCCTTAGAATTTATCTGAACCTTTAAAATGCTAATGAATATTAGGATCCAGCATCCCAACCTCATTTGACTATGATAATTTTTGTTATGGACTACTGTTGCAAGGTGATCAACCCAGTCAGTCCTGAAGGAAATCAACCCTGGATATTCTTTGGAAGGACTGTGGCTAAAGCTGAAGCTCCAGTCCTTTGGCTACCTGATCCTAAGAGCCAACTCATTGGAAAAGACCCTGGTGCTAGGAAAGATCGAAGGCAAAAGGAGAATGGAATGGTAGAGGATGAGATGGTTAGATAGCATTATTGACTCAATGGACATGAATTCAAGCAAACTTGGGGAGATAGTGGAGGACAGAGGAGCCTGGTGTGTCAGACACAACTTAGCAACTGTACAACAACTTTATCTAGTGAGACTGGTATTCCATGAGACACACTTTTAAAAATCCTGTCTAGCTTATCATGACTGGGTATACGAATATGTTAAAAAAAAAAAAAAAACATAGGGACATATTTCCTAAACACACATGGATGTTCCTCAAAGAAAATTAGAAAAGTATCTCACAGTGAAAAAGGACTTCCTTCCAACAGTAAAAATAATGAAATAATGGCTGCCAATGACTGGTCTCATTCAGAGTAGCAAAGTCAGTATTTGCCACCATGCTTCTCAGAGTTGTCCAAAAGTACCAGGTGTGGAGAAGGAGCAGACAACCACAGATGGCCAAGAGACAGATGCAGGGCTAATCAAGGCACCAAGTCCAAGGACACACAGTATAGTTCAGGAGATGCCACTGATTGCTAGCGAGTCAGGATTTAAAAATCATGTTGAGGTCATATCTAGCTAATGCTAGATCAGCCTACTGTTTTAGACACGTCCTTAGCAGACAACTAATTAACTCAAGTGGTTTGGTACCATGTAGTGACTTTAAAAAGGCTCATTTAATTCGCTGCAAATTTCACTTTTCAAACAGATCCTATCAGCATATCCTCAATAACATTTATTGAGCATGCAAAAAACAATTAATAAGGAGAGTAGAGATTGCTTTCAGAGCTTTCACCCCTAAAGGACTTCTGTGGGAAGCTTCAGCCTGCAGTGTGCCTGACTCAGGGTTGTGTTCACTATTCTCTTTCAACACCATCTTTGTTGTTGTTGTTTAGTTGCTAAGTCATGTCCGATTCCTTTACGACCCCATGGACTGTACCTGCCAGGCTCCTCTGTCCATGGGATTTCCTAGACAAGAATATTAGAGTCTTTAAATAAAATGAGAGGCACTGTTTCTCTTTGCCTTTCTCCTCCACAGCTTCCTATTTTCACTGAAAGATGTTAACAAGTCCATTTCCATCAAAGGTTTTTCATTCTCTCTTCATTTTATTTTCCCAACGATAATTGTAAAGTTATACAAACAGACAGAAGCGAAGGTGGACCATCACTCCTCATTACTTGTGCACAGCCCCTATCAGGCCGCTGGCAGCCAGTCAGTATTCCTTATATTATAAATAAATACACATTATAATGTTTACTATAATCTTGTTTGGTTTTCTTTTTTTCACAAGAACCAAAGAAACTGATCTTTCGTCTCATATTCATGACTCGGGCATAGAGTTGTCATGCATGAAATTACTTCTGTCTTTAAAGAAAGAAAGTGAAGTCACTCAGTCGTGTCCGACTCTTTGCAACCCCACGGACTGACTGTAGCCCACCAGGCTCCTCTGTCCATGGGATTTTCCAGGCAAGAATACTGGAGTGGGTTGCCATTTCCTTCTCCAGGAAATCTTCCCTACCCAGGGGTTGAACCTGGGTCTCCCGCATTGTAGACAGACGCTTTACTGTCTGAGCCACCAGGGAAATCTTTAAAGTATAGTATTTTTCCTCAGTATTTTTAATATTTTCCTATTTTTCAACCCAAGAGTATTCTCCCCAGAGACTTTTTAGCTGTTTGCCACTGTGAAAATGAAAGATACCAAAATTTGTCCTTCTAACCCTCCAGCAGAAACATATGTTCTACCAAACACAAAAGAATCCATGCAGGGGAAAATTCACCCTGAGACTATCCATTTTTAAAAATCCAGACTGCTTTTATTCTTTATTTAAAGAAAATGAAATATCTTAGAGAACTATTGTTTCCAGCTGACCTTCTGGTCAGAAATTTGAAAGGGACTCTAGATAAAAGTTGAGATCTCTGTCTTTGAGAGTTTGCTTACTCATTGGCAGCAGAAGGGTTAGGGCAATAGATTATTTTGTTCATTTCATAGGGTTTAGGTCTTACAAATTAACTGTGATAATATAAAAGCTTGACAATGACTGCTGCTTATGACATTATTCCTTGAATGACTACACAGTGGAGCACTGTATGCAGTCAGCAGACAGTCTGAGAGGTGTCCAGAAAAAGTGGACAAACTCAGGAAACTGCCAACAACCTTGGCATCTACTATTTTATATGATGTTCTAATATTTCAATCAATAATTCTTCAATGTTTTGCTTGTTGAGGTCCTAAATAAGCTAAGTCACTTAGGTCTACCAAGCTGATTTCAATTTTGAGATAAGATGTTTATGCCTGCAAGAGAGGATATGAATAATTAATTAATAGATTTTTATCTTGCACTTTATTTGGAAATTATTTGAATGTAAGTGTTTCCTTAGAAGTCTGAAACACTTTATGTCTCTTAGACTCTTGAGTTTATTTGTAAAATAATAGAATCGTTTAAAAATCCATGTTGTTTTAACTCAGGCGTTTTCTGAAAGGACACAATTAGAATTAACTTCATCACTTGGAAGATTTCTTTGATAGGAATTAGGTAACCATTTTGTGCTTACATCAGAGGCCTAGAATTTTCCTATAGATCAAATAAATTTATAAGATTATTTTAAACTGTATGCCAATGGTAAACTTTTAGGATAAATCAATTTTTGAAACATTTGCAATTTACAAGGTGCCTGACACAGACTTGAAGACACTAAATCAAAAGGAAAGGTTGATACAGTTGACTAACTTATTAAGACACAGATGTCATATCATCAGGTCAGTGTACCAAGCAAATATACAGATCCATGCAGTTTCAGTCTTGAAGAATCTATAATCCTTTCTAAGGTAGAAACCACAGATAAGTTCAGATTCCCTTATCTGCCTAGAACAGCTTTGAACCTTTGAAGGCATTGCCTGGATTCCTCTTTTAATACCACATTCACACATCCTATGCAAAAACTGCCATCCATATCCCGTCAAACAATTTCTGTGTACAAAATGGAAGTTCTTACCTTCTCTCAATGCCATTTCATCAACACCTGTTTCTTGTACAGAAAGATCTGTGATAGCCTTATGAACAACATAGAGATTCTCTTCTGGTTTTTCTGGAGGGAAAAACCCAATAAGATTAATATTTTAACATTTAAGTAGTTTAAGATAAATAAATTACCAATTTAGACTCTAATGAGGTAGTTTATTTTGTGCATTTGTGGTCACTAAAATAACTATTTCACTCTCCGAACTCATTTCTTCACTGAGTTCTTTACTTGTAAACATAATGATAATCTTTTCTTTAATGTCTTTATAAGGTATAATACCATGAATTCTGATACTTTCAAGTAGATTTAGAAAGAAAAATTGAATTTATGAATTCCCTTTAACAAAATAATAATGGAGCTGCCCATATAATGATAAATAACAGAAGTTAACATTTAACAAACAATAATTTTCCCAATAACTCTACAAATATCAGTACTATTATCTGCCTTCTTCAAATGAGACAACTAAGGCCAGAAAAGTTGTCCAGAGTGACAGAACTCTCAAATAAATGAGCTTGGATTTGACCCAAGGCAGAGGTTTAGTCCTTATGTCCTGAAGCCCCAATAAGATAAGGGGCCACATTTGGGCAAGGACAAGAGTGGAAGGATGTGCCATTTACTCCTTCATAACAGTTTATCCAAAGACTCCTGAGTGAGCTCACAAATCAAATCAAAGCAAATTAGAGAGAAGGAAAGTGCTTTACCTTTTAGAATCTTCTCATCCATGGATGAGCTGAGCAGTATGTCCTCTTGTAATTTTCCACTTTTCTCCTGATTTCTTTCTGTGGGTATATCAAGTCTAGGTTCTACCCTGCAGTATGGCGGGGTGCCATCCACGTCACTGGCTTCTTCTGTGATTTTAGTGATCTTTTGTTGACCGTTTTCAGGGAGTGTATCCCCATTACACTCCACCTGACTGAATGTCACTGGTACGTCTGTCATAATGTACAGCTGAGTCCCACTTGGAGAGAGCTTTGGGGAAGATCCTTGATAAGTTCTTTTGCCTTTGAATCCAACTCTTACTCTAAGAACACAAATTATTTACTTTAGTGCATAATAACAAGCTTCTTTTCCTAAAGGTATCCAGATAGAGAGTAGAACAAAAGTAATAGAATTTGTCAGATTTGCACCAATCCATGAGCAAGACTCCAGCCAATCACCACCTTGTTTGTTGCTCAGCAGTCCCACTTGCAGAATTAATGGCAGTCTTTTGATTTACATAAGCAAACAATCCGAGGCAATCAGGCTTTTGTGTTGGCATGTAGAGGGAGACTTTCAGCTTGTCAGGCCCCCTCTGGGAACAGAGATTTTTGTCCCTTTTCATAATGGTCCTTTGTCATTTTCCTTGTAACAGGAGCCACAATTGTTCCACTGCTTTAATCCAGAGAGAATGACCACCTTGAGGCATATTAGTTCTGTGTAACCAGCTTAACATTTCCAAACAGATTTTATTCAAGTAAAACCTCAGCTATTTTGTAAAGGACAATGGCGTCATTCCTTATTTATCAAAGAATAAAAACAGCTTATCAAAAACCTATAAACAGGGCAACTTTATTGTACAGAGCTGTGGCAGCAGATTCCACAGGATGCTTTCAGGAACCCAGGGAAATAGACCTAAAAAAAAACAAATACAAATTCTGCCATTTTGCTAATATCAAAACTTTTACATTTCAGAGTAATTTATTTGGTCTATAGCTTCTTATTTTAGTTTATTCACTTCTATAAGAGCTCAATTCATCCTGTAAAACCCTAGAATAATTGCCTCCATGAAATTTTCCCTTTCCCCAATCAGAATTACTTTCAATATCCCCTACCGATATTGTATAATGCGTGTAAAATGATAAGATACCAACACTCTCTGCCCTTGGGGGAGACAGGTGATTATATAAAACGTCTGTCACCTACCACTCCTTCCTTCTTAAAGTAAGATATTAATTCTTTGTGTGTGGTTCTCATAGACAATCATCTGTCCTTATTTTTATTGTTGTTTTAATTCCACCATGGTGGTTTTATTTTATTTTTTTTTTATTGGAGAGTAGTTGATTTACAATTTTTTGTGTTAGTTTCTGCTATGCAGCAAGGTGAATCAGTATAAGTATATCCACTCTTCTTTTATATTCTTTCCCCATATAGGCCATTATAGGGTACTCAATAGAGTTTCCGATGATATACAGTAGGCCCTTATTAGTTATGTATTTTACATGTGAAAAGCCAGTTGCTCAGTCATGTCCAACTCTTTGCAAACTCAGGGACTATAACTGACCAGTCTCCTCTGTCTATGGAGTTCTCCAGGCAAGAATACTGGAGTGGGTTGCCATGCCCTCCTCCAGGGGATCTTCCCAACCCAGGGATTGAACCTGGGTCTCCTGCATTGCAGGAAGATTCTTTACCTTCTGAGCCAACAGCGTTGCCTATTTTATATATGGTAGTATGTATATGTGAATCCCAATCTCCCAATGTTTCCCTTCCTGCTTTCCCTCCTGGTAACTCTAAGTTTGCTTCCTACATATTTTTGTTTCATAAATAAGTTCATTTGCACCATTTTTTATGTTAATTCTTCTTTGTTGAATCTCATCTAGTGCAAAATAATTCCAGAGCCTTTGTTCATGCTGCTCCCTCAGCTTGGAATGCTCTTCTCTTCCTCAAGGCCAAACCTCTGGCCTAACCAGTTCCTCCTCTAAGTGCTCAACTCTCAACTGAAATACTATTTCTTTAAAGTCACTTTTCCTGACCCACAGGATTAGAATGGGACTCCTGTTACACATTATCTTGTCCTTCAGAATGCTCTTCACAGTTGTGATTAAATAAGTAATTGCACAATTATCTGCTTAATGTCTCTTTCACCAAGTAGAATCTGAGCTTCATCTGGACAGGGACCATGATTAAGTTCTTTACATGTGTCCCCAGCATGTAGCATCTTCCTTGAAATAAGTAGGTAGTGAATAAAAAGAAAAAAATTACCATTGAATAAATGAATAAATGTTACTCCCTAGAGGATACATTTTGGATCTTTTCTAGAGAGAAGAAGAACAGAGGTTAGAGAGTAATTGTGCATATATCACCTTTAAAACTGTGTCTAGGGCTAAGCCCATTAGGGTCTACATCAGGGATGACAAATACAAGGCACTCTGGTCTCATCCCTTCTCCCATATACTTGGAGGACATCTCTGAGATTCTAGAATTATCTCCCTTGTCATTTCCAGCTGCTCTCTATCTAACACACTGATTATTTGCTTCTGTACAAGTGGAAAATTAATTTTCCTCTACTCGCTTCTGAAATCTTGTCTGAGATGAAGTAATGTATCAAATTAACCTATCTGTAATAAAAGATAGATTCATAAGAAAAGGAAATAGAGGTTTAAATATCTTGTTAAAAAGTAAATTGAGGCATTTAAAAAATTTTAAGAAGTTTTTCCGAGCAAAAATCAATTCTAACTGAGTAATGTTGAACTGGAAGTGGCTAGGAGCACTCCACAGGACAGGAAATGTGGAGACTTCTATAGAGAAAAGGCAGAAGGGAAGTAAGGAAATTATTGATGGGTGGCTCCAACAGTGAATTATCTGCCTGCAATATGGGAGACCTGGGTTCAATCCCTGGTTTGGGAAGATCCCTTGGAGAAAGAATGGATAGCCTCTCCAGCATTCTTTTTTTTTTTTTATTGAAGGATAATTGCTTTATAGAATTTTGTTGTTTTCTGTCAAATCTCAACATGAATCAGCCATAGGTATACGTATATCCCCTTCCTTTTGAAGCTCCCCCCATCTCCCTCCCCATCCCACCCCTCTAGGTTGATACAGAGCCCCTGTTTGAGTTTCCTGAGCCAGAATACTGGCAGACTACATTCCATGGGGTCACAGAGTCAGACACAACTGAGCAACTAATACCTTCACACTTTCATAGCTTCGAACCTATTTGGCTATTTGTGACTGGTTGTCCTTAACATTTTGATCTTGTAAGCTTGAAGCATTTACATGGTTTTACTTTGGTTTGCTTATGTAGGCCACCAGACACTAGACCCACCCCCAGTAGGGCCCTTGTTTAATTACTTTAACAATATATGTGCTATGTATGTAGCTCCCCAGGTTCCTCTGTCCATAGGATTTCCCAGGCAAGAACACTGGAGTGGATTACCATTTACTCCTCCAGGGCATCTTCCCAACCCAGGGACGGACCTGGTGTCTCTTGCATCTCCTACATTGGCAGGTCGATTCTTTACCACTGTGCCACCTGGGAAGCCTTTTAACAACAATGCCTCAGATGGGCTTCTCTGGTGGTTCAGTGGTAAAGAATCTGCCTGCCAATGCAGAGACACAGGAGACATGGGTTTAATCCCTGGTTCGGGAAGATCTCCTGGATGAGGAAATGGCAACCCACTTCAGTATTCTTGCCTAGAGAATCCCATGGACAAAAGAGCCTGGTGGGCTACAGTCCATGGGGTCACAAAGAGTCAGAACAACTGAGCACACACGCATGATGATTGTGAAGACATATGGGAGAGACCCAGGGAAACTGAGTTACTCCCTAAGATGACCTAAATCACTCCCTTCATTACCATCTCCAGCTGACTAGGGGTAGAACAGGGAGGCCAGTTAGAGGTTTTCAGGAAAGGCACAGTAAAAAAGGATATGGTTTGTTGTGCAGATTTAAGTAGCTGCAAAGGCAGTGGCACCCCACTCCAGTACTCTTGCCTGGAAAATCCCATGGACGGAGGAGTCTGGTTGGCTGCAGTCCATGGGGTCGCTAAGAGTCAGACATGGCTGAGCGACTTCACTTTCACTTTTCACTTTCATGCACTGGAGAAGGAAATGGCAACCCACTCCAGTGTTCTTGCCTGGAGAATGCCAGGGACGGGGTAGCCTGGTGGGCTGCCGTCTATGGGGTCGCACAGAGTCTGACATGACTGAAGTGACTTAGCAGCAGCAGCGGCTTCTCCATTGACAGAGAGTCTGTTGTGATTTAGAGCCATTCTTCTCTTCTTGGTATAGAGACACCTTTAGAAAGGGAGATCTTCTTTATAAGTGTCAATTTCCCTTACAAAAGATAACATTCTATTGTCTGAGCTTCTCCAGTGTCTGCTACTTCTCAAAAATAATTAGCTCAAAATAATCCTTATGTCAAAGAGATATATTTTGGGATGGCATATTCTAATGCTCTTCATTTGTTTGTTTTTAATATTTTTATTTACAAACTTTCACATAGCATTTATTATATGTCAGACACTGTTCAACTGCTCCACAAATAGTAACACATTTGATCTTCAAAACAGGTCTGTAAAGGAGGTACCATTATTAGCCTCATTATGCAGAATAGAAAAATCCAGAACAGAGATATTAAGAAATTTGCTCAAGGTCACACAGCTCTAGTAAACCTACTATTGAGAGTTTGCAACTCAGATGAAACTGAGAACCATCTCTGGTCTGGGTGCTGATGTTTCCCTGGGCCTGAAAAGGGCTCCACCACTGGGCTCCACCAACCTGACAAATTAACTGCCTAGGCTGCAGAAGCACCTCTAGCCGGGAAAGGGCAACAGACGACCTGAAGTAGTATCAAGATCTTTCTGAGACAGACACCCAGGCGCTGAGGATGATAGGGTTGGAAGGATCAGGGAATGTTCTCCCACCAGATGTGACACAGCTATTCTCTTAATTCCAGATTCAGAGCCCAGAGCTTCAGGACCAGGTTTGTCCACCCTCACTAATTTAGAACAGTCCAGGGTCTAGAGCAAGAAGAAAGTATCAGGGGAATCAGATGGGGGGGGATGCAGAGATTAAGACCAATACTAGGAATGTGTGGGTTCATATTAGATTGTGAGATCCTTAAGGGCAGTAATAATTCAACCAAATTCCCAGCAGCAAACACAGAAATAAAGAATCGCTCACATTAGCCATGAAGTCCTGTCTTCGACATCTGTCCGTTCCGAGACTAAGCACTTCAGTTCAGGGACGCAGCAGATTTTGGTCTCTCTCTCTCTTACTCTTAGATTTCTATGATCCTTTAACAACTTGCAATTTATAGCTTAGTTTTTATGGGGATTAAAATTTAGGGGCCAAGGATTATCTATTTTCTAAACCTTGTGTTTAATTCTTCTGGAATTAGGATTATTTTAGATTTATAAATATAGAAAAATGATCTAGAATTCTATCAGCCTCAGCTAACCAGTGTGTTCACTTCTATAAAATGGAAGCTAAAATATTTGGTAATGTGTGAGTTTTCCTACAAGAAGATGGCAACAGAAGAAACAGTTAGCTCCAAGATAAATCTAACTACCAAATAAAGTATAGAGTATTTTATTCATCAAGATGCCTGCTGTCACCATTGTTTGTAACAACCTATGATTTTTAAAGTGTGTTAGAATTTGCATTAAGGATTCTAAATTCAAATACTATTGCATAATCTTCACTGCATGAAACATGACTTTTTGATTTTTTTTGAAAAGTCAAATGTTTTTATTAGTATTATTTCCAAGTATTTTAACTGGCTTACCTCTCTTTCCCCTTTAAGTCTAGTATATCCAACATTGCTTTATTAGATTGTGCATATATTGTAATAAGTAAAATCTGCTTCATCTAGGCCACAGCTGAACAGATTATAACTACAAACTAGTGAAGAAAAATAAATTCACTTCAGTCAGAATATAGTACGATTATGTCAAGCCTCAACATCAATATACCAATTTTACGGCTGATCTAATAATCAGAAAAGTATACTTTTCAAGTACTTGTGAGATTTTTCCACATACACTTTTTTCCACAATGCTTTACAAAAGTAAGTCTATATGGTTTTTCCAAAAAGATGTATAAAAGATACTCTTCCAGTATGTTAGTCAAAACAAAGCCTAAAACAATTCTGTATGCTTCATAGTGCAAAATCACCTATTTTGGGTTTAAAAATAGAGTCAAATTATCTTTTGCATTTGTATTTTTTCCTTAGAAGGGAGGCTCTTAGAAAACATATGTAAACATGAATTTTTAAAAGAGAATTTACTGGAGAATTTTTTTCTCTACTTATTCTTAGTAAAGGATGTCATATAAATGTAGCCATTCTGAAATATATGGTGAAATATGATAATGAAAGAATCTTCACATGGGAATGTAAAAAGTATCAAAATTATATTATGTAAATACCCACATTTCACTTGTCAAATGCCAAATGATTAATGTTAAGTCTATATTAGGTTCAGCTAAGGAGATAGTATAACCTAATTTGGTTCACTTAAAGGACCAATATTCCAAATTGAAGGGATGACCCAGCTAAAGTGAACTGTTATGGAAGTACAAGGTATCACAACATCATAAAATCAATCAGTAATCTCATATCTCACTTCAAAAACCAATTGTAAGTTGACCATCTTATGCCATCTTCATACCTCCTATTTATACTTAAGCTACTGTGAAGCATCAGCTGTTTATTTGGGCAATATAAGGCCTTATCGTAAAGGACGGTACCTTCCAGGCAGCCAATAGTGAAGTCATGGGTGGTACTTGAGGTTTAAAATTTAAAGTAACAAAATATGAAAATTCAACTGTGTCTGACTAAGAGCATGTTTTCCAGTCTTGGTAGTGGGTCAGGTTGGAAGGGGATGGTTAACTATTATCTTTGCAGCCATAGAATCTGGGGCTGGTCTTCCCAGTGAGTCACTGTTTACCATTTTTTAAAAAGTACTGAAAGAAACAGGCTAGGAACTTGGTGAGGATTAGAGGAGAGTGTATCCCTGAACAAAGAAGCCACAAAGTAAATCCCTGTGACCAAGGCAGGCAGGGTGGAGGTGAGGAGGGAGAGCAGCAACCAAGAATTGTAAATAAGGGGGCTTCCTTGGTGGCTCAGATGGTAAAGAATCCACCTGCAACTCGGGAGACCTAGATTTGATCCCTGGGTTGGGAAGATCCCCTGGAGGAGGGCATGGCAACCCACTCCAGTATTCTGGCCTGGAGAGTCCCCATGGACAGCAGAACTTGGCAGGTTACAGTCCATGGGGTCACAAAGAGTCAGACATGACTGAGTGACTATACACAGCACAGTACTCAAATAAAGGGCTAATGAGCATTCTCATCAGCGACCCCTGTAGTGTGCATACTCTGGGCATCAAATGACCTGGCATGAAATCCTAGCTCTGCTGTTTTGTGATCCTGAGCAGGTGTACAAATCACGCGTGTTCAGGTTGCAGATTACAGAAATTCAAAGAATCTTCAACGTTGTGAATTTAGCAGACCATTTCATTAGAAAGTCCAGAATTGGCTTTGTATTGTTACTTGTTTCAGCCTGAAGATTTAAACAATGTCACAGGTAACTTTTCTCTTTCCATTCCAAGGAATGGAGGTATTTAGGAGGTATTAGGAGGTATTCAGGTGAAATTTTTTCCTAGGTCCCATAAGATCTCCAGCCGACTGCAATAGGATGGATGATGACCACCCCTCAGTGGTGTCCAAGCCCTAACTCCCATACCCTGTGAATTGTTACCTTACATGGTGAAAGGGACTTTGCAGAAATGATTAAATAAAGGATCTTGAGATAAGGAGATTATCCTGGATTATCAGATTGAATCCAATGTAATAATCACAAGGGTCCTGCTAAAAGGGAGGCAATGTTGGATGACACAGGCTTAGGGGCTTCCCAGGTGGAACTGCTGGTAAAGAACACACCTGCCAAGGCAGGTGACATAAGAGACATGGGTTCAATCCCTGGGTTGGGAAGATCCCCTGGAGGAGAGCCTGGCAACTCACTCCAGTATTCTGGCCTGGAGAGAATATTGTCTATAGGGTTGCAGAGTCAGACACAACTGAATTGACTTAGCACACAAACACAAGAAGGGGACATGAAAGCAAAAGGCTAGAGTTAAAAAAGGAAGGGATCATGAGCTAAGAAACATGGATAGTCTTGAAAGGCTGAAATGGGCAGGGGAATGGAATACAAAGCCTCTAAAAGGAAAACAACCCTTGATTTAGACTTCCAACACCCAGAACCAAAAGAGAATAAATTTGTACTGTTTTTAACATTTGTGATAGTCTGTTACAGCAGCAATAACGAAGCTAACACATGGAGCTGCTTCTTTCTCTGCCTTCATTTTCATTGATTGGCTAAGGGCAGAAAATTCAGCTTTTTCAACTATTCATGGGATATATTTTTGAATCTCAATTACCTTGGATTACTTCATCCTGGCTTAAAAAGACCTCTCATACTCTCATAATAAGATTGTATTTTCTTCTCTCTCATCTGTCCATCAGTACAGATTTTGTTATTCTTTTTTTAGCAGTTTTCTAAGAACTATCAGAAAATTACAAACTCTCCAGCATCCTGATATTTTCCTATCAAGTCTCCTAAAATTCAATCTTTAGTAGGAAATGGTCTGAATCAAGATTCGAGGGGAACAGTTTAAAGTGATGATGGTCAGTTGCCCAATCAGGACTGAGAGAATTCTCATTGCTTCTCATCGCTCCTAGTGATCCAATCCCACATCTTAAGGTCTATAATCTGCCTTTCACTCTTGGTGTCCATTTCTTTGATATATAATGTTTCACTGGCTGAAAGTGAAAGAGATTCAACTGAAGACAAATTCCACAGAAGGGAGAATTATTCTAGCTTCCAGAAATATTCTGTTTTTTATTGTTCTGCCTTCCTCTTATTCCTCAGATAAATACCCCCTAGGTCATAACAAATATTTCCCTGCCCACCCTAAGGATATTCATGTAAAATATTCATGTAAAACATGTAAATATTCATGTAAAACAAAGGAGCACTTCTTTCCCATAATTCCAGCTCAAGTCCCTGGGATAGCCCTCGCTGGGCCACTTTGGGACATAGGTTAATACCTGAGCCAATTATTGTAACTTGGGGATAGAATCCTCCAATGGGCCATGTCTGGATCAGGGGTCCACTCTTGAGCAGAAAAATTAGTAAAAACAATGAGAAGAACTATTGAACAAACAAAAACCAGACACTAGTAGATGCCTACCTTTTGAAGAGATCCCAATGTGTCATCAGTAGGAGATAGATTCTAATAAAATATTCATCCTAGAATTGTAAAAACCAAATGAGTTAGTTCAGTGAAACTGTTTAGAACAGTGTGGCATAGTAGATATTTATTCTTTTTTTTTATTGTTTTACTGTTAGTTATGGTACTATTATTATGACTGCTAACCTTGTAGCTTTGGAAAAGCCACTTAACATACCTGAGCCTATTCTTTCATATTAATGGGACTGATGACACATTCCTTGTCACATGACAGTAAAAAGCAAGTTAATACATACAAGGTGCCTAGCACAAGGCTGGCATGTGAGAATCATGGAGGGATGTTATTTTTATTGTTACCTGAGAAAGAAGGCCCATCTTACCTACACATGCACAGATTTTTTTACAAACCAAACTCTGAAATTTGACTTTGGAGATAGGTAGCATTAGATGATTGGAAGGCTCTTTTTCACTCAGTAGGAAGCAATTCAGGGGCTGTTCCTGAGACTGACACACATATGTCTAGTTTAGATCTAATGTAGCTTCAATCCTGTCCCTTCCTATAGTCCCTGGGAAAACTTCAGTCATCAACACCCTTTAGAATGACTTGTTGGAGGAGGTGGGGGTCATTGCAAACAGTAGTGGTTTCTGTTCCACATAATAATACACACCTGTATGAGTTCCATGGCTTCATCCTTTCTGCCTTAAATCGGGATTAGTGTGTGAGCCACGACGGCCACTACAAATACCCCCGCGCATTGACTTGGTGAAAACTGACCCTAAAATGTATAAAATGCCAGGTGACTATGAAAACCTTGATCCTGAGATCTCTCTCACACAAGTCCTTGCAGTAGAAAATGAATTAGGTTTGAGACTTGCAGAGCAATCACACAAGGTGATAAAGGGGAAGCCTCCATGAAATGAAATCATTTCCCTCTATTGGCCTGTTCTGATATTCTCTCCTAGATGCATGAAGAAGTGTCCCCAGTGAGCTGGGCTCTTGAGAGCTTTTAGCCAGGCAATTATAATCCTGTCTTACTTGCAGTGGGATTTTTTATGCACCTGAATGGAAAGAACAGTTTCCCTATTCAATTTCTCTATTCACATTCACTCCCTATATGTTAGTGGGATAGAAAAGTAATTTGTGCAGGTGTTTATAAAACCACAGAAAGAGAACTTTAACTGTAGAGGCATACACATTCTTTGGTTGTTGGGAATCATTTTATCATCCTCCTGGGGAAGCAGAGCTCTATGGAGCTCATAATACTGTCAGCAGCATCCCTCCTGAACTATTTTGAATGTCACTAGGAGTTTAAGGCAGCAGGTCGGTTTTTCTCTTTTTTCAGAGAAGAAAGGCAACAAAATAATTAAACACATTTTTTCTTCAGGAAAAACAAAAATAAGTCATTTCTGCTTTTTGTACCAAGGTGTTACGATATGACCATGAAAAAATACAATTCCTCCTAAAATGCCACTGGTCATTTAGTTCAGAAGACCCTATCTCAGGGTAAGCAGGAAAATTCACACACTCTCAATGAGTGAAATGCATCTAAGAGATTAGAATTTCTTGTAAAGCCTTCTGCTGAATCCAGATGAGGATCATAGGACAGCTGTGAGGAGAGCAATCATTTGATAGCTGTTTAGTGATTAGTAACTTTACCCCCTAAAACTTGATGTCAAAGGGGAAATGCACTTCAGGAACCATACGTGGGAGAAGAACAAGCACTCACTCTACAGGATCTACACAACCAAGTGACATGGGCCGTTGTAATTGTCTTCTAACTGGTCCCCAACTGCAGTTTTCAATCCTCTGTCTCCCACCTCCAAATGATAACATAGTAAATCCCAAGTTCATTATCTGGTTCATAGTAGAGGTTCAATAAAAACATGATTTAAAAGATGTTCTCATTTCCATAATCACACACACAGAAACTCAGCTTTTGCTCATTGTTCCATTGCATGTCATATGCAGTACCAGTACCTTGTAAAATAACACCACAACTTTTTGGATTAATCACCCCAGATTGTTGTTGTTTAGTTGCTAAGTCATGTCCCCCTCTTTGAAAGCCCATAGCCTTTACCTGCCAAGTTCTTCTGTCCATGGAATTTCCCAGGCAAGAATACTGGAGTGAGTTGCCATTTTCTTCTCCAAGGGATCTTACTGACCCAGGGATCAAACCCGCATCCCCACGCATTGGCTGGTGGATTCTTCACCACTGAGCCAACAATCCCACCCAGATTGTCCCCTTTTTTTCCCCACACTTGCCACAGAGAAGTAGTCCATGTTACCAAATGTGATCCCCATTTCCATTCTTAGCTTATTCTTTCCCCCATGTCTGGAACTTAACTTCAGAATATCTACAGAATGCCTATCTCATGGAGTTTTTGAGAAGATTAAATCATATAACAAAATATGTGTGGATCACCCGGTACAGTGCTTGACATATAGTGAGAGCTGAATAATAGCAACAGTGCTTCTTATTAATAATATGTTTTCAGATCCTTGCATACCACCTGGTTCATGGTCTGTGTTATATACACAAGACTTAAGCTGGCAATAGAAGTTTCTGGCATTAGAATGTCACAGTAAAAACTCATTTTAATATATCTCTGATCCCTTTTTTGACTTTATTTTATAAATCTGTTTTTATCTATTTAAATTAAGCATTAGGGCTTCCCAGGTAGTTTAGTGGTAGAGAATCTACCTGCCAATGCAGGAGACAAGAGTTTGAACCCTGGGTTGGGAAGATCTCCTGCAGGAGGAAATGGCAACCCACTCCACTATTTTTTCTTGGGAAATCCCATGGACAGAAGAATCTGGCAGGCTATAGTCCATAGGATTGCAAAAGAGTTGACATGACTTAACAACTCAACAAAAGCAACAATTAGGGATGCAGGAGCTGGGTTTTCTGAGTCTGGTTTTCTACAGTGTCAGATTGTAATGTTGCTTTAGAAGACGCCACCTACTGGCAAACAGGCAGAGTTAAGTGAAAGTGAAAAAAAAAGCTCAATGGTGCCACAAAAAACTGTTCCCTAAGTGTTCTGGTCTTCAGGCTCCTGGGTGTTCGCTGGACAGAACCTCTCAGTAAAATACACATTGGCTAATATAGTCTTCACATAGAGAGTTTTATAGATCAGCTCTGACTAGTTTGGGAGTAAATATTTTGGGTCAGATATCCCAGAACAGAAGGCATCAACAGAGGAGGAGTATGTAATCAGACAGGATGTGACTGGTTTGACCTTTTCAGGAACCCTAGATTCTAGCCAAGTAGACCTCCACCCCATCCCTCAGTGTGCCTCCTCACCAGCAGCTCTTGGGCACATCATTTAACCCATGAGAGTCACAATTGTGATCTGAAAAACTAAGATCATGGTAGAATGTACTCTCAGAGGCCTCTTGAGAGAGTTTAATAAGATCCTATCCAGAGATCTAAGTGACTGGTGTCTAATATATGCTCTCAAAACAGACCTGTTGCTGTGATTAAGGAGAAAAAAAGGTTTTACTTCTTTCACTTTACAATATCCCAATGTTAAATTCCCCTTGTTAACATTCTTCAGTCTGGCGTTCATTGGTAGACTTGCAACAATCTTTACACTTGTTTGTCTTTTTAATGAAAAAAAAATGAGCTGTCTAATAAAACCAATACATCCTCACTAAAGTCAAGGTTCAGAAAGACTAAAGGGGTGGAAAAGTTCTAGCAACCTCTATAAAAGGCTGGTTTTGAGGGAAAGAGCTAATGTATACTTAAAAGTCTAAAGATTATACTTAGTTTTACTGTCTACAGTAAGAGACGTAACTTAATGGGGAATGTCTCCCAGGCTATGTTCTCAGGAGACTATGGCTGAGAATAAGATTCATGCCTGAGGCTGGCTTTTGCAACCAATTTTAAGAAGGAACTTATCACTTTTTCCATCCCAAATCCTGGAAGAGAAATAAAAATTGAGTAAGAAAATGACAAGACTCAGAACTCATAGCTATCCTTAAGGGGAAACTGGAAGAAATTCTACAGTGATTTGTATTCTTTCTCATGTCTAATCGCTCACAGTATCTGCACATAGGCTTTTGGATAATAAAAGTATGTGTATAGATAGAGAGTTCCAGTGTTCACAGTCTTCTACCATCATTCATTTGATAAGAATGAACCAAATCATTTCAGGCTGAGCCCAGTGAGGAGATTTTTAAAGACAATGTTGGCAGTCCAGGACTGTAGCTGTCTTGTCGCTCTCTTGATGTGGGGTCAGAGCACCTAGGGTGAGCCAGGATGTGTGCCTTTGCATCACAAAGAACTTGTACAATGCCTGCCACCAAGGACCTACTTCATAAAATGCTAGTAAAATGAATAAACGGAGTATCTTACCCAACTCATTCCATTTATAGAGGAAAAACTCAAACTTCCTAGTTCATGAAGCAGAAGTTAGGACATAAAGAGAGGCAAAAGAGCCAGGCAAGTAGCCAAGCTTTAGACAACCTTCTTAAAAATGAGCTGAACTCAGTTAGGTTTGAGTTGCTGTGTACACCTTGATGATGGGACACCTCTGTTTTTATTTGTTTCTCTTTGGTTAGCAGCCTTCAGGAGTAAAGAGGTTTTCAACTCTTAGTCAAACTTAGCAGCAGCTTATCTCACTAGTTAACCTATGCAGTTCTCTGCCCTCATTTTATTTGGGGGGTTAAAGAGGGGAATAAACTTGACATAATGTATGTAAGTAGTTCACAGAAGTGGAAGAATTACCACTGACACTCCTGCCTCTTGGTCAGAGAATCAAAGTGACTCAGGGATGAAGGAAATCTTTGAGTTGAACCTTTAACACTGACTGTCCAATAGTTGAATTTCCTTTTACAGCACCCACTCATATCACTTGACTATTCTCTTTTTGAATATCTTTAAATACTGGAGAATTCAGCACTTCATGAAGGCAGCCATGCTTGAACTAATCTGAGTTCTGAAAATGTATCCCTGTGTGGAGGTGAACTTTCATGCCCTAAAGCTTTCACACATCAATTGTGCTTGATTGAACTCTTTGGAACCACCCAGAACAAGTCTAGTCTGTCTTCCACCTGACAACCTTTCAGATATTTGAAGACAGCTTTCATGCCCGCCCCCATCACCCAAGTCTTCCTTTTTCTGGAATAAACTTCTCTGGTTCCTTTGGCTGTTCATCATGTAACATTGTACTGAGCAGCTTTACACGGTCAAACATTCTTCCCCAAACACACTGCTGCACGCTATGCACAGGGCTGACAAGGGTCAGATACATACTTGTACAGACACACTGTTAAATAAAATACTAAAATAGTTTCATTATAATTAATAAAAAGCCACGGTTCTAAATCTCTCTCTGAGTATTCACCACTGCACATCACCTGGCACCCTCCTGATACTGGCATGACCGATATCCAAGGGCTGTTCCTAGAGCAATATGTTGGTTAGTAAATGACTAAATTGTATTAGTTGCTAGATGTTCTAAATATGACCCATTTCTAAGTATCTTTTTCAAGGTAATGGCCAAAAATTTTTTTTAAAACATAACTTTAAAGGAAACTTAAAGAACTGCCCAGGGGTCTCAGTGGTAAAGAATCCACCTAACAATGCAGAAGACTCAAGTTGAATCCATGGTCAGGAAGATCTTCTAGAAGAGGAAATAGTAGCACATTCCAGTATTCTTGCCTGGACAATCCCATGGACAGAGGAGTCTGGCAGGGTATTGTCATGGTGTAGCAAAGAGTTGGACATGACTGAGCATATGCAAAGAAAACTTCCAATGTTTATTCAGAACTTCTTATGTGCTCAGCAATAATGGCAAGCATTTTCAAACATTATTCTCATCTAAATGTCATAGCATCCATTAACTGTGCAATAATTATCATTATTCTTATTCTAGAAGTAAAAATACTAAGATCCTTAGAGGTCACATGTCTTATTCAGCATTTTATCACTATTCAATGCCAGGGCCAGAATTCGAAAACATATCAATGGTCAAATAAATTTGGCAAATGCTACAGGTTCCTTATCCTCATGGAAAATCATGATGAACTTGAGCATATTAAAGATTCTAAACAGTTTTTTTAGCAATTAAAGCAGTTAAGGGGATTTCCCTGGTAGTTCAGCAGTAAAGAATCTACCTGCAAGATACCAGTTTGATCCCTGATCTAGGAATATCGCACATGCCGCAGAGGAGCTAAGTCCCCTGCACCACAACTACTGAGCCTGTATTCTGGAGTCCAAGAATTGAAACTACTGAAGTCCATGGGACCTAGAACCTGTCTTCCACAACAAGAAAAGCCACTTCAATAAGAAGCCTTCATACCCCAAGTAGAGAGTAGACTTGTCTTGCCACAAATAGAGAAAAGCCCAGGCGGAGAAACATACTCAGCATAACCCAAAATAAATTGATAGTAAAAATTATTTTTTAAAAAAGAAAGTAGTTTAACCCAAGGTATTTGAAGTTTTATTCATATGCAATACCCCAAGTAGTTAGATGAACCAGTGCTATAATTACTTTGGAAGCTGATTCTCTCTGTTGATTCACAGTAATCTAAATGATGACTAAAGCTCCATGGATACCACTGTTAAATATCAGCTCTCTTTTCCTATCCTTGAAAAAAGTGTTTTGAACCCAAGGGCAGAAACTAAAGTTTACTTCTTTTATTTTCAGTTCAGTTCAGTTGCTCAGTCATGTCTGACTCTTTGTGACCCCATGAATCGCAGCACTCCAGGCCTCCTTGTCCATCACCAACTCCCTTAGTCCACCCAAACCCATGTCCATTGAGTTGTTGATGCCATCCAGCCATCTCATCCTCTGTCATTCCCTTCTCCTACTGCCCTCAATCTTTTCCAGCATCAGGGTCTTTTCCAATGAGTCAGCTTTTCTCATCAGGTGGCCAAAGTATTGGAGTTCAGCTTCAGCATCAGTCCTTCCAGTGAACACCCAGGACTGATCTCCTTTAGGATGGACTGGTTGGATCTCCTTGCAGTTCAAGGGACTCTCAAGAGTCTTCGCCACACCACAGTTTAAAAGCATCAATTCTTCAGCACTCAGCTTTCTTCACCGTCCAACTCTCACATCCACACATGATTACTGGAAAACCCATAGCCTTGACTAGACGGACTTTGGTGCCAAAGTAATGTCTCTGCTTTTCAATATGCTATCTAGGTTGGTCATAACTTTCCTTTCAAGGAGTAAGCATGTTTTAATTTCATGGCTGCAATCACCATCTGCAGTGATTTTGGAGCCCCCAAAAATAAAGTCAGCCACTGATTCCACTGTTTCCCCATCTATTTCCCATGAAGTGATGGGACCAGATGCCATGATCTTTGTTTTCTGAATGTCAAGCTTTAAGCCAACTTTTTCACTCTCCTCTTTCATCAAGAGGCTCTTTAGCTCTTCTTCACTTTCTGCCATAAGGGTGGTATCATCCGCACATCTAAGGTTATTGATATTTATCCTGGCAATCTTGATTTCAGCTTGTGCTTCCTCCAGCCCAGCGTATCTCATGACATACTCTGCATATAAGTTAAATAAGAAGGGTGACAATATACAGACTTGACGTACTGCTTTTCCTATTTAGGACCAGTCTGTTGTTCCATGACCAGTTCTAACTGTTGCTTCCTGACCTGCTTGCAGGTTTCTCAAGAGGCAGGTCAGGTGGTCTGGTATTTTCATCTCTTTAAGAATTTTCCACAGTTTATTGTGATCCACATAGTCAAAGGCTTTGGCATAGTCAATAACTCAGATGTTTTTCTGGAGCTCTCTTGCTTTTTCTATGATCCTTAAGATGTTGGTAATTTGATTTCTGGTTCCTCTGCCTTTTCTAAAACCAGCTTGCACTTCTGGAAGTTCATGGTTCATGGATTGCTGAAGCCTCGCTTGGAGAATTTTGAGCATTATTTTATTAGCGTGTGAAATGAGTGCAATTGTGCAGTAGTTTGAGCATTCTTTGGCATTGCCTTTCTTTGGGATTGAAATGAAAACTGACCTTTCCAGTCCTGTAGCCATTGCTGAGTTTTCCATATTTGCTGGCATATTGAGTGCAGCACCTTCATAGCATCATCTTTCAGGATTTGAAAGAACTCACCAGGGATTCCATCATCTCCACTAGCTTTGTTCATAGTGATGCTTCCTAAGGCCCACTTAACTTCACATTCCAGGATATCTGGCTCTAGGTGAATGATCACACCATCGTGATTATCTGGGTCATGAAGATCTTTTTTGTACAGTTCTTCTGTGTATTCTTGCCACATCTTCTTAATATCTTTTGCTTCTGTTAGGTCCCTAACATGTCTGTCCTTTATTGAGCCCATCTTTGCAAGAAATGTTCCCTTGGTATCTCTCCTCATTTTCTTGACGAGATCTCTAGTCTTTCCCATTGTATTGTTTTCCTCTATTTCTTTGCATTGATCACTGAGGAAGGCTTTCTTATCTCTCCTTGCTATTCTTTGGAACTCTGTATTCAAATGGGTTTATCTTTCCTTTTCTCCTTTGCTTTTCACTTCCCTTCTTTTCACAGCTATTTGTAAGACCTCCTCAGATAGCTATTCTTCTTTTTTGCATTTCTTTTTCTTGGGGATGATCTTGATTCCTGTCTCAAGGACAATGTCACAAACCTTCTTCCAATTTGTCAATATCATGAATCACCTGTAATGAGATCAGAAGTCATCACCTCCATCCTTGTGATTAAAAATCTTAGATAACCTAAAAAAAAAAAAAAAGCCACTGACTTTTCTTAAACCTATCAAAGAACTGAGGTTTCAGGGCAAAAACCTGACCCTCAAATGTGAAGAGAAAAGTTCATCCAGAGAGGCACAGTTGTTATCTGCTGACTTAGAGAAGAAGGTAGTGGAGCCATAAACTGTTAGGAACACTCACATGATAACTTTGACAAATTGCTAGAAGCTGAATGAAGATTAGCATGAGAGGAAACATTTCTGGTGGGTACAGTCTCAGAGGTGCCCTTATACATTTATGGGCTTTACCTCTACAAATCCACCCAGATTTTCAGGGTAAAGATCTGGGAAAGATCTGCTGACTCTGGCAGGAAAAAATAAAGGGAGAAAAATAATAGTGAAATATGCCCCAGAGTCTTCTTCATAATGAAGGCCTACCCTCCTGGGGAAAGACTTTCACTGAGGTTTATTCTCACTGAGGAAGGCATTCCTATCTCTCCAGTCCTCTCTAGCTGTCCTATTTTACCTAGGGGAGAAATTATAAAGCTATGCTACTGTAGAAACACTTGTGAAGGTGACAGCCCAGAGACACTGCTCCCAAAAGGACTGAGATTTAATCATAAAATTATTGAATGTCTCTGCCTCCCTTGTCTCCACCACAGCAATGAAGCTCCAGTATAATAGTGGGTTGCCAATGAAGGATCTTCAAGACACAGATTCTTTCAGAGGAAAACTAAACAGGGTAGCCAAAAGGCAAATGAGAGACAAAATTAAGGAAGAATTTGAAATCTCTGGCACTGTAACACTATAGTAAACACAGACCAACTACTAGCCAGATTAACATAAATCCTTATTATATAACATAAAAGTAAAATAACATAAAAGCCTATTACATATTTATATGACTAATTTTCAACCAAAAATTACTAATCATGCCAAAAAGAAAGCAAAAAACATACCCAGAAGAGAAGAATCAATCAGAACCAGTTTCGGGTATGACAGGTCAGAGGTGTTTTACAAAATAATAGCTATGACTAATGTATTAAGGGCTTCATTTTAAAAAGTAGATAACATTCAAGATCAGATAAATGATGCAAGCAGAGATGAAAGTTTTAAACAAGGATTAAAAGAGAGATGAAAATTCTAAAAAATAACTAAAAGAAAATGTTCCAAATAAAACAACACTCTAATTTATGGAGAACAGTACCTTAAAATTTTGAAAGTAGAGCTGTCATTCAATCCCACTCCTGAGCATATATCCAGAGAAAACTCTAATTTAAAAAGATATATTCTCCCTAGGATTCATTGTAGCCTGTACATAATAACCAAGACATGGAAGCAACCTAAGCCACAACAGACGAATAGATAAAGATGTGGTCTATATACACACAATGGAATACAACTCAGCCATAAAATAGAGGAAAATAATTCCACTTACAGCAACTTGGATGGACCTAGAGATTATCTTACTGAGTGAAATAAGCTAGGCAGAGAAAGACAAATATATGATATAGCATGAATGTTAAATCTAAAAAAAAAAATACAAATGAACTTATAAACAAAACAGAAATAGATCCACAGACTTCAAAAGCAAACATATGGTTAAAAAGGGGGGAAGGGGGAGATAAATAAGGAATTGAAATTAACATTTACACACTACTATGTATAAAACAGATAACCCAAAAGGACCTACCTACATCACCAACTTGATGAACATGAGTTTGAGCAAGCTCCAGGAATTGGTGGTGGACAGGGAAGCCTGGTGTGCTGCAGTCCATGGGGTCAAAAAGAGTCGGACGTGACTGAGCGACTGAACTTAACTGAACTGATCAAAGGAAAAGTTATCTTTTTAGACTGAAAAAACATATTATGTATATATACACACATACACACACACACATATATATATGTGTGTGTGTGCGTGTGTTTTAGTCACTCAGTTGTGTCCAACTCTTTGTGACCCCACGGACTGTAGCCCGGCAGGCTCCTCAGTTCATGGGATTCTCCAGGCAAGAATATTGAAGTGGGTTGCCATGCCCTTCTCCAGAGGATCTTCCCAAGCTGCGTTGGGATTGAACCCCCATCTCTTACATCTCCTGCACTGGCAGGTGGGTTCTTTAACACTAGTGCCATCTGGGAACCTATGTATACATACGTATATATGTATATACATATATATATATATGAATCACTTTGATGTACAATTGAAACTAATGCAATATTGTAAACCAATCATATTTCAATTAAAAAAATAAGTCAATAGCAACTTGCAAAATTTCAAATGTAAGGAGAAAATAATAAGAAAAAATAACAACATTTAAGAAGCATGGAGTAGTTTCAAACGGTATAGCATGTAATTGGCATACTAGTACAAAAAAAAAAGAGAGAGAATGAAGAAGAAATATTTAAAGTATAATGACTGACAACTTTGCAAAATTAATAGCAGCCAGCAAACCAAGAAGATCAGAGATACCAAGCAGAATGAATAAGAAAAACAAAGCAAAAATTTAACCATATCTTATTCAAAGCCATGCAGAAAATTTAACCCCAAAAAAGAAAATCAAAGAAGCCAGAAGGATGATTTTTTTTCCCAAATATGTAGAGGAGAAAGAATAAGAATAGCCACAAACTTCTCATCAGAAACCGTGCAAGTAAGGCAAGAGTGAAATACTTAAAGAGTGTTTAAAGAAAAAATCTGCTCACCTAGAATTCTACATCCTGTGGAATCATCCTTTGAAAATGAACGACAAATACTTTTCTCAGACAAACAGAAACTGAGGGAATTCATCACCAGCAGACCTATCCTGCAAGAAATGTTAAATGTGGAAGTCCTGGGAAGTAGCATTTAGAACTTCCTCTTTGGATGACATCATTCTGTTAAGCAGCCCTTGTTCAGACACATTTTCCAACAGGATATTGATCATTGCATTAAATCTATTCTTTCTCATCGTTTCCCCAGAAACTTTATGAAGAAACTTCCAATATGCCTGTGGAAGATCATATACACTCATACAACAAGCAACATTTCTTGCTAAAAGAGGAAATGATGTTACTCTGTCATGAACTGATCTCAGTGAACTTTTGATGGATCTTCTAGGTTTCTCTGAATCATCTCTTTAATAATTCATTCTGGAACCTTGCCCAACATTAATTTAAAGTTCCCTAAACCAGAATGGCAGAGCATTCTCTTTTTATTCCTCTTTTTAAAATTTGAATCTACATTTGCATTTTCCTCTCTTCAACTTTTCCTTTATCCTTCAAATCCCTTCACAAAGCACTCTCCTCATTTGCACTCTAGGAAATTGTACTTCTGATTGCCACAGCAGGAAACTTGAACTCATTTTTAGTAGCAGAATTATCTTAGATGGTTTTATCTCATTTTTATCTCCTATTCTGCCTTACCAGTGTTTGTTTTGTACAGTTTAATATAACAGTTAGTCTATCTCACAGAAAGGACAATTAGGAATTTAAAAGGTCTACCCTCCTAGTTCAGCCAGCAACTATATACACTTCTTGCAAAAAAACTCCTTTTCTGAGTCTGTTCTCTTGATGACCTTATTATTGTCCTAAAGGTTGTTTGTTCATCCTTGACTTTCTCATAAGTTACAAGCTATTTTGACCCTTGGTCTTTTTAAAACTGATCTTCATATCTTTAATTCCCCCTTTGCTATTACCTTAAATTTTTCCAACATCAAGAGCCCTTATTTTTACTGATCTAAATCTGAGGTCATTGAAGAGTGTGGTACATTTTCTGTATGGCAACTCAGGCCAAATCTCTTCCTTCTCTGTATATCTATTACACTATATATGAATGAGATGAATAAAATTCACTTACCAAGCTAGATTCCTCTTAATATAAATCACAAGCACAGGCTGAATGCCAATAAATAAAATGTGTACCAGGCAGAACAGTAAGCAACAGTTAGAACTGGACATGGAACAATACACTGATTCCAAATAGGAGAAGGAATATGTCAAGGCTGTATACTGTCACCCTGCTTATGTAATTTATATGCAGAGTACATCATGAGAAACACTGGGCTCGAAGAAGCACAAGCTGGAATCAAGATTGCCAGGAGAAATATCAATAACCTCAGATATGAAAATGACACCACCCTTATGGCAGGAAGTGAAGAAGAACTAAAGAGCCTCTTGCTGAAAGTGAAAGAGGAGAGTGAAAAATTTGGCTTAAAGCTCAACATTCAGAAAACAAAGATCATGGCATCCGGTCCCATCAATTCATGGCAGATAGATGGGGAAACAGTGGAAACAGTGGCTGACTTTATTTTTGGGGGCTCCAAAATCACTGCCATGGTGATTTTGGATTTCAGCCATGAAATTAAGATGCTTACTCCTTGGAAGGAAAGTTACGACCAACCTAGACAGCATATTAAAAAGCAGAGACATTATTTTGTCTACAAAAGTCTGTACAGTCAAGGCTATGGTTTTTCTCGTGGTCATGTATGGATATGAGAGTTGAACTATAAAGAAAGCCAAGCGCTGAAGAATTGATGCTTTTGAACTGTGGTGTTGGGGAAGACTCTTGAGAGTCCCTTGGACTGCAAGGGGATCCAACCAGTCCATCCTAAAGGAGATCGGTCCTGGGTGTTCATTGGAAGGACTGATGCTGAAACTGAAACTGCAATACTTTGGCCACCTGATGCGAAGAGCTGACTCATTTGAAAAGACCCTGATGCTGGGAAAGATTGAGGGCAGGAGGAGAAGGGGATGACAGAGGATGAGATGGTTGGATGACATCACTGACTCGGTGGACATGGGTTTGGGTGGACTCAGGGAGTTGGTGATGGACAGGGAGGCCTGGAGTGCTGTGATTCATGGGGTCACAAAGAGTTGGACATGACTGAGAGATTGAACTGAACCGAACTGAACCATAAGGGTATTGAAATAAAGAAAATAAGTTTCCTGTATCTTGATAATTTTTTTATAATTTGTACTTTTATTTATTTGAGATATTTAATTACAAAAGAGCTTAGTGAAATAAGTCAGACAGAGCAAACAAATACTGCATGGCTTCACTTTTATGTAAAACTTTTAAAAACTGGACTCAGAAACAGGGACTAGAAATGGTGGCTACCAGGGGCTAGAGTGTAAAAAAATGGGGGAGGTGTTGATCAAAGAATACAAACTTTCAGTTGTAAGACAAGTAAATTCTGGGGGTCTATTGACACAGCATGGGGATTATAATAAATGATACTATATTATATTCTTCAAAGTTGCTAAGAGACTAAATCCTAAATGCTTTCATTATGAAAAAGAAACAATGATTATGTAATGTGATATGATGCTGGTGTTAGCTAACACTAATGTGGTGATCATTTTATAACAATTAAGTGTATCAAATCAATACATTGTAAACTTTAAACTTGCACAATGTTGTCTATGATTTATATTTCATTAAGCTTGAAAAAGGAATTAAAAAGCTTGAAATAGTTGTATAATATATAACACAATAATAGTGTGTAACATAATAATATAATACAATGACTGTATAGTTGGAAAATTTTTTATTTCTAAAAAATCTGGGTTCCTGTCTGTATCTAACACTGACTAAACACAAGGGCAGGGGTGGTCTTTTAACCTCTTTAATCTTTGTTTCCACATCTCTAGAGTTGGCCTAATAAATGAACACATTGCTAATTCCAACCTCATAAGGTTCTTGAAGGGTAAATGAAATAAAGTACATAGTCTTAACCTTGACAGCCTCAAGGCAGTGAATTCAAAGTATTGAACATAAAACACGATGTTTTATGGCAGTTGGACATGTACTGCTGCTGCTGCTGCTGCTTAAGTCGCTTCAGTCGTGTCCAACCCTGTGGGATCACATAGACAGCAGCCCAAAGTAACATTAAAGCACACAGTAAGAAAACAACTTTAATTTTTTTAATTATATAAAGAAAATCCTGGCACTAGTATCATTTCACACTTTACTAGAACTTCTCTTTTTTAAACAAAGGGAAAGTAGGTCACAGTCCACCCTTCAGCAGACAATATTTATCTAGAATTTAATTACATTACTTTGTTTTAATTGTACTTATTTTTGTAGTCCAGTTTAGGTCAGTTGCTCAGTCATGTCTGACTCATTGCGACTTCATGGACTGCAGAACACCAGGCCTCCCTGTCCATCACCAAAGCCTGGAGCTTGCTCAAATTCATGTCCATCAGGTCAGTGATGCCATCCAACCATCTCATCCTCTGTCATCCCCTTCTCCTGCCTTCAATGTTTCCCATATCAGGGTCTTTTCCAACGAGTCATCTCTTCACATTGGGTGGCCAAAGTATCGGAGCTTCAGCTTCAGCATCAGTCCTTTCAGTGAATATTCAGAACAGATCTCCTTTAGGATGGACCTCTTGGATCTCCTGGCAGTCCAAGGGACTCTCAAGAGTCTTCTCCAACACCACAATTGAAAACCATTAATTCTTTAGCACTCAGCTCTTATTATGGTCCAGCTCTTACATCCATACATGACTACTGGAAAAACCATAGTCTTGACTATACAGACCTTTGTCAGCAAAGTAATGTCTCTGCTTTTTAATATGCTCTCTAGGTTGGTCATAGCTTTTCTTTCAGGGAGCAAGCATCTTTTAATTTCATGGCTGCAGTCACCATCTGCAGTGATGTTGGAGCCCAAGAAAATAAAGTTTGTCACTATTTCCATTGTTTTTCCATCTATTTGCCATGAAGTGATGGGACCAGATGCCATGATCTTAGTTTTTTTAATACTGAGTTTAAAGCCAGGTTTTTCACTGTCCTCTTTCAACTTCATCAAAGGCTCCTCAGTTCTTCTTCACTTTCTGCCATAAGGGTGGTATCATCTGCATATCTGAGGTTATTGATATTTCTCCTGGCAATCTTGATCCTGGCTTGTGCTTCATCCAGCCAGGCATTTCACATGATGTACCCTTCATATAAGCTAAATAAGCAGGGTGACTACGTACAGCCTTGATATACTCCTTTCCCAATTTGGAACCAGTCCATTATTCCTTGTCTGGTTCTAACTGTTGCTTCTTGACCTGCATATAGATTTCTTAGGAGGCAGGTAAGGCAGTCTGGAATTCTCAACTCTTTAAGAATTTTCCACATTTTGTTGTAATTCACAGACAAAGGCTTTGGCGTAATCAATAAAGCAAAGGTAGATGTTTTTCTGGAACTCTGTTGCTTTTTCTATCACCCAACGGATGCTGGCAAACAGAGTTTGATGGCAAACTTGGTTCCTCTGCCTTTTCTAAATCTAGCTTAGATATCTGGAAGTTCTCAGTTCATGTACTGTTGAAACCTGGCTTGGAGATATTTGAGCATTACTTTGCTAGTGTGTGAGATGAGTGCAGTTGTGTAGTAGTTTGAAAATTGTTTGGCGTTGCCTTTCTTTGGGATTGGAATGAAAACACCTTTTCCAGTCCTGTGGCCACTGCTGAGTTTTCCAAATTTTTGGCATATTGAATGCAGCACTTTCACAGCATCATCCTTTAGGACTTGAAATAGTTCAGCTGGAATTCCATCACCTCCACTAGCTTTGTTCATAGTGATGCTTCCTAAGGCCCACTTGACTTCACCTTCCAGGATGTCTGGGTCTAGGTGAGTGACCACACCATCGTGGTTATCTGGGTCATTAACATCTTTTTTTGTATAGTTCGTCTGTGTATTCTTGCCACTTTTTCTTAATATCTTCTGCTGTTAGGTCCATATTGTTTCTGTCCTTTATTGTGCCCATCTTTGCATGAAATGTTCCCTTGGTATCTCTAATTTTCTTGAAGAGATCACTAGTCTTTCCCATTCTATTGTTTTCCTCTATTTCTTTCCATTGATCTCTAAGGAAGGCTTCCTTATCTCTCCTTGCCATTCTTTGGATCTCTGCATTCATATGTGTATAGCTTTCCTTTTCTCCTGTGCCTTTCACTTCTCTTCATTTCACAGCTATTTGTAAGGCCTCCTCAGACAACCATTTTGCCTTTTTGCATTTATTTTTCTTGGGGATGGTCTTGATCACGCCTCCTGTACAGTGTCATGAATCTCTGTCCTTAGTTCTTCAGGCACTCTGTCTATCAGATCTAATATCTTGAATCTATTTGTCACTTTCACTGAATAATTGTAAGGGATTTGATGTAGGTCATATCTGAGTGGTCTAGTGGTTTTCTCTACTTTCTTCAATTCATGTCTGAATTTGGCAATAAGGGGTTCATGATCTGAGCCACAGTCAGCTCCCAGTCTTGTTTATGCTGACTGTATAGAGCTTCTCCATCTTCAGCTGCAAAGAATATAATCAATCTGATTTCAGCTATATTTGTTTCAAATTCCATTTCCATTTCAAATAAATGAATTAAAATAAAAAGAAAATTGACATTTTAAATGAAAAAAAAACTAGTACAGATGGTTTAAGGTTTGGAATAAATCATGAAGTTAGTATAAAAAGAAGTAAGGAAATATCTTTCCTTTTCTCCTTTGCTTTTCACTTCCCATCTTTTCACAGCTATTTGTAAGGCCTCCTCAGACAGCCATTTTGCTTTTCTGCATTTCTTTTTCTTGGAGATGGTCCTGATTCCTGTCTCCTGTACAATGTACAGCACAATTGCACTCATCTCTCACACTAGTAATGTTCAAAATTCTCCAAGCCAGGCTTCAGCAGTCCATGAACCATGAACTTCCAGATGTTCAAGCTGGTTTTAGAAAAGGCAGAGGAACCAGGGATCAAATTGCCAACATCTGATGAATCATCCCAAAAGCAAGAGAGTTCCAGAAAAACATCTATTTCTGCTTTATTGACTATGCCAAAGCCTTTGACTGTGTGGATCACAATAAACTGTGGAAAACTCTGAAAGAGATGGGCATACCAGACCACCTGACCTGCCTCTTGAGAAACCCATATTCAGGTCAGGAAGCAACAGTTAGAACTGGACATGGAACAACAGACTGGTTCCAAATAGGAAAAGGAGTACGTCAAGGCTGTATATTGTCACCCTGCTTATGTAATTTATATGCAGAGCACATCATGAGAAACACTGGGCTGGAGGAAGCACAAGCTGGAATCAGAGTGTCAGGAGAAATATCAATAACCTCAGACATGCATTTGACACCACCCTTATAGAAGTGAAGAACTAAATAGCCTCTTGATGAAAGTGAAACAGGAGAGTGAAAAAGTTGGCTTAAAGCTCAACATTCAGAAAACGAAGATCATGGCATCCAGTCCCATCAATTCATGGAAGATATATGGGGAAACAGTGGCTGACTTTATTTTGGGGGGCTCAAAATCCCTGCAGATGGTGATTTCAGCCATGAAATTAAAAGACACTTACTCCTTGGAAGGAAAGTTATGACCAACCTAGATAGCATATTAAAAAGCAGAGACTTTACTTGGCCAACAAAGGTCCGTCTAGTCAAGGCTATGGTTTTTCCACTGGTCATGTATGGATGTGAGAGTTGGACTATAAAAAAAGCTGAGTGCTAAAGAATTAATGGTTTTCAATTGTGGTGTTGAAGAAGACTCTTGAGAGTCCCTTGGACTACAAGGAGATCCATGCAGTCCATCCTAAAGGAGATCAGTCCTGGGTGTTCATTGGAAGGACTGATGCTGAAGCTGAAACTGCAATACTTTGGCCACCTCATGGGAATAGCTGACTCATTTAAAAAGCCCCTGATGCTGGGAAAGATTAAGGGCAGGAGGAGAAGGGGACGACAGAGGATGAGATGGCTGAATGGCATCATCAACTCAATGACCATGGGTTTGGGTGGACTCTGGGAATTGATGGTGGATGGGGAGGCCTGGCATGCTATGGTTCATGAGGTCTCAAAGAGTCGGACAAGACTAAGCGACTGAACTGAACTGAAGGAAATATCCCATAATTCGGTGTACACATTTTCATGTATTATATTGGTATCATCAATGAAATTATATTCTTGTTATTTATTACTAAAAATGATTCTTTGAAAAATCAGCATTTGGTTGCCATTCCTACATCCGATTCCCAATGCTTTTACACAGAATTTTAAAAGAATTCATCAATAAGTAATAACAACACAAGTTGCACTTGACTTTTATCTCCTTTAAATTATGGATACCATCCTACTTCTTCTCTGTGTCCTACAATAACCGTCAGAGTGCTGAGTGCACAAGAATTGCTAAGTAAATATTTCAATGTGTTAAACTGACACTTAGGAATATCAAGAAAGTTTCTGATTTAATATATCAGTACCTCCTCAACTCTTCTTCTCAAGGTATCTCCTGATGTTAACTAGCAGGACAACTTCCATACCCAACTCCTACTCTCAACTTTGAGGTTATAGCTCAGATAAGGTAGAGATGAAGGAAACCAGTCTGACTCACAGACCATTTCGCTGTTTAGCATAATGTCTGTCAGTACCCTTAAGCAGGCTGTGTGATGCCCAAGGCTAGAGCAAGGAAGTATGCTTTTCTCCAGAGTTTATATATACTACAGTTACAGTTATATATCATTAAGTATAATTATTATGTCTTATCTAAACCTGTCCCAATTCAGTCCCTGTTCCCCATCACCATGACAACACATACCCTGTAAAGAGAGTCTTTATCAGCAGTCATAAGGTGAGACCTTTTGACTTTTCTCTTCAGGGATCTCATCCACATTTATATTCTATTCATGTGGGATCCTGATTTTCTAATTTATGAAATATATAAATCCTTTAAAACCAACA
>ML660200.1:33706150-33779264 GCA_007570785.1 Antilocapra americana
CAGCCTCTCTGTTGACTCCTCACCGCCCTTTGTTTTGTGCACGGACCTGGGGGGGAGAGGGAGCTTTTCCTGGAAGGTTAGGTCCCTCAGGCTGCTCCGTTCCCTGAGCCCGCGGCCCGCCCCTCCCTGAGCAGGAGCAGTCTGCTTGGGCTGTGCTGCTGCTCTCGGCTGTGCTTGTAGCTAGAGACGAACCTTGCAGGGCTTAGCTATTAATCTGCTTCTGCTCTCAGCTATATTGCTCTCCAAGATCCACCGCAGATCTGCCAGAGAGAATGCTCCCTGGTATTCAGAAACCTTTCTGCTCTTTTTTTTTCCTCTTTATTCCAGACTCCCCTTCCGGGACGGAACCCGTCCCCAGCTCTTTGTCTCTCCCTCTACTTTTTTTTTTCTTTTCTTTCTTTTGTCCTACCTCCTCACGTCGGCACTGGGTCGCCTCTCCAGATGCCCGATGTCCTCTGCCAGCATTCAGTTCCTGTTTTTTGGAGTTTGCTCGGCCTTTAAAAGTTCTTTTGGTATATTTATTGGGGAGAGAGTGTTCTCCCCGTCCTATTCCTCCGCCATCTTAGTTTCCAGCCGAAAGCAAGAAGTCTTAACCACTGGATTGTCAGGGAATTCCCAGGAGAGGGGAATGGAGAGAAGGAATGAGGACTCCTGATGCATGACTAAGAAGGCCGAGGTCAACAAGCTTGGTGAGAAAGCTCAAGAAACAGCTTGAACTGAACTTAAAACTAGCTTAAAAAGTAGAATATCAATGTGATATTTGAATAGAAGACTGAAATAATTCTAGAATAGAAGAATAGAGAAAGAATAATAGAAGAGTCTGGTAATTTCATTGAAAAATTAAAGACAAACATAAACATCTTGGTGGATTTAGAAAACTAAACATAATTGTATGTCAATTAAAGTCATAAACTGAACTAAAAATCTTAATGAAAGAGAATAAAAAAGAGAAAACATTGTCTTTCTTGAGATCAAATATATCACTTCCTTTAATATTTGTGATAACTTTATAAGACAAATATTATTACTTTTACTTTTTAGATTAGGAGGCCATGAGTCTAGAAGATTCATAATGTGCTGGAGGTCACACAGATAGTTTTGTTTCTGCAACTGTTGGTAGGTATTTTACAAAAACGGATTTCATGTAAATAATTTTTGAAAAACAGCTTATCACATTTCTCTCTTCTAGAGATTAATGCTCTGAGAGTTTGTGCAGAGATAAATCTTTTCAGCCATCCTTTAACCCAAAATTTCTCAAACTTATAACATGATGGGAAATGTGTGTGTGTGTGTATGTTTGTGTGTTCTTGCTACCTTTGTGAGCACATGAATGTTTTATGGGAAGCATTTTGGAAAATATATCAATAGCTATAATGGAGCTAAGCCAATAAAATGGAATTTAATAGAGGGCAATTTAAATCTGGCATTGGATAGTCTCAGAATTTTCATAGCTGTATTTAAAGAAGAAATTGGATATTTTTAAAGTCTGATTATGCAGGAACAAAATTCAGGGCAACAATGTCATTTAAAATGCTCAGGAGCAGGGCTATCATGAGTCAAAAGATGATAACAAAGCTGAAAGTCAATGAAATCTCAGGCTATGTTAATAAAAGTATAATACCAATATCAAGTGAGGCATGTCTGTTTCTGGATAAAACCTTGAAATAGAATGTTTACAAATTAAAGAAGAATAAGACATTGACAATGTTTAAAGTTCTGGGAACAATGTCACATGACATTACTGGGGAATCTGAGACTATTTTAAATGATATAAATATTTGGTTAGAGGCTTGAGGCTGATGAGGGGAGGTAGTTATCTTCCATAGTTGATAGACTGTCATAAGGATAATGGTGTAGACTTTGTTGGTGTTTTTCTAGAGTGATGAACAAGGACTAACAAGTTATAGTGATAAGGGATTAAATTTATTATTATACATGGTAAAATGATTCACTAAGGTATCTGAGAAAAATATGGGTTGATGAATGATTAGACTTCTTATACAGTCTCTTAGAAGTTACCAAGGACTAGAGGCATTTTCCAGTTACTTCATTTAATAGAGGTTCACTCTGGAAATTCATTAGTGAAAAAGGAAGCCTCCAGTTATCAAAGTATGTTCCCACACAAGAATACTGGAATGGGTTATCATTTCCTACTCGAGGGGATCTTCTGACCCAGGAGTCAAACACACATCTCTTGCATTGGCAGGCAGATTCTTTACCACTGACCCACTAGGGAAATCCCATAAATCCCATAGCTGTGTTTAAAGAAGAAATAGAACATTATATACAGATGTCCAGAATTCAAACATATTTAGCTATCAAAGAACTGTTCTGTTGACCCAACACAGCAGCTCCAGTGATTGGCTTTGCTTTTGACTGGGCTTCTCCTCTTTGGTACTCCAGCAACTTTGATCTGCCCCACAATTAAATTCCTTTCAATTATCAAAGTACATTCTTTCAAGAAACTGTAGAGTACTTGTTTGGCGCTCAGAAGAAAATTGGGCATTTGAATTTTAGGCACTTTTCTAGATGACAAACTCACCACTAGCCAATTGTTCAGCCTTGATTTTCACCATTCCGTTTCCATACTTTTCCCATTTGACTGCCCTTCGCAACTCATATGTATACAACAACTAATTCTATATTTCTCATTAGCCTTTGCAAATCACATTGGTTTACCACTCAGATAATAAATCCTAGGGGAAATATCCAAGAGATTGAGCATCTACAATGTACCAGATTCTCAAGGCTAAGGATACTGCAGTCCATAAGACATACGAGTATCCTGTTCTCACAATTCTAATTTAGGAAGGCAGACACTGGACAATGAAGTAAATGAATAGATAATTGCAGATAGAGATAAATGCAATAAAGAAAAGAAGCTGGGTAACAAAATAAGGAAAAACAACAGAGATCAGGACAAGGAAGAGCTTCTGTCTGTTCTCACAGCAGACTCTGAGAAGTGAAGGACTGAGTGATGAGAAGCCTCCCACTTGAACACTGGGAGGAAAAAATGGTTAAAGTAAAGGGAACCACAGTGGTAAGCATGACACATTTAGGTAAGAGAGGCCACTGTGGCAAAAGCACAAAAATCAGAATGTGATTGAAGATGTGGTCAGTATGATGAGCAAGAGCCAGATTCTGCTAGGATGTGGAAACCTTGAGAATGAGTTTCTATTTAACCTAAATTCAGTGTGAACAAGCAACTGGAGAGTTTCTAGCAATGAACCAGCAGAATCTAATTTACATTGTTAAGAGTTTACTCTGGTTATTTAGCACATAGGAATGGAAGTAGGGAAGTTATTTAGTCTTTTGAAACATTCAGTAATACAGACAAAAAATAGTTGATGGCTTGGACTATCATTGAAAGTGGGTCCAGAGAAGAAATAGTGACTGCATTTGTGGGATTTTCCATGTCTTTCCTCTATTTATTCTACCTCTGTTTCTTTATTTTAAATAAGACTAATGTTTCACAATGTTTCATTAAGTGCTACAGCCTTATTATATAATTTTGATAAAATTTGGTCAGAATAGATATGGACAAAGAAAAGCTAAAACAAAATGAAAGCTAAAAAATATGTAAAGGAAAAGGGGATGAAAGAAATAGATGGGAAAAGCCTGAAACATGCCTGGAAAATACAAAGCAAATTCATTTCTAATCATCAGCTCTTGTGTGCTTTTGAACTGAGGAAGTTTTGAGCTGAGTGAGCTAAAAAGGTGGCCAAGACTGACAACATGTTCATTGCTACTTGAGGGAGGCAAAATTAGAAGTCCTCTAATGAGCTTCTCAGTCAAAAAAAAAAAAATCTGAACCTAACATTAGGTTCATAAGTTAGTTTTCTTATTGAAAGAAGAGTCTAGTGAAACAAATTTTACAAAATGCTGAAAGAAAATGTCTACAGAGAGTTGAGACTCCAAGCCACTGCACTTCAGGCCTTTCTCTCTATTTTTTTTTCCATCCTCTTTGGTTAATCTAGAAACTATGCATCAGGCTTCTAGGCAATACAAAGGTATGAATGCTTTGTGATAGACATTTGAAAAAAATCACATTATGTCCAATCAAATCTTGTATTTGTGGAGGTAAACAATAAAAACCAGGAGAATGAGTCTGCAATCTGTTCTACAAGGATAATGCCCAGAACCCTTTGTGCTAGAGGAAGAATACCACAGGATCTCAGGCCATGTCCTTGAAGTATTAATACAAATATAATTAATTGCACAAGACTTACCATGGAAGATCTGCTTAGACCTTGGTATTTTGGTAAACCAAGTTTCATAGCCTTATAAATGCTGCAAGGAAATTTCTGTAAGAATCTCATGAAAGTAGATGGATTGTAGAAAACATCACAAAGCTTTACTTCTTTAAGTCTCAGGGTAATTGTAAGCATCTGATTTTACCACCTCATTAATCTGGGAAACAGTCCACTCCTTTTAACCATGGATAAAGAGTAGGAGAAATTTAAAGTTTCAAAGCTCTAAACTTTTCTAACCCAGTTTTTCAAACAGCTACAGAAAATATTTTGTCAACATAAGTAAATAAAATATAGTGGTACTTGAGTTAAAAAATGGAATGTTTATATAGAACTTTTCATAGTGAATGGCCAAGGTAAATGGGATAGTGGGGTCAGTTAGAGAGACACGCCTTATTTTTATATAAAATATAAAAGTAGTGACATTAAAATAGAGAACAACTTTTCCTTTTTATTGGTCATCAGCAAATACCAGTGTGCCCCTCTGGAAAAAAAGTATTTTCCATCAATGAGGGGAAAATAAGTAGTATATCTGGATGGTTAAAGTAATCCTGGGGGAAAATGTCCAAATCTAAAGCTTAATTCACATGTTTAAGCTGCTTTAAACATCTTGGGGCTTCCCAGATGACGCTAGTGGTAAATAACCTACCTACCAATGCAGGAGACATAAGAGACATGGGCTTGACCCCTGGGAAGAACCCCTGGAGGAAGAAATGGCAGCCCACTCCAGTGTTCTTGCCTGGGGAATCCCCATGGACAGAGGAATCTGGCAGGCTACAGTCCATAGGGTCACAAAGTGTCAGACACGACCGAAGTGACTTAGCACATGCTACTTTATTGGGAAGCATGCCCTACTGCAAAAAGAGCACAGAGTATATAGTAAGAAAGACATGTTTGCCTCCATGCTCCATCACTAACCAGCCAGGTCATCTCAGGCCAGTTGCTTTACTTTTCTGAGTGCCGATGTCCTTAATTGTAAAATTAAAACTCAGAAATTAACCTCATTGGAGTTGCTCAAAGATGTAAATGAGACATCAACTTGGAAACATTTGACTCATGATATGTAATGCTTCGGGGCTTCCCTGGTGGCTCAAGTGGTAAAGAATCCTCCTGCAATGCAATAGACCTTGGTTCAATCCCTGGGTCGGGAAGATCTCCTGGAGAAGGGAGTGGCTACTGGCTACTCCAGTATTCTTGCCTAGAGAATACCTTGGAGAGAGGAGCCTCATGGGCTACTCTGTAGCCTATGGAGTCGCAAAGAATCAAACACAACTGAGCAACTAACACACACACACACATAGACACATAATGCTTAGAATACCTTCACATCTAATTCATTGTGTCATCACTATTATAGTTGCTAAAACTATATCAATTTGTACTTACAGGAGAACAGCACCTATTCAACAAATAAGAAAATTAAATGAGGCCCATAATTTTATTTTCCCTTAACGTACTGAATGCTATACTCTGTAATGATACTGAGGCACTTTATTATTAGCAATGAGTTGTGTGTGCTCAGTCCTTAGCTATGAATTAACCATCTGTTTACACAAATACACATCTTTTTAGCTTAGAAGCTCAGGACAAAGGATAGTGAGAAACTTGCCTTTTTTATAGAGGTAGGGATAAATGGAATAAGTGAAAGTTAAAGTCTACCAAAATAGACAATTTCTTCTCTCTTAAAGGCATTTTGAAACAAAGTATCTAGAGAAGAGCACCAAGTGTGGGCTTATTTAAGGGTGAACATATTTGGAAAGTAATGGTCTGAGTCATAAATCCTCAAGTAGGGTTATTTATAAATAAAGAGGAATTCTAGAATCAATAAAGAATTTTCCAACTTTCACACTTTTAAAAGAGTTAAGGAGATAAAAGCCAAAGTGTGGCAATTTTTAAACATAATTAACATTTAGTGAATCTTCCTTTTAGATCAGGCACTAAACTGAGAACTTACATTAACAATCTCATTTCATCACCCAACAGCTTTGTGATCTGTGTAATAAATTTTGACCTTGATTTTAAAGATAAGGAATAGGCCAAGATCATACAATTATGAGATGGAAACACTAGCATCTGATTCCAAAGTCCAAGCTCCCAACGCTTTCACTATTCTCTTTAACAACACCAGTAGATCTCATGAGCTTCTTCTCAAACATTTCCACTTACCAATAACAGCCTCCTGGTGTTTAACCATAACTTACAGGATCAAAGTCTTCAAAATGAACAGCATAATATTGGACACAGTCTGACAATTTGTGTTCATTTTCTTCAAGAGCTTGTGAAAGTCTCCAGATTGAGTTTACGTTTTTTTCCCAAGTGAATTCATTTTTAAAAATTCCATTTTCTTTTCCTCTTGCAAGTATCAGTAGGTATGAATTTCGGTAAATTCTGATTTATTAGGTTGATTTTCAGGAATCCCCTCCTCTTATGTAACCTCTTGCTTTCAATGAAAATATAAGTTATTTCTTTTTATAGGTAGCATTTATTGAGTCTAAGTATGTGCCAGGCACAATGCTAAGCTCTATGCATAACTTGCTCAGTTTGATCCTCACAAACCTCTACAGATAGATGTTTCTATTATCTCTGTGTTATGTCTGAAGAAACTGAGACTCAGGAAAGTTAAGTATCTTGTCCAACATTATAAAGCTTGCAGAAAGAGATAGGGTTTGATTCCTGAGCTATGGGACTACAAGTTCAAACTTTTAGTCATTAAAAAGTTGAGTTAATGTCACCTTTTACTAGCTGAGTGTACCTTGGACAAGACAAAGAACCTTAATGACCCGCAATCTCCTCATATGAAAAATGGGAATGATGATATACTGGGTTGGCCAAAACGTTTGCTTGGGCGTTCTGTACTATCTTATGAAAAACCCAAATGAACTTTTTGGCCAACCTAATAACTAACTCTTAGATTATGGCCAGTAAATATGAGATAATGTATGTGTGATAGCTTAAAGAGTATTAGAACATATGTAGTAAGTAGTAAATAAATACAAACTAAGATTTTAATTCTACCCAGCATTGTTTTTGAATATAAATGATAAGCAGTACACAAATATGTTTGGGTGTATCTCAGATTTTATGAGCACCAAGTTTCAATAATGGCAGGACAGAGAGGCTTCCTGGAAAGACTTCTATCCAATTACGCACTGTTAAAACGCTACTGTTGGTGCTGGTTAATCTTGCGTGGACTTGTCTTTTGGCTCAAACCTCACTCTCCCTGTGAGCTACTGTCCAAGTCCTAAGGAGAGGTGAGGCTATAAGTAAAAGCCCCCACAGTATTTTTGTGACCCAAAATATCTGTAAGACCCAAAATATCTATAAGACCCTGGTGGGAAAAAATGGAAACACAAGGTGTCACTCTTTATCATCAAAGTAACATGGAGGAAAGAGAGTCCCCTAAAAATGTTTTTCTGGGAAGAAGTTCATAGTGTTTAAACCCTTCCTCTTGCTTTGTTGTTTGGGCTTGCCTCCTTAGGTGGTATCTCATATCAAACCACATCAAAGGACCATCCTGCAGGCTTACATTGAAAAAGTAGCAGGCCTTGAATTTAACCCCATCTTTCTAAAATCATTTGGTTTGGAATTTTAGGAAAATATGTCAAAGTTACATTTATTCTATAGTTTTCCTTGAAATCTACCAAAAGTGCCCAAAAAAGTTTAAATGGGGAGGAACATTACACTTACAGCTTCAGAAAAGAGCTAGCAAACAAACATTAAAAAAAAAATCAAGGGGAACAATCACACAAAATCTACTGAGTTTGGTTCGGTAAAATGTAGCCAAAAATGAGGGAGGAAGATATAAACTTAAGCATCTTGAAGTAAGCCAGAGGATCACTCAAAGCTTCTTCCAGTAGCATTTCATATAACATACAGAGGATTAAGGGCATGGCTTCTGAAGAAGACTCATGGTACAGTCCTAAGAAAGTCAAAGCCAACACCATGCAAATAGAAGAGAAACTGCCCCCAGGTCTGGGATATCTGACCTCTAACTACCATCTGGAGGTAACATGAGGAGGAGGATAAAAGAGGAACAAAAACCAGATTTGCAGTTAAGGATGAATGCAACTGAGCAGAAATAAATCCAGAATGACCACTTTCAAGACCATGGTAAGCCAATATGCTCTACTGAAACCCAATATGATCTCTGCCTAGTTCACCTGCTCACACTGAAAGGAAACATGCTATCAGGTCAGAAAACTATGTGGGATTGATGAGGACTTGTGAGGCAACATTCCTAATATGAAGCTGTCCATGACTCCAGCTCAGACCTGGGGTGCGTGGTCCACACTACTTAATTAAGGCACAGATGCACATTAACTTCCTCATTCAAGAAGAGGAATAAGAAACTTAAAGATTCCAACATGGGAACCTCAACCGAAAGCCACACTTTTTTATTTAAATGAATAAAAAGATAAGAACAGTAGAAAAATCTAAGAGTACCCTATGAAATGAAAAAAAATTAAGCTCTACTACCCTACACTCTTATAAAATTAAAAGGATTATGAGCTCTGAAAAAGGATTCAATGAAGAGCTACAGTGATCAAGAACACACCAAAGAAACAAATCATCCTGGTTAAGAGTAAACAGAAGCAATAAATTGTATCATCAAAGTCTTCAGTTGAAACTTTTAGGTACAGAATAAAAAATAGCTGTGTACTATATATTTTTAAAAATAAAATTATTGCTTTTTTTTAAATGAGCAAGGGTCAAAAGAGTACTAAGCAATGATGAAAACTTTAGAAAGAACCAAGTAGAACATTTAGAGAACATAAGCTCTGAAATTAAACATTCAGTGGATGGATTAAATAGGAGTTTAGATCCAGATGAAAGAATAATCTAAAGAAATTATCCAGAATTAGTTAAATGTGAAAAAATCAAGATGGAAACATAGTGAAACTAGGAGATGGAAAATGCAAAATAGAGGTAAAAACACAGAAGCATAGAATGGCATTATGTAATACACATTTAATTAAATATGCAGAAGGATAAAAATAAAATGGAGGCAAGGTGATATTCAAGAGATATAGCTGAAAATTTTCCCATTCTGGAAAATTTTATCTTCTGATAAAAAATAAGAAGTCCCAGATATGGAAATTAAAATATATACCAGTCAAGATAAACAAAAGAAATTAACACCTAGACATATAGCAGTAAAAAGGGTAGATAATAATAGACAAGAAGATACTAAAATTATTCACTTGGGGGAAAAAAACTAGAAAGGAAAATAAACTGATAGCAGATTTCTGAATGGCAAAAATTTAATAAAGCTGTAAAATAAAACCTTCAATGTGTTGAGATAATATGCTACATGCCTAAAATTACGAATCTATAAAAATCTTTATTTGAAAAATGTGAAATGAAGATTGCTTTTATATTAAAAAAAAAAGAGGATTCACCACTAGATTTTTACTAAAAGATCTTTTACTGGATCAATATTTGGAAAAGAGAAAATGATCTCAAGACTGCCTGAGATTCAAGAAATAGTAAAAATTAAGATGAGGGTAATAAAGATTATCTTTACAAAATAATAGTTCTTATATTTAATTTGTATAATTAGAAGACAGAATTGAAATACTGGAAAATAATAGAATGCAAATCAAGAGGAGGATGATCAGAGTTAATGGATAATATTCTTTCTTTCATCAAATAGGAAGTTAACTGTTTTTATAAACTTGACTTTGCTAGGTTATTAAGTGCACAAGGTACAAGTTTAAGGGTGCCCATTAAAAGAGTTAAAATAGAAGGTATAATCTCAAATTCAACCCAATAGATGGAAAAACAAAAACAAAATCCATTCACTTAAAAAGGAGCATTTTCAGAAGCATAGAAAAAATAAATCAATAGCTCCAGCACTTTTAAAATACTAGGACAAAAAATTCACCTATCAAAATAAATAAAATAAAACTAAACATTACAACAAAAAAGTAGACTTTTTAAGGATAAGCTTTTTTTTAAAATTGAGCTATATTCTGTTTATAAGAGGCATCTAAAAGTTAAAGATCCAAAAACATTGAAAGCATGGAAACTGATATACCAGGCAAATAACAAATTAAAAATCCTGAAATGCCTATATTAATATCAGAAATAAGGACTTTAATACAAAAATTACTGTGGGAACAAAGACATCTCTACAAAGTAATGAATGTTGCCAGTCATCAGAAAGATGTATTAATTCTAAACTTTTATACATCTAATAAGATAACTTCAGAATACATAAAGCAAAGTGGAAGACTTTCAAATACATGTCTCATTGACCAAGCACAGAAACATGAATTATATATAATTTCGTAGCCAGAAATTAGAGAATATACATCTGCTCCAGTACATATGGAACAAGAAAATCTTTATATGCAACAAGATAAAAAAATATCAGTTAATGTTAAACAAAATACATGATACAAACCATTTTATTTGCAGTGTAGTTAATTAAGAAATGGGCTTCCCTTGTGGCTCAGCTGGTAAAGAATCTGCTTGCAATGCGGGAGATCTGGGTTTGATCCCTGGGTTGGGCAGATCCCCTGGAAAAGGGTAAGGCTACCCACTCCAGTATTCTGGCCTGGAGAATTCCATGGCCTATATAGTCCATGGAGTCACAAATAGTTGGACATGACTGAGTGACTTTCACTTTAATTAAGATATAAATAACAAAAACTTAAATAAAGCATCCCATACATTTGGAGATATAAAACACAATTCTATAATTCTAAAATAAATAATGCAAAGTTAAAATATTTAGTACTAAACAACAATAAAAAATACAAATATCAAATATGGGACAAAACCTATGGGATGCATCCAAACTAATCATTAGGAAGAAATCTATGATTTCTTAAATCTTAAATTATTACTTTAGAAAATACAAATCCATTATAAGAAATTAGAAATATAACAGTAGGCTAAGTTTGAAGAAAGTTGTAGAAAGAAGAAAATTGTAGAAGAGCTAAAATTAATGTGCTGTATGCTCAGTCGTGTCCACCTCTTTGCGGCCCATCTCCATTGCCTATGGAATTTTCCAGGCAAGAATACTGGAGTGGGTTGCTTTTTCCTACTCCAGGGAATCTTTGAAACCCAGAGATCAAACCCGAATCTCTTGCATTGGCAGATGGATTCTTTACCACTAGCATCACCTGGTAAGCCCAAAAATCAATCAAACAAAAATACAATAAATTCAACAAAGATAAAAGTGTATCCTTTAAAGACTGATAAAATAGACGAGCTTCTACAAAGACTGATGGAGGAAAATTATAAGAGACAAAAGATTTTTCTTTAAAGGTAATGTAACCAATAAAAAAAAATGGGCTTCCTAGATGGTGCCAGTGGTAAAGAATCTGCCTGCCAATGCAAGAGAAATAAGGGATCTGGGTTCGATCCCTGGGCCAGGAAGATTCCCTGGAGGGCATGGAAACCCACTCCAGTATTTTGCCTGGATAATCCCATCAACAGAAGAGCCTGGCGGGCTACAGTCCATGGAGTTGCAAAGAGTCAAGTGACTGAAGTGACTTAGCACACACATATGCACAACCAAAAAGTTAGAAAGAAAATAAAATGATACTGTGAAAAATATTACACTAAAGACTTTGAAAAGTGATACAAAATGAAGTTTTCTAGAAATAAATTATTAAAACTTCTCAAGAAGAAACAATTCTTGAGTAATTTTAAAAATAGTAGAGAAAAATCAAAACAAAATTTTAAAGATTTTCTGCAAAGTAAATAGTAGCCCTAGGTGATTTTAAAGTTGAGTTCTATCAATCCTTTGAGGACCAGACTATGCCAGCCTTTCAGATATTGTCCGGGAGAACAGAAAAAGAAAGACATTGCTCAGTTCATTCTAACTCTAGAATTATCTTGATAGTCCACAGGGCCACAATGAGAAAAATGGTTGAGTTAAGAGTTAATACTAGAAAGTTTTGTATAATCTTAAACCTCAAATATTCGTTGGATCATAGACAAAGCATATCAACAGCCTCAGATACCCAGATGACACCACTCTAAGGGAGAAAGTGAAGAGAAACTAAAGACCCTCTTGATGAGATGGAAGAGGCAGAGTGAAAAACCTGGCTTAAAATTCAACATTCTCAAAACTAAAATCATGGCATCTGGTCCCATCATTTCATGGCAAATGAAAGGGGAAAAGTGGAAGCACTGACAAATTTTACTTTCTAGGGCTCCAAAATCAATGTGGAAGGTGACTACAGCCATGAAAGATGTTTGCTCCTTGGAAGGAAAGCTATGACAAACCTAGACAGTGTATTAAAAAGCAAAGACCTGACTTTGCCAACAAACATCCCTATAGTCAAAGCTATGGTTTTTCCAGTAGTCGTGTAGCGATGTGACAATGTGTGTGGGCATTCCCTCGGTCATGTCCGACTCTTTGTGGCCCCATTGACTGTAGCTCACCAGGCTCCTCTATCCATAGAATTTTCCCAGAGAGAATACTGGAGTAGGTTGCCATTTCCTACTCCAAAGCATCTCCCTGACCTAGGATTTGAACCGGTGTCTCTTTGCACTTCCTGCGATGGCAAGCAGATTTGTTACCACTGTGCCACTTGGGAAGATGCTACTGATGTTGACAGTTGGACCAAAAAGAGTGCTGTAGATTCGATGCTTTCAAATTGTGGTGCTGGAGAAGACTCTTGAGAGTCCCTTAAAAAGCAAGGAAATCAATCCAGTCAATCCTAAAGAAAATCAATCCTGAATATTCATTGCAAGCACTTAAGCTGAAGCCGATAGACTGGAATGGGTGAATTTAACTCAGATGACCATTATATCTACTACTGTGGGCAGGAATCCCTTGGAAGAAATGGAGTAGCCATCATAGTCAACAAAAGAGTCCAAAATGCAGTATTTGGATGCAATCTCTAAAATGACAGAATAATCTCTGTTCGTTTCCAAGGCAAACTATTCAATATCACAGTAATCCAAGTCTATGCCCCGACCAGTAACTCAGAAGAAGCTGAAGTTGAACGGTTCTATGGAGACCTATAAGACCTTCTAGAACTAACACCCCTAAAAGATGTCCTTTTCATTATAGGGGACTGGAATGCAAAGGTAGGAAGTCAAGAAACACCTGGAGTCACAAGCAAATTTGGCCTTGGAGTACAGAATGAAGCAGGGCAAAGGCTAATAGAGTTCTACCAAGAGGATGGGCTGGTCATAGCAAACACCCACTTCCAACAACACAAGAGAAGAATCTACACATGGACATCACCAGATGGTCAACACCAAAATCAGATTGATTATATTCTTTGCAGCCGAAGATGGACAAGCTATACACAGTCAGCAAAAACAAGACTGGGATCTGACTGTGGCTAAGATCATGAACTCCTTATTGCAAAATTCAGACTGAAATTGGAGAAAATGGGGAAAACCACTAGACTACTTAGGTATGACCTAAATCAAATCCCTTATGACTATACGGTAGAAGTGAGAAATAGATTTAAAGGACTAGATCTGAGAGACAGAATGCCTGATGAACTATAGACAGATGTTTATGACATTGTACAGGAGACAGGGATCAAGACCATCCCCAAGAAAAAGAAATGCAAAAAAGCAAAATGGCTGTCTGAAGAGGTCTTACAAATAGCTGTGAAAAGAAGAGAAGTGAAAAGTAAAGGAGAAAAGCAAACATATACCCATTTGAATACAGAGTTCCAAAGAACAGCAAGGAGAGATAAGAAAGCCTACCTCAGTGATCAATGCAAAGAAATAGAGGAAAATAATAGAATGGGAAAGACTAGAGATCTCTTCAAGAAAATAAGAGATACCAAGGGAACGTTTCATGCAAAGATGGGATCAATAAAGGACAGAAATGGTAGGGTCCTAACAGAAGCAGAAGATATTAAGAAGATGTGGCAAGAATACACAGAAGAACTGTACAAAAAAGATCTTCACAACCCAGATAATCAAGATGGTGTGGTCACTCACCTAGAGCCAGACATCCTAGAATGTGAAGTCAAGTGGGCCTTAGGAAGCATCACTATGAACAAAGTTAGTGGAGGTGATGGAAGTCAAGTTGAGCTATTTCAAATCCTAAAAGATGATGCTGTGAAAGTGCCGTACTCAATATATTAGCAAATTTGGAAAACTCAGCAGTGGCCACAGGGCTGTAAAAGGTCAGTTTTCATTCCAATCCCAAATAAAGGCAATGCCAAAGAATGCTCAAACTACTGCACAATTGCATTCATCTCACCCACTGGTAAAGTAATGCTCAAAATTCTCCAAGCTAGGCTTCAACCTTAGATGAACCATGAACTTCCAGATGTTCAAGCTGGTTTTAGAAAAGGCAGAGGAACCAGGGATCAAATTGCAAAAATCCAATGGATCATCCCAAAAACAAGAGAGTACCAGAAAACCATCTATTTCTGCTTTATTGACTATGCCAAAGCCTTTGACTGTGTTGATCACAATAAACAGTGGAAAATTCTTAAAGAGATGGGAATACCCGACCACCTGACCTGCCTCTTGAGAAACCTATATTCAGGTCAGGAAGCAACAGTTAGAACTGGGCATGGAACAACAGACTGGTTCCAAATAAGAAAAGGAGTACATCAAGGCTGTATATTGTCACCCTGCTTATTTAACTTATATACAGAGTACATCATGAGAAACACTGGGCTGGAGGAAGCACAAGCTGGAATCAAGAGTGTCGGGAGAAATATCAATAGCCTCAGATATACAGATGACACCACCCTTATGGCAGAAAGTGAAGAAGAACTAAAGAGCCTCTTGATGAAAGTATAAGAGAAGAGTGAAAAAAGTTGGCTTAAAGCTCAACATTCAGAAAACTAAGATCATGGCATCTGGTCCCATTACTTCATGGGAAATAGATGGGGAAACAGTGGAAACAGTGGCTGACATTATTTTGGGGGACTCCAAAATCCCTGTAGATGGTGATTGCAGCCATGAAATTAAAAGACACTTACTCCTTGGAAGGAAAGTTATGACCAACCTAGACAGCATATTGAAAAGCAGAGACATTACTTTGTCGACAAAGGTCTGTCTAGTCAAGGCTATGGTTTTTCCAGTGGTAATGTATGGATGTGAGAGTTTGACTATAAAGAAAGGTGAGCGTCAAAGAATTGATGCTTTTGAACTGTGGTGTTAAAGACTCTTGAGAGTCCCTTAGACTGCAAGGAGATCCAACCAGTCCATCCTAAAGGAGATCAGTCCTGGGTGTTCATTGGAAGGACTGATGTTGAAGCTGAAACTCCAATACTTTGGCCACCTGATGGGAAGAGCTGACTCATTTGAAAAGACCCTGATGCTGGGAAAGATTGAGGGCAGGAATAGAAGGGGACGACAGAGGATGAGATGACTGGATGGTATTACTGACTCAATGGACATGGGTTTGGGTAAACTCCGTGAGTTGGTGATGGACAGGGAGGCCTGGCATGCTGTGATTCTTGGGGTCGCAAAGAGTCGGACACGACTGAGCGACTAAACTGATGCTGAAAGTGAAGCTTCAATACTTTGTCCACTTGATGCGAAGAGCCAGCTCATCAGAAAAGACCCTGATTTGGGGAAAGACTGAAAGCAAAAGAAGGGGGCGGCAGAAGATGAAATGGTTAGATAGCATCACCAACTCAGTGAATGTGAATTTACAAACTCTGGGAGGAGAGGGGGGAAGGACGGGGAGGACTGGCGTGCTGCGTGCTACAGTCCATGGGGTCACAAGGAGTCAGGACACCACTTAGGGACTGAACAATAACAGCTAACTTCAAATAGTATCAGGAGGATGGGGTGGAGTGGGGTGATTGGATGTCTGTAACCAACACACACAAGGAAGAAGAAAATCAGGAAATCATTAGCATATGAAAGGGATTCATTAAAATAGTTAAAGTGCTAATGAGAAGGGAAAAAAATTTTTAACTTAATAAGAAATTTCAAGGTGAAATAAATTTTAAAAGGCTTAGATATTAAAAACTTAATTCTAAATTTTACAAAAACAAGAAGACTGATGAAATTTAAAACATCAAGTTATTGAGCATTTTATATGAATATATTAAATGTTTTTGGTTGGGGGATATTAAAAACCACAATTATATATATATAACATATACTCACACACACACACACACACACACACACATATATATATATATATATATATATATTCTTTTTTTAAGCCACAATTTAATATATCAGTGCCCAGACAAAGGCCTGTAAGAAAGCTCACTAAAGTGTTGACAAAAACTCCTCTGAGGAAGTGAGTAGGAGTTGACTGAATATTTTTAATATGAGTTAATAAAAACACAAAATTGTTTTCTCACTACCAGGCAATTATGCTCATGAACATTCTCATTTTGTTGGAGGAAGGGGGACCCCTTCCAGGGCCTGAAAGTGGGCTCTTGTCTAACACTCAGAATGAATCACCCAAGGAGACACATGTGTTGACAAAGCAAGAGATCTTATTGGGAAGGGGTGCCCGGGCAGAGAGCAGTAGAATAGGGTAAGGGAACCCAAGAGAACAGCTCTGCCACGTGGCTCACAGTCTCAGGTTTTATGGTGATGGGATTAGTTTCCAGGTTGTCTTCAGCCAATCATTCTGACTCAGAGTCCTTCCTGGTGGTACAGCTTCCTTGCTCAGCCAAGATGGATGCCAGTGAGAAAGATTCTGGGGGTGGTTGGACATGTGGTGTCATATTTTGACCTTTCCTGAACTCTCCCGGGTGACAGTGCCTTACTAGTTCCGTGTTCCACCTTTTCAGTTGTTTTACCTCCTGTCGTAAAACAGCTCGTGCAAATGGTCACTACGGTGCCTGGCCAGGGTGGGCGGTTTCAGTCAGTGTGCTTCCCCTAACAGTTTGAGGAATGTCAATAATCCATGCTTGATTCCTGTTAAGCATGTTCCATGTTCTGGCACCTTACAAAGGGATTCTGCTCTTGTAAACTTGACGTTTTCAAGTTCTTTTTTGTTTCCAAAATAAGCCCAGTGGGCATACATATTTCTATTGCCTTTCTAAAATGATTGTCATCACTCCTCAGCCTTTTGGCTAAGATAAAGTATAGTATCTGTTGTTATCAGTTTAAAATGACTGCCAAGTTTTTATCTGATCCATGCCTAGCAAAGCATACACAATATTTTTTGTTGTTCTTGTTTGTTTTTAAGGCAAAAACATCAATAAATATCTTTTGACAACTTTGAATGTGAAATTCTTCCCCTTAAAATAGTGACAATCAAAAACCTCAAATTGTACAGAAGTAAAGCATGTGGATTTATATACAATCTCAAATTATAAAATCAACATACATACTGCAAACATGAACATGCATTAAATCCAAAGATTTTGCTAAAAGCAGTGGATATCAACTAGTATTGGCCTGGCAATATACCACTTCTAAACTCACTGTATCTTTCTCCCTGATTTGTCAATTCTGATGACAGAGAAAGGGAAGAAATTCATTATTACTGGCCTGCAAATTCTGAGACAGATTTTAGTTTCTTGGGTATTTAAAAACAATCATTCAAGAGATTTGAGCACCCATTAGAGGTCCAGATGAAACTGACAGCCAACATCCTTTGATCTTAAGTTTAAAGGAGCGAGAGGAGTTTTGGGGTGTAAGAAACCAAACCAGTCTACATACTTCCCATGTGTATATACAATGGTTGGTACAGTGGGGAAAATAGAAATGAATACATAAATAAATCTGCCTTCACAAAATAAGGCATAAGATAAAAACACAAGTCACTATTCAGTATAACAAAGAAGAGAATCAGTACTATTAATATCAGGAAAGAGAAGCAAAAAGACCAAAGATGTAAAGGATAGAGAGTTCATATCAAGCAGAAAATTCAAATGGAAAATTGTTGGTGTGGTATAGATGTGCATGCATATGTATATTTGCACACATGTAGAATGATGAGGATGGCATTTGAGCCAATTCATAAATAATGAATTTCAGAAAATTAGACATAAAGAGGGGGACCTATAGGCTGAGGGAACAGAGTAAATAAAACAATAATATCAAGGAAGTTTGGGTGAAGGGAGGTTCAATTCAGTTCAGTTGAGTTGTTCAGTTGTGCCCAACTCTTTGGGACCACATGGACTGCAGCACGTCAGGCTTCCCTGTCCATCACCAACTCCTGGAGCTTGCTCAAACTAATGTCCATTGAGTCAGTGATGCCATCCAACCATCTCATCCTCTGTCGTCCCCTTCTCCTCCTGCCTTAAATCTTTCCCAGCATCAGGGTCTTTTCAAATGAGTTAGTTCTTCGCATCAGGTTGCCGAAGTATTTGAGCTTCAGCTTCAGCATCAGTCCTTCCAATGAATATTCAGGACTAATTTCCTTTAGAATTGAATAGTTTGATCTCTTTGAAGTCCAAGGGACTCTCAAGAGTCTTCTCCAACACCACAGTTCAAAAGCATCAATGCTTTGGCACTCAGCTCTATTTACAGTCCAGCTCTCACATCCATACATGACTACTGGAAAAGCCATAGCCTTGACTATATGGACCTTTGCTGACAAAGTAATGTCTCTGCTTTTCAGTATGCTGTCTAGGTTGGTCATAGTTTTTCTTCCCAGGAGCAAGTGTCTTTTAATTTCATGGCTACAGTCACAATCTGCAGTGATTTTGGAGCTCAAGAAAATAAACTCTGTCACTGTTTCCATTGTTTCCCTATCTATTTGCCATGAAATGGTGGGACCAGATGCCACAGTCTTCGTTTTTTGAATGTTGAGTTTTAAACTAGCTTTTTCACTCTCCTTTCAGAGGGAGGGAGGTTGCAGACTACCAAATACAATCTGAGTAATTTTGACACACAGTTGATCAATCTACAAAGTCTATTAAAGCAGATAATCATGAAATGGCATACATTTATTTTAACCTAAAATATACTGGTATAGGGGCTTCCCAGAAGGCACTAATGGTAAAGAACCCATCTGCCAATGCAGAAGAAATAAGATATCCGGTTTCAATCCCAGGGTCCAAAAGATCCCCTGGAGAAAGGAATGGCTACCCACTCTACTATTCTTGCCTGGAGAATCCCATGGACAGAGGAACCTGGTGGGCTACAGTCCCTAGGGTTACAAAGAGTCAGACCTGACTGAAGTGACTTTGCATGCATGCATACAGGTATAGACTCACTCATTGCCATTTTGGCCTAAGGCCATGTACTCTTCTTTCAGTATAGATCCACTAACTGGTCCTCCAATGTTATCCTTCTTGTATAAAGCATTATCCAGAATATTCAGTCTTAGCTTCTTTAAAATGAAAGGAAAATTAGAAGACCCTTGTGAAGAAATCTAATTGCAGGATTTTGGATTTTGCTATTGTCTTCTAGCTTTTTATATTGTCCAGTCAAATTTCAACAACAGTTTTAAAATTACAAGCCCAGCTGAGAACAAAAACAAAGAAATCTTGAATGGAATATCCCCACTAGCAGGAGCAGAAGGGCATGAGGATACCAAAGGTGGGAGAAGGTAGGAATGGAGAGCTTGAGTCTCTCTGATGGGGCAGTTAAGCTGATGTCTGTTGAGAAAGTTATTAAGGCAGAGACACAGGCAGAGGAGCAGGGCAAATAAGGCTGGGCAGGAAAAGTGTGACCATATTGTGAAGAACATTTAGAGTTTTGCTAAGGTTTTATGATTGGTTTGACCAACCACAGAAGGTTTTACTGGAAAATGACTTGCAGTTCATTTCAACCTTTGGAAGATAGATCTAGCAACTTCATAAGTTCAGAGTGGAATAGGCAGAGACTGGAGTTAGAGCATGGATTGCACAGGGAGTTTTGTCAATAATCTATGTTGAGGCCAGAAGTTGCAAACTGCTTTTCATCAGGCTACAAACAGCTGGTAAATATATTCTGGTTGGTTTGCGATGTGTTTTATAAAATTTAAAATTTAGTTTTGAACATTTAGAAACCAGGAGGTCATGTAGAAAGAAAGAAAGAGAGGAAGGGAGGAAGGAAGGAAGAAAAGAAAGAAAGAGGGAAGGAGGGAAGGAAGTCTGAAAAATAATTCAGCAGAGCTGAGCAGCAGCTGGCTTCCTGGCCATGATCTCCTGAGTCTCACCCACCTTCCCCTGCTGTCCCAACACTGAGAGACAGTGTCTGTTCAAAATGATTTGTGATCCAGCCCATATCACTCATTTATATATTTTCCCTAATCTCTGTAATCATAGAGAATCACTGTTCATTCAGTATAACTGAAATACGGGATATGTAGGATAAATAGGGAAAGATAGGGTCAGATAGTTAGATTAAGAGCAAGAAATTATGTCTGGGAAAACTACTGAGGTACACAGCAGTGGTATGTGAAATTATAACAGAAGATGAGAACCCCAAGAAAATATAGAGAGGAGAGAACCTAAGGAATAGCTCACTTAGGTGGCTGAAAGAGAAATCAGAAAAAGACTAATCAAGAAGGCAGCAGTGTTTCATAAAGGAAAGAGGCTGACTGAAGGTATCAAATGTTACAAAGTGGTTGAGGAATATAAAGTTTAATTGAAAGAACCATAGCCTTGTTCTTTAGGAGGTTGTCAATGACACTTTTCCAAGATTAGCTGTTAACAGAAGGGAAAAGATACAGCAACAGATGCAAGAAGAAATCAGTCAAGAGAAGATGTATATATACAGATGTATACATATGTATGTATGTATATATACATATATACACACAGATATATACATGTATCTGTATATATACACATATATTTAAGGGAAATATGTTATGACAAATTTCTCTAAATTTGGAAGTGGAGACAGCAAGTAATCTTGGAGTATGATTTTGTTAATAAGGAAAGAATCACTAGTTTGGTTCTTTAATGAACTAGTTGTAACACAAGTCACAGCTCACCCTACCAGGTGTGAAAAAACAGGACCGTTCATCAGCAAACAACAAGCATCTTTGGTATATGAAGTTGGATATCATTGGAGGAGAATCAAGAAGTCAGAAAAGAAACACTGGTTCCCTCTCTCTAGACTCTAAAGCCAACTCTTTAAGACCTTTCATGAATTGAAATTGTCCTTAATGAAGTCCACTAACAGGAAAAGATCACAAAGAGATTTCACCACAGGGAAAGGAGCAGTCTCAGCTGGTGGGTTTTGCTTAACACCAGAACCTTGCTGGGAACGCAAAGAGGGGTTGCTCCAGTGTGCAGAATTAGACCACAGCTCCTTCCAATTCAGCCATCCAATTAAGAAAGGTGTCTTGAAGACAAAAGATGGAGTACATATAAATTATATTTTTAATTAAAAATGTGTATATCTAGTTTAAAAACAGACACAACATATGAACAAAAATTAAGAGAACTGAAATCTTGGAAACTCACATTCTTTTGGCTGCATTAAATACCTAGACTGACCTCTTTCCAAAAATACCAAGATCCTGAAGTCTCAGGACAAGAGATGATGTCAGTCCCTTGAACTCTACAGGGCAGGATTTCAGTAATGATGTTTTGTGACTGTAGCAAAAGCAACAGTAACAGAATCTGGGCCCACTAGTGACATTTCAAATTCTCCACTTCTTTTTTCAGGAAGTTTGGAAGCACTGTCAAGTATGGAAGTTCCCATGATTCTCGGGGAATTTAGAAATGAAGGTGAAACAGGACCCATGAATCAAAGTCTCCTCCTTCAAAGCTGAGCAGATTGTGGATTCATAAAATTAAATATGGAAGAGATATGATTTTATTTAATTTCATGCTGGAAAAGCAGGTCTAACTGGTCAAAATTAGAATAAGAAAAAATTTAAAACAAAAAACATGTGTAGGCCTGATGGAAGACATCAACGATTAAGTAAAAAAGATGTGAAAGATGGGAAAAACATGGTTTCACTTCAGTCAGTACCTTATCTTAGAACCAGGGGCAAAGGGAAAGAGAGACAGAAGTTGTTAGAAGAAGGGAATTAAAGAAACTCCTTTCAGATGACTTCTACTGCAGTGAAGTAGGGGTTAGGGTTACACACCAAAAATGAGGAGAAATAGAAGCTGGAAAGTGTAAAGATTTCATTCAGCCATGATGGGAAATCAAACAGGAAATTCATAGGAGAAATTCAGCTTTTTTCTAAAGACACTTCTAATAATCTTTGTATTTCTCATAATTTTTTGTAGACTTCTTTTCTTATAGCTCAAAATCCCACCCTTTAACACATCCAGATTAATGTGATTTTAATTAATTTGATTGGCAAACAAATAGTAAATTTCTGGAACAGTGTTTCTTGACTATCTGTCTGAGAATCTCTTGGGGAGTTTGTTTAAAAGGAAGATTCCTGGACCCCACCCAGACCTATCTGACAGAGTATCTGGGATCTGGTGCCTGGGAATCTGCATGCTAACAAGTTTCTCAGGTGATTCTTGCACAGCAAGCCAGCACTGATCTGATGATGCTGTTTTAGAACCACTATCTTAGCTCATGTCTAGTCCAGCAAGTCCTATGCATGACTATTCACCCACATCCTGTTTTTAATCAGTGGCTGTGTCTACAGTTTTAAAACTAAAATAAAAGTGTCACACATTGTGGTGAGGAAATGACAACTGTGCCTTCAAATGCAGCTAGCTAGGATCAGACTCAAACCCAAGCACATCCTCTATGACTTTATTAGTTCTCGTTTTTTAAAAAAACAGTTTAAAATCCACTTATTTATGGATGGTCAAGAATGGTAGAATTACAATACTGAAGCTGCATTGTTTAGTCAATTAGATTTGAAGATGTATCAACCTAGTTACTTGATTCTGGGCATTTGGGGGCAAGACAATTACAGAATTTTACTTTCCAAACAGTGCAAACACTATTCCTCTTCTCATTTCCTCTCTGGTTTAACTGGTTCATTGGGACTTGGAGATTCAAGTAGGAAACAAGTGTGGCAAAAATGGAAGGCACTTTGCTTTGGCCATTGAGAAGGAAGGTGGGTACCATTCCACCTTCTCTGCTCTTCAGTCTGAGCACAGACACTTTCATCAGTAATGAATTTCTGATCTGGGCAGAATACTGTCATGTCAACCTTACCAAATTGTCACTGTTGTGAAGGAAAGGAAAGCTTACTTCAAATTCAAGTGATTTGCTTACATGAAAAACTTTATAGTTTCTTTTCTCATATGTCTGACTTTCATGCATGCTAAATGGCTTCAGTTATGTCCAACTCCTTGCAACTCTATGGACTGTAGCCCTCCAGGGTCCTCTGCCAGAATTCGCCAGGCAAGGATAGTAGAGTAGGTTGCCATGCCCTCCTCCAGGGGAATCTTCCTGACACAGGGATCGAACCCACATCTCCTATATCTCCTGGGTTGACAGGCGGGTTCTTTACCACTAGTGCCACCTGGAAAATCCATCTGACTTAATGTCATAACATAAGCGAAGTTCTTTGTTCTCCTCTTCTGAAGGATTTTGTGAGAAATAATAATCACATTTCTAATTCCAGTCTGAGTTTAGTGGTCCTTGTATAAATGGTTAAAGTATATTACAAATCTTTACCTTAGAATTTATTATGAGGAATTCCCTAGTGGTCCACCGGCTGGAATTCCACACTTCCACTGCAGGGGTTAGGGGAACAAATATCCTGCATTCTGCGTGGTGTGGTAAAAAAAAAAAAATGTATCATTCTATGATATAAATATGTCTTCTAACAGAACTCTACCCAAACTCTTGTCTCTTTAATAAATATTTTCTTCATCTAATATCTGTAGAAATATAAGGAAAAAAAGTGTGCATGCCATCCTTGTGAGTTAAGTTGTGCACCTAGGAAAGGCAAGTGGAAAATCTCACAAAAGATATCATGAAGCGGCATTCTTTACCATCAGAATTTGTAGGTAGGTCGCCTCCCTGTACAGATGGAGAACCTTGATTGTGTCAGCATTATTATTGTTCCTTGTGACTTGTCTTTTCTTTGGTTGCTTTTAAATTTTTTCTCATTGGCTTAAATGTTCCATGGTTCTACTCTAATGTGTGAGAATGGGTTTATTCTTATTTACTCCCCTCAAGTTGTTCTTGGGTGTTTACCATTTCTGCTAAATTCTCAGTCAGATCTTCAAATATTGCTCCCCCTCTAATTTTCTCTATATCTTTCCAAATATCCATTAGCTCTATACTGGACTTTTTCATTCTCTTTGCCTTGACTTTAACCTGTTTTTGATACTTTTAATCTCTTTATCATTCTCTCTACATTAATGCAGTTTCCTCCATCGTTCAGTTCATAAATTCTATCTGTATCTATGTGTGATATGCTGTTTCATCCATTGTGAAGATTTAATTTCAGTGACAATATTTTTAGAATAGAAATGTGTTTATATTTATCTATATCTTCCCAATTAATGTTGCTATTTTTTTCCAAAATGATTTTTATTCTTTTTGTTCTCTCTAATCAATTTCAAAATCCTTATATTTAATAAACTTTATTTTTAGAACAATTTTATATCTACAGAAAAGTTGTGAAGATTGTACACAGAGTTCCTGTATACCTTGCACCCAGTTTCCCCTCTTCCTGACATTGTACATTAGTATGGTACATTTCTTATATTTAATGAACCAATATTAATATACTATTACATTAACTACCTAAATGTGATTTTATGGACATTAACTAATGTCCATACTTGATTCAGAATCTCTTTTACCTCATGTCCTTTTCTGTTCCAAGATGCTATTCGGATATCGCATTATATTTATCCATCTGTCTGCATAGGCTACTCTTGGCTATGACAGTTTCTCAGACTTTACTTGTTTTGATAACCTCAACAGTTTTGAGAAGTACCAGTCAGCATTTTGTAGAATGTCTTTTAACTATGATTTTTTTTTCATGTTTTTCTTGCTATTAGACTCAGGGTATAGATTTAGGGGAAGAAGAACTCAGAGGTAAAGTGCCATTTGCACTATGTCATATCAAGTATACATATTATCTAAATGCCCTGTCATTACTGATGCTGATCTTGAGCATCTGACTAAAGTAGTGTTTATGGAGTCTCTCTCTTGTAGAGTTACTTTTGTTCCTCCCCTTTCTACATTGTACTCTTTGGAAGGAAGTTACCATGCTTAAGGAATAGGACTTCTGCTCCACTTCCTTGAAAGCAGAGTACATTAATTACATGGAATTCTTTCATACAGGAGATTTGTCTCTTCACCCCATTTATTATTTATCTATCTATCTATTTCAGTATGGATGGACTCATGCAAGGACATTTATTTTGTATCTTGGGTTACAAGCTACTATTCTATTTTGTTGCTCGAAGTGTTCCATTTTAGGCCATTGGAAGCTCGTTCCATTGGCTTCTGTGTCTCCGATCTATTCCCATCACTGTGAGGGTTTTTTTCTTCTTTTTCTTTAATATGTCCTTATTTTCTAGCACTATAAAACACTCGAGGATCTTTTTGTACATTTCTTGCGCCAATCCTAAAATCAGTTATTTTTCCAGGGAATGCTGGTTTCTTTTATTGGAGGATGATATCGGAAACCAAGATCTTAGTGTTAGGTGTGCTCATTGCTACCCGGATATCTTTGTTTCTGGGCCCTGTCAGCTGACAGAGCAAGTTAATATATGTGTGTATATTAACCCATGTATATTACATATCTATAAGTATTTCTCTGTATAATCATATATATCTATATTGATATTATAGTGGGTAAATTCTGATTTCTCCAATTCTAGTTACTTTTTCCACATGAATCATTTTAGCCTCTTCTCTTGCTTATCTGTAAATTTTCACTCTAACAGTGAAAGCCTGGTTCCCATAATCAGCCATTTATTTATTAATAGCTTAATTACAATATACATATATACCAGTGTCAGAATGTTTAACTAGCATCCTCATGGGAAACAATTGCTTCAGTTAGAGTATGATGTTTATGTGTCATTTTTTTTCTTGCCTTTAATATTATAGACTTAAGTCATTTCCAAAGTTACTTAGGTCAGCTTCTTTTCCTTTCACTTTCTTCAGTTGTTTCATACATTATTAATACAGTCAGACTGACTTGTCACATTCTGCATTCAATTCTGGGATTCCCCCAACCTTCTAAGTGGGTTTTTATTAATTTGCATACATTAAGTCATCCTTTGTGCTGAAAATTCTATAGGTATTGACAAATGCATACTGTCATATATTCATAATTATAATGTCATACAGTCATTTGCTGTTCTTAGTCTGCTCACCTCCCACAACAAAATTCCGCAGACTGGGTAGCATACACAACAGAAATTTTTCTCTTCGTTCTGGATGCTGGTTCCAGATCTAGTCCAAGATCAATTTTGGGAGGGTTCAGTTTTTGGTTAGAGCTCTTTTCTTGGCTTGCAAGTAGCTTCTTTGTCCTCAGACAGCTTCCCTACCCCAAGGCTCTGCTAAGCAATCCGCCTCCAGAACTACGAGAAAATAGATACCTGCTGTTTCACCACCTACCTGGTCTGTGGTATTTTATTTCGATAGCCCAGGTAGACTAAGAGAATACTATACAACTTATGAGTGTTCCATCTAATCCACCGTCTCCATACACCCAAACACTCCACAGTACCCCCCCAAAATCCTGCAAACCACTGATATTTTCACAATCACTACAGTATTGTCTCTTCCAGAATATCACATAAGTGGAACTATACAGTATGTAACCCTTTCAGACTAGCTTCTTTCACAAAATCAACATGTATTTAAGGTTCATCAAGACTTTTCCTGGCTTGATAGCTCATTTTTACAATAGTTGAATAATATTCCACTGTTTATCCATTAACCTATTAAAGGACATTTCAGTTCATTCCGATTTTTTCTGTGATTGAGAATAAAACTGCCACAAATATTTGGTTTTGTTTTTGTTTTTTTTTGTGAGGACGTAAGTTTTCAAGTCAATCAGGTAAACATAAGCATGAAAAAAGTGAAAGTGTTAGTCGCTCAGTTGTGTCCAACTGTTTGTGACCTTGTTGACTGTAGCCTGCCAGGCTCCCCTACCAGGCAAGAAAACAGGAGTGGATTGCCTTCTCCAGGCGATCTTCCTGACCCAGGGATTGAACCCAAGTTTGCCACACTGCAGGCAGATTCTTACCATCTGTGTACCATAGAAGCCCCCAATATAGGCATACTTAAGAGATACTACAGATTCAGTTCCAGACTCTGAAATAAAGTAAATATGTGCATGCTAAGTCACTTCAGTTGTGTCTGACTCTTTGCAACTCTATGGACTGCAGCCTGCCAGGCTCCTCCATCCATGGGGTTCTCCAGGCAAGAATACCAGAGTGGGTGGCCATTGCCTCCTCCAGGGGATCTTCCTGACCCAGGGATCGAACCTTCATCTCTTAAGTCTCCTGCATTGGTAGGCGTGTTCTTTACCATTAGCACCATTTGGGAAGCCCTAATAAAGTAAACAACACAATAAATAGAGTTACATGGTTTTTTGGTTCCCCAGTATATATAAAAGTCATATTTAAACTATATGACTGTCTATTAATTGTGCAATATCATTATTTAAAACAATAGCCAATGGGACTTCCCTGGTGGTACAGTGGAGAAGAATATGCCTGCCAGTGCAGGGGACACAGGCTTGATTCTCCTGTCAGGGAAGATTTTACATGCAGTAGAACTGAGTCCACATGCTGTAATTACTAAAACCCATGCACTTAGAGCCCATGCTCTACAATAAGGGAAGTCACCATAATAAGAAGCTCATGCACTGCAGTGAAGGCTAGCCCCAGATCACCTCAACTAGAGAAAGCCCGCATGCAGCTACAAAGGCCCAGTGCAACCAAAAATAAATAAGCTAATTAGTTAACAGAAAAGAATAGGATTAAAAATATCCACCAATTCATATACCTTAATTTAAAAAGACTTTACTGCTAAAAAATGCTAACCGTCATCTGTATCTTCAGTGTGTTGCAATATTTTTGTAGGTGGGGTGTCTTGCCTTGATGTTCATGGCTGCTGACTGATCATGGTGGTAATTGTTAAAAGTTAGGACAGCTGTGGAATTTTTTAAAATAAGACAAAAATAAAGTCTGCCACATCTATTGACTCTTCCTTTCAGGAACGATTTCTCTATAACATGCAATGCTATCTGATAACATTCTACCGATAATAGAACTTCTTTCATAATTGGAGTCAGTCCTCTCAAACCCTACTGCGGCTTTATCAAATAAGTTTATGTAATATTCTAAATTCTTTGTGATCATTTCAACAGTCTTCACAGCCTCATGACCAGGAGTAGATTCCAACTCAATAAATCACTTTCTTTGCTCATCCCTAAGAAGTAATTCCTCATCAATTAATATTTTATCATGAGATTGCAGCATTACAGATACATCTTCAAGCTCCAATTCTACTTCAGATTTTCTTGCTATTTCCACCAAATCTCCAGTTGTCTCCTCTACTGAAGTTCTGAGCCCCTCAAAATCTCCTACAGGAGGTGGAAATAATTTCTTCCAAATTCTTGCTAATGTTCATATTTTGGCCTCTTCCCGTGTATCACAGTTGTTCTTAATGGCATTTAGAATGGCAAATGTTTTCCTGAAGTTACTATGCCCAGGTCCATTAGAAGAATCACTATCTATGGCAGCTACAGCCTTACAAAATGTATTTCTTAAATAATAAGACTTAGAAGTCAAAATCATTCTTTAATCCATGAGCTGCACAATGAAAGTTGTGTTAGCAGACATGAAAACAGCATGAATCTCATTGGATAGCTCCATCAGAGCTCTTGGGTGATCAGGTCCATTGTTAGTGAGCAGTAATGTTCTGAAAGGAATCTTTATTTTCTGAATAATAGGTCTTAACAGTGAGCTTAAAATAGTCAGTAAACCATGTTGTAAGCAGATGTTTTATCATGTAAGCTCTGTATTTTTCCATTGATAGAGCACAGGCAAAGTAGTTTAACATACTTCTGAAGGGCTCTAGGATTTTCAGAATGGTTTCAACTTAAAGTCAATTGCTGCATGAGCTTCTAACAACAGAGTCAGCCTGTCATTTGAAGCTTTGAAGCCAGGCATTGACTTCTCCTCTCTAGCTATGAAAGTCCTAGATGGCATCTTCTTTCAATAAAGCTGTTCATCTACATGGACAATCTATTGGTTAGTGTAATCACCTTCATTAATGATCTTAGTGAGATCTTCTGAATAACTTGCTGCAGCTTCTGCATCAGCATTGCTTCTTCACCTTGCACTTTGATGTTACAGAGATGGCTTCTTTCCTAAAAACTTCAGCAACCAACTTCTACTACCTTCAAAAGTTTCTTCTGCAGCTTCCTCACATCTCTTGGCCTTCATAGAATTAATTAATGCTCTGGATTAGGATTTGGGTTAAGGAAATATTGTGGCTAGTTTGAGCTTTTATCCAGACCTCTCAAACTTTTCCCATATCATCAATAACACTGTTTCACTCTCTTATTCATGTTCTAGTAGCACCTTTAATTCCCTTCAGTATTTTTTTTCCTTTGCATTCACAACTTGGCTAACTATTCAGGAAAAGGACCTAACTTTTGACCTATCTCAACTTTCAGCAAGGCTTCCTCACTAAGCTCTATCATTCTAGCTTTTGATTTAAAGGTGACTCTTTCTTTCACTTGAACACTTAGAGACCCATTGTAGAGTTATTCACTGGCCTAGTTTCAGTATTGTGTATCTCAGAGAATAGGGAGGCCTGAGGCAATGGGGAGATATGGGGGAACAGTTAGTCGGTGGAACAGTCAGAATACACATAACATTTATCAATTAAGTTTGCCATCTTATATGAACACAGTTTATGGCAGTTCAAAACAACTAGAGTAATAACATCAAAGATCACCGATCATTATAACAAATATAAAATATAATAGTAATGAAAAAAATTTAAATATTGCAAGAATTTGCAAAATGTGACACCGAGACATGAAGTGAGCAAATGCAGTTTGCTGATAAACTTGCTTAATGTGGGTTGCCTTCAATTTTTTTAAAGACCTTCAATTTATTTAAAAAAAAAAAAAAAGAGCAATACCAGTGAAATAAAACAAAATATAGGTATGTCTGTACCTAAAAGTGCAAATGCTAGATCATATGGTAAAATTATGTTTAGATTCGTAAAAATACTGCCAAACTGTCTTCCAAAGCACTATACTAGTTTGCATTCCCATCAGCAATGAAGGAATATTCCTGTTAGTCCACATCCTTGCCAGCAGTTTATATTGTCATTTATCTGGATTTTAGTCTTCCTAATATCCATGGAGTAGTATCTTGTTACTACTTGGGACTTAATTTGTAAATTAAATTTAATTTGTAAATCCCAAGTGACAAATGATATGAGCTCTTTTAGTGCACTTATTTGCCACCTACATACCATCTTTGGAGATGTGCTTGCTCACATCTTTTGAGCATGCTGTAATTGGGTTGTTTGCATTCTTATTTTTGAATTTTAAAAGTTCTTTTTATATTTTGGATGCAAGTTCTTTTTCAAATATATGTTTTGCAAATATTTTCTCCCAGTGTAAGATTTTTCTTTTGATTCTTTTAATAGTATCTTTCATAAAGTGGAAGTATTTATTTTAATAAAATCCAATATATCTGTTTTTAAATTTCCAAATCACCTTTTTGGTGTATGTAAAAAATTATCATCAAACCCAAGGTTACCTAGATGTTCTCCTATGTCATCATCCAGAGATTTCAAACTTTTATGTTCTGCATCTAGGTCTATGATTCATTTAAGTTAATTTCATGAAATGTGTAAAGTCTTGCATATGGATGTCCAATTGTTCAAGAACCATTTTTGAAAATACTGTCCTTTCTCCATGAAACTACATATACTTCTTTGTCAGAGATCAGTGGCTATATTTATGCAGGTCTATATCTGGGCACTTTAATCTGTTTCATTGATCTACAAGTCTATTCTTTTGCCAAAACCATGTTGTCTCAATCATTATAGATTTATAGGACATCTAGAAATTGTGTATTATGATTTCTCTAATTTTCTCCTTCTTCTCTTCCTCCTCCTCCTTCTTGTACTTCTTCTTTGGTGTTACATTGGCTATTCTATTTTTTACTTTTTCATAGAAATTTTAGAATCTGTTTCTCAATGATTACAAAATAGCTTGCAGGAATGTTGATTGGGATGTCAGTGAATCTATAGATTAAGTTAGGAAGAACTAATATCAACACTATTGAGCCTTTCAATCCATGAGCACAGAATATCTGTTTAGATTTTCTTGGATTTATTTCATCAGCATTGACATATAAATAGATCTGTATAGATATGTATATATTTTGTCAAGTTTATACCGAAGTGTTTCATTTTTTGGTACTATTGTGAATAGTATTGATGGTTGAGTTTAAAATCTAGTTGTCCATTTCTTGTATACAGGAAATCAGTCACCATGCTTTTGTATAGTGATTTGTGTCCTGTAACCTTGCCATACTCACTTATTAGTTTCAGAACGTTTGTTGTTGATTTAGGGGGATTTTCCACATTGACAATCATATTATCTGAAAACAAAGGCAATTTCATGTCTTCCTTCCCAATTCATATCTTTTATTTCCTTTCCTTGTCTTAGTGAACTAACTAGGATTTTCAGTATAGTGGTAAATAGAAGTGGTGAGTGGATATCCTTTGTTTGTACCTCATCTTAGGGGGAAAGCATCCAGTTTCTCACATCATAATATTAGCTAGCTGTACGGTTTTTATAGATGTTCTTTATCAAGTTGTGGGGCTTAAGATGTACATGCATTCTATTCTTCAGTCTTATTTTCCCAAGTTCTAATAAATGTGCTATTTGCAAGATCACCAGAAAATTTGCTCATAGTTAATCATATCATTTTGTGTTTTACAGTTTTGATTATGAAAGTTTTGTTTTTCTGTGGAATTCCTTTCATTTGCGCACAAAGATGTACCCACATAGACATGATAAAGTCCAGCATATCAATCAGTGAATTCACTTAAATACATTCAGATTCCCTGAGCAGAATTTAGAAGCAAGTAACTGGTTCACTCTTTAACATTCTTTTAAAATCTTCTGTCATTTCATGCAGCTGGGGGACAAAGCTGGGAGGTCTGTAATAGACCTGGATATAGTTTCCTCATCAGCTTTTTGGCTGGTTATACAATCTTGGCCAATTTCTTTAATTTAAAAAGTTGTTTATCTTAACATTTCTCTATGTAAAAATTAAAAATGGTGACAGTCACACTTTCTTTTTGCTCAAAGAATTTTAGAGAAGACTCAGTATCTTAAATTATCAATTTGTGAACTCCTTGAATAGTGTTGTGAATAGCTTCTAAGGTAGCTCCCAATCCCTTCCTCCTGATGCTCATGCCTTTGTGTAAGCCCAGCTTTGAGAGTGTGGGTGGGTCCTGTGACTTGTATCTAACAAATAGATGGCACAGTTGATAGGATATCACTCTTATGATTATGTTCTGTTCTATGGCAAAGGTACTGGGATGTCAGTCTGGTTACATTGCGTTATTCAGGACTCTGTCTCACTTCCCTGGTGGCTCACATGGTAAAGAATCTGCAATGTGGGAGACTCAGGTTCAGTCCCTAAGTTGGGGAAAATCTTCTGGAGAAGGGAATGGCTACCCCCCTCCAGTATCTTGCCTAGAGAATTTAATGGACAGAAGAGCCTGGCAGGCCACAGTCCATGGGGTCACAAAGAGTTGGACATGATTGAGCAACTAATGCTTGTAGTATCTCTTTCTCTCTGTTGTTGGGTTTTGATAAGCAAGATGCCATGAAACCTATGGCTATAAGGAATGCTTCTGACAACAACCCTGAGAAATTGTGATAGGAAATCCTTCCCCAGGCAAGCCTGTAGATAAGAACTCAGTCCTGGGTGACATCATGATTGCTGCTCTGTGAAACACTGAGGATGTTACAGAGTGTAGGGTCTGGCTGCCCACAGTTCAAAAGCCAATAAACAGGCCAGTTTCGTGGAAAGAAAAGCTTGCTTTATTTCAGATGCCAGCAACTAGGGGGTGGTGGGCAGATATCTAAAGGCCATACCCCACCCCCACAACTGGCAGAGCCCCCCTCCACAGCCAGAGGGGCCAGAGCTTTTAGAGAGAGAAGTGGGGTTACATACAGAAACAGCACAGTCATCTTTGACAGTCATCTTCAAATTGGTCATCAGTGGTCTAACCAATCAGAGAAGGCAATGGCAAACCACTCCAGTTTTCTTGCCTGGAGAATCCCAGGGATGGGAGAGCCTGGTGGGCTGCTGTCTATGGGGTTGCACAGAGTCGGACACGATTGAAGCTACATGACTTAACCATCTGGTGGCTCAGATGGTAAAGAATCTGCAATGTGGGAGACTCAGGTTCAATCCTTGAGTTGGGGATAATCAGCAGCGGCAGCAGGTCTAACCAATGTCAACTTGGTTGTCTTAGGTACAGTTAATTTTCAGTCCCAGGGTCGGTTTCCTCCCATTTATTTGAGGCCAGTTCTTGGAATTGTGGCAGCTGATGTCATGGGTATAGTCTGTCATCATGTAGTTCATTTTTTCATGTGGTGTTTTAGTATCTATAAGACACCTCCTGGGATATTGTTCAGAATATTATCTATAGTCCTTGAGAAGGAAATAAAGGTCCTTAACTATGTTTAACAACTGTAATATTATTATTTGATCTCCTTTGACTGTTTTCCTTTGTTTCTATATTTTTATTTCTCTGATTAAACTTATTCTTTGACTGAAGTTGTCCACAAACAAAAGCAGGCAGAGGATGTTGCAGGGGTCAGGGGCAAGGATCACAAGGTCCTGCTTCATTTCAAGGAGACCCAGCTAAACCTTGCCCATATTCCTGACCCACAAACCTTTGAGATAATAAATATGTTTTAAACCTCTATGTTTACAGCAATTTTTCAAACAACAACAGAAAGCTAGTACAAGTACAAAGCCTCAATTAAGTGGTAATATATTTTAAGAAACTCAAAGAGGTAGGTGTTAATAGGTCACTCTAGATTTTTTTTTAATTTCACTTCATTTAAAGTAAGTAAAGACAGAGACCGCAGAAAGTTCTGTCACTGAAGAGTAGCATTCTTTATTTGAGAAAGGTGTCAAAATTTTATTTTATTGCCCCTAGTTCTATAAGGAATTGGATATAAAGCACCAATAATTTTGTGATCCAAAGTATGGTATAGCTGTTATGTATCATTTACTATGCTTAGACTGTATAAATCCACAAATATTTATACCTTATGATTAGTATACACAAGCTGTTTCCAAGTTTGATCTTCAGTTCAGACCAGAATTTTTAAATTGTTTGTGTCATGTACTAAGATGGAAAAGCATTTAAAAATAGAAATGATAAATAAAAGTCATTTCAAAAAATATAGTTCCAACCTGTTTGGCATGGTGGTGTTCCTATAGTCACATGACAAGAGTGATTCCTAACAGGTTTGATTCAAATCTAATTATCAATCAAAGCCATATTAGAAAAATGCACTTTCATAACAAATTGCCAATAAATAAATTCACCAATATTACATATTTGACAACTTTTGGGTTAAAAAAAAAACTCTTCACTTTTCTTTTTCCAGTAAATTTTATCAAAGTAAGTCACTGTGGTCATTGTGCACCAGAAAATTAGAGCAATGACATCTTCTAAAGCCCCACTGAGGTCAGACTCAGGCTGAAAAACTATGCTATGAGACATTTACCCACATTTCCACTCAACAACAGGTTTCTTTCAACTTGTGAACACACAAATCATGAGATGCCCTTCCTTCCTGTACTTTGGTCAAAAAATGCTTAACTTTTTTTCCAGAACATATCTAACTAGACTCTCATGCTTCTTATCGCAGACAAGAGTCCAATATGCTGTGCTTCTTCCCTCTACCATTTTGGGGTTGATGTTTACTGTAAAATGGTATCATACTATAACACTTAAAACCACAGAAAAGCAAATGATATGTTGTCTAATTTTCCAGATGAACTGTGGTAGTTCTTAAAACATTGTTCACATAGAATACTTTAAAATCCTCTTTCCTAAAATAAATGTGGTATTTTTGCCCCAGACTTGGTGAAAGAGGATTAACAGAAAATGTTGCATTCATGTAAGCAGATCTTTAACATGACAGTTCTAGTATGTGGTGAGAAATAAGCAATATCTGTCAAATCACAATTGATTTGCAAGCCCCTGTTGAAAGTAAATGTATTGCACACCGTGTAGTTATCATAAGTCATGTGCTTATATCTGAAAACTTGCTTGTAGACCTGAGAAGAGTCACCTAATATATGTTTGCCTTCCTATTTACCAAATAGGTTTTTTCTCCTATTTACTATATCCTTATTCATGCAATATCTACAATGGTACATTTTAAATATTGAGGTTGGGGCAAATGGTAGTCTTGTGGTGATAACTGCACAGAACCAGCAAAGAGGTGAACAACATCCAGAGAGACTAAGCAGGTAAGCTAGAGTTGGCAAAAACTGGCTTCAAACATTAGCCCTCTCAGGGACCATGGGAGCTTCTCTGAATACCTGCTTCCTTATCTATATGCTTAACGTCTCTCTACAGGGTTATTTCTGGGATCCCATGGACAACATCTTTCACCTATTCTGCATTCAGTAAATGATGGACAAGACGGCCTTTGTTCCTGTGAAAGCTCTGCTTCTCACACGAATGATTCTTATGCAGGGCCCACTGGATACTCCCGAATTCAAAGAATTAAGAGAAAGGATGTCCTCATTAGAAATATTTTCCTACTTTATCATGTATTTCTTACCCTACAAGCTTCCTTGCCTTCATCTCTTTTTTCTCAAACTGAGTCACTCTTTATCCAGTTTATTTGAGTGTATCAGTTGTACTCAAAGTCATCTATCTCTCACACATACACACACACATGCACACGATCAGTAGGGACCATTTATTGCATTGTCCAGATTATCTACCCTAGAACATAGGTAACGAGCCGCTGTCTCACCAGAACAGAGAAATCATGAACTTTAATGGGCATTGAATAAAAATGTGATTGAAAGGTGAGGAGTAAAGTGATACCAACCTAATTAATAGACAAGAGAGCGCTGAGGCAATAACTACTAAGAATACATAATATTAAGTGATGAATAATGTGAAAAAAATTCAACAGGAGGAAAATCTTTTTCCTAACTAATTTTTCAAATTTTAGATATTTGTTCAAAAAAAAAATCACAAGGCTGTAGGATCTTGAGAGTTCCAGACTTGTCATCAGTGTTTAGGAAGAGCAAAAGTTGAATCAGGGAAGAAAGAAATCCTCATCCATTTTGTTTAGGCCACCAATAAAAAAGACCTTATTATAGTCTTCTTTAGCACCCATCTTAGAAAACATCTTTCAATGGATTTTATAAAGCTTAAATCCTCCTATTAAATCTTCTACTTCCTGCTTTATCATCACTGTGGATGTAAAAAAGGGCTGATAATCATCTTCGCTTATAATCTTTCATAGATTTGAACAGAAACATTCAAAATCACCTATTAATAAGCCTCCCCATAGTCTACTGAGCTTAAGCAAATACAAAGTTTTGTAACCTACCAATTAATCTACAGAAGGTATTTCAAATAATTACTTTCTGTCACTTTCTTATTTATACCTAATTCTAAAAAGTTCCCAACTTTTCACATGACTAATCTAGGAAATAAATATTACCTTTGCTTTCACAGGCAGCATTAAAATGACCAGATGCTTGAATTAATTTGTGATATTTTGTAATTTATTATTATTTAATTTTCCTACTGCCTGCTTAGAACTTGAACCATTCTGGTGAAAAAACAATTGCAGAAGCATACATAAGGGTACAAAAGTTTAAATAAAGTTCACTACTGCCATGAAATGAGATGTCAGTTTTGCAATCCATCTGCACTTTCCCACCAAGTTGGGTGGAGTTGATCTAAAAGAATCTGAAGATATTTACAAAATAAGCTAATATGAAAGGGCACGACAACCATTAAAAGCGACTCTCTTCCTCTTCCACAGCACGGTGAAGGCCTGGGATGAATTTCAAGAGCTGTTTCCGGACACTTCCCCGTCTGCTTTTCCTGGGCAGGGTCCCATACATGCCCGAGAAGTTGCCTTCGCACAAAGGAGACATGGACCCGCTGCTGGCAGAACTAATGCTCTGATTCCTCCTCGAAGAAGACCTCTTCAGAAAATCATCTCCTTCCTTGGGGACAAAGCACTCATCATCTGTGCTTGTCTGGCGGCTAAAGGCTTCCCGGCTTGAGTCTTCAGACGCACAGGTCTGGTATCCATCCTCACTGTCTATCGTCATGGAGCTCAGCCAGCTCTTACAGCTGCTTGCACTGGATAATCGATTCCGGTCCGGGAGGGCTGCACCAGGCAGGGGTCCAAGCAATGTTAATTCATCTATGTCCATATTTTCCAAACTTGGGCAGTTAGTTGCATCACCTAGAATGCAGAAAAGAAAGTCTAGGGTGAAACAGATCTAAGAATCACTTCTTACAAGTAAATACATCAAAATTTCTCTTTGAAAGGAACAAGAAAGAGTAAGGGTAAATAATTCTTTTCACCAAGCTTGCAAAAATGAGTGACTGTCTATGAGATCATTTGATAAGCTTTACAGTATGATTTTTCAAGCTATTTGTCCATAGTGTGTGCTTAGTTACTCAGTTGTGCTTTACTCTTTGTGACTCTGTGACTATAGGCTACCAGGCTCTTCTGTCCATCGAGTTTTCCAGTCAAGAATACTGGACTGGGTTGCCATTTCCTACTCCAGGGAATCTTCCTGACCAAGGGACCAAACCTCCATCTCTTGCATCTCCTGCATTGGTAGGCGGATTATTTAGCACTGCGCCACCTGCTCTTGTTTATGGATTAGTTTCATGGAAAGGATACCATGGTCACAAAAATGGTCTAGATTAAATAAATTGAAACAAAATTCTTCACATGAGAACAATTCAACTCATCTAACAGTATTCCAGTGCAACTTCTGAATTTCCAAAAGAATCACTTCTTACATTGAAGTGACCCTGCCACTTTTTATGAAAATCAACATAGAAATGGGTTCCAAAAAATATACTTGGAGAAATGCCCTCATATGGATTTTCTCTATTTTAGTTCCTCTGATTTTTAGTTACTGCATTTTTTAATAATTGTCAAATTATTATAACATCACTTCAAGTGTATGGAAAGCACAGTTATAAAATCTGCACCTCACAGACTGATTATTAGAGAATTCAAAGATGTTTAGAGCAGAAAGGATATCTTAGAGCCTCGATATTCCCAGTTTATTCTTAGAATACTTTAATACTTAAATTCTTTGAAATGGTAGTGTACCCAGAAAACACCCCTGTCCTAAAATAAATAATCATTTGAAAAAATTGAATGTTATCTGCGTGGCTGAATTTCTTCATCAACCTTTTATAACCTGCATCTGGGCTCTCCAAACTCAAATTTTAATCTCACACCAAATTCTGGTCATATCCCACTTGCTTCTTTACTATTTGAGTTGTTTGGTATGCTGCTAAAAGAAAGGAAATTATTTGTAATACTAGCCAGGGAAAAAAAAATCACTTGAAGGTGACTTTGCTTCAGGAAAAGTAATAGGACATTACACACTCAGAAATGTGTTTTTTTAACCTCATGCTGATTGTGTCTACTGCTGCTCTCCTTTGCCCTTGGTTGACAATATTAAGAGAGACTGTTTATTTTTCCATTTGATCTGCAAGGTTGAGTAGGGTCAGCCCTGTGGTGACCAGTTATAATGCGTTCTTTTTTGTTAACAAAACTTAATTCATTTCATCTGGCAACAAGTTGATGAATGTCTTTTGATTGGAAAGCATTTGGCTTGTAGAATCTCATGCCCTGGGTATATATTCTAGGTCTATAAACAGTAAACTAAAGAACTCTTTTAATCTCTCAAAAAAATATATACAATGGCCTTATGAGGAGCCAATCTCCTTGATCCTGAACAAAGGACTTTGTCTATACAAGGCCATGCCCACAGAACCACAGAACTGCCTACACTTATCAGATCAAACCCCATCTCCCCTTTAGGATGCTCCTCTGCAAGTGGAGGCAAAGATATCTCAAACACCCTGAAGTCGACAGAAATCCAGGAAGTGGTCATATATTTGTGCCTCCAACTTGTTAGCAAATTTTAGATCCCTCAAAAAAACCTTGTTATACATTTTTAAGAATATTACTTTATAAACACAAATAGAGAAGTAACTCATATATGTTTCATTTTCTGAAAAGAAAGAACTTCAACACAAACTTCTGTCATAAATTAGTGCCAAATTAAGAATTAACTGTCTTTTTTCTGTAAACAGATGATCACTTTAACAAACAGATATTGTAAGGCTGTAAATAGAGACTTTAGGTCAGTCTTATCTAACAAAAATATAACCTATATTTCATACCCATATAGCTAGTGGTTTCAGTGAATTATTTGTACACATAAGTTCATTCCTCAGGTTATACCAGTCACACAGTAAATGCCAAAGTCAACAAATTTTAAACTCAACTCTTCTTCTCAGAATGCATACAATGGCAAGAAGCATGTATTTACTGTTTTAAAGACCCTTAATATTTCTTGGGTTTGAGGGCCATGAAGGAGAATACCTCTGCATTATTGTAACTTACACAATTTGAACAAATAATACAAGCTCCACCTAAGAAGCATGTTACCAGTCCAGCTTCAAGAGTTTCTCAGAACTATGCAGCCCCTGAGCCATAGATAGTCTCAGGAATTTAATTCATCTGCCAAAGTAATAAGAAAATGAGGCAACCATTCATATTGCTCTTCTAAAATCCCCAGATGCTTCTTGCGAGTGTGCACACACATGTGTGTGTGTCCATGTTTTCATGTGCATGTATTATGTGTATGGAAGAAGGGATGTCATTTGACTTATCCCTCCTCCAAATACACTGGTCACTCCAAAAGCCAAGCCAAAGGAACACAGACTATTTTTGACCCATGCTAGACAATTTTTCCTTGTAATCATGACAATCTTAAAACAATTCAGACACAGAAGTACTGAAAATGAAATGTAAGTGTGGTTTGTGAACCGGAAATCACATTTACCAAGAAGCAGGCGTTGTTCCTGTAACTGCAGAGATCTGAACTCCACCCATTTCTTCCTCAAGGTTTGCTAAGAAAGAAGAAAAAAAGTTCTAATTATTAGGAAACCCCAGAGAAGATAGCAAGGTACTTTCAGGTGTTCAGATTTGTCAATTCATTTTTTTTCATTTCTTTCAAGCACTTACAATCCCTCCCATTCATTTGAAAGATTTTTCTTCTGTGTAATAGGGGAATATTGGGAACACCAATTTCTCAAGAAATAGTCTAGTATCACCAACAAATTGAAACAATGACATCGTTTCAATAGAGATGACAGATAATAGAAACAAAGATATTTATTTTATTTTTATTTTAAATTATAGGAAAAGCAGATTGCTTGGGTTTGCATCCATTTACTAGCTGATTTGGCAAGACTTTAAACTCTAGGCTTCTCTCATCTATAACACAAGGACAACAGAACATAAACCCTGGGATTTTCATGAGGATTATAAGCATTAGTAGATGAAAATAGGTGGAACAGTGGATACAGCTCAGTAAATGTTCAAAAAATGCCATGATCATTTGGAATGGACACAGAAGATGTGGTACATATATACAATGAAATATTACTAAGCCATGAGAAAGAATGAAATAATGCCATTTGCAGCAACATGGATGGGCCTAGAGATTATCATACTAAGCAAAAAGTAAGTCAGAAAGAGAAAGACAAATACTATATGATATCACTTAAATGTGGAACCTAAAAAAAAATGATACCAATAAGCTTATTTACAAAACAGAAACAGGTTCACAGACATAGAAAACAAACATGCTTATCAAAGGGGAAATAGGGCAGGGGAGGGATAAATGAGGAGTATAGGATTAAGACATACATACCACTATACATAAAATAGATAAACAACAAGAATTTATAGTACACCACAGAGAACTCCATTCAGTATCTTGTAGTATCATGTAACAGAAAGAAATCTGAAAATATATATATATGTATAACTGGATCACTTTGCTGTACATTTGAAACTAACACAATATTGTAAATCAATTGTGTTTCGATTTAAAAAAAAAACAACCATCATTCTATAAGCCTGGGTCACTAACACGATCTTTTCTGCTGGAGATCTATTTATCTTCTATATACAAACAGGGAAGCTGACCAGCTTTAGAAGATATCCTTGGAGGGCTAAACCTGCAACATTTCTTAAAAGTTCTCGACTTCTTAACTGCTCCCCTCCTTGGCTGCCCTGCGCACGAGGACAGTGGCCCAGGAAGGGGTGAAGTGGCTGTTGCAAAAGGGTCACGACTGCCCATGAGGCCTGGCCTAGCCCACAGCCGGGCTGCAGATGGGAGTCGAAAGTCAACAAAGCATCTGACAAGGCCAAAAGGCTCCTTCTCCTTCTGTCTGCTTTTTACTTCGCCCCTTCCTTTGCCACTTCAGGTCCCCACAGCAAGTCCCCAGATTTAGGTCCCCCACCGCTCAGATTTGCCTGTGGACATTTATCAGGAAGGAAAGGCAGCCTAGTTAGAAACAAGTGGTCCTTTGTACAAATCAGTCTGGAAGGGGCAGGCGAAGGCTAAAACGGGAGAGTGGGGGAAAGGTACATTTGGAAGGGGAAAACGAAAGGAAAAGAAAATATTACAAGAATGTCATTGAACGTTTAAGGGGGACTTTGGCTGGTTCAGGGAATGAACAATCACTGGGCAGGATTTTCTCAGCCTTGATAACAGTAATATATAGCAGCACTCCTTATGGCTGTCAATATGTAATCAATAAGTCAAAGACATAAAATACCTCGCTCAGTTAATTCCTTGTTCTGTCTATGCTATAACATAGTCTACCTGGCTCTGAGACGGCTTGGGCTGTCTGAATTATAGCTCTTGTGAACCTGAGGCCATGTGACGCTCAGAGTCAGGAAACCAGGAAGTACAGAACCAGCAGGGATCTGGCGTATACACTAAGTCCTTTTTTCCTTCCTAAAGAGGTTTATCTCTTACAAGAGAATAGAGTCCAGTTGGGGAGCATAAGGATGAACCACTACTCAAAACTAATTATAGGCAGAAGAGGAAGTTGTATTTCTGTACTTACTACCTATAAATACGAAGTTAGGGCTTGCCAAACGGTTTCTATGAAAATAAAGGTTTTTAAGTATCAAATCTGTTGATTTGTCCCAGTCATCTCAGTATGTCGTCACTTAAACCAAGAAAATACCAGTGTAAAGAGCAGCAGTGTCAAAGTGACTAAGAGCTTTTAGTCTGTACTGAAGCTTCCCTATTTTCCTCAGAGTCTGTTTCATTCTATTACTAACATCACAGTGGTGTATTTGGACAAATCTAACCTCTCATTATTAGAAGAAAAATGAAGCATAGGTGAGATCTAACCCTACTAGGCCACATCAGCTCAGCTCACTGTGCCTAGTTCAGTGCCTATCCTACTGAAGCTGCTCCTTAAACGTTGGCTAAATGAATAAACGAAAGGGTAGCTTCCTGAAACAACACTCAGCTGTCACAGACGGGATATTTGGTTGACTATATCTCCAATGTTTTCATGTCCCATGAGACTTATAGATAAACATTTCCATGGCACTTTTCTCAGATAGAAAACAATCTGCCTGAAATGCAAAGCAGGAGACCCTGGGTTTGGACCCTGGGTCGGGAAGATCCCCTGGAGAATGGAATGGCTACCCACTCCAGTATTTTTGTCTGAAGAATTCCATGGCCAGAGGAGTCTGATGGGCTACGGTCTGTGGGGTCACGAAGGGTAAGACATGACTGAGCAACTAACACTACTTTTATAGTGCTTTCACAGATAACTGTCCTAAAAGTTCCAGATTAAAAAATAAAGGTTCAATGTAGCAAATTATTTCCCAAGGGCTACTGACTCAGTAAATATCAGAGAATAGCTCCCTCAGTTAGCCCACTAGATGTGCTGTTTTCATGTCAAACATTTGAATCATAGGTCACAAGAAAGGGAATCCCTGAAAATTTAGCTCAGAAGGGACCATTGTTTCTGAAGAAGAGGTCATGGCCACACAAGGAGGCTTTGTGAGACACAATGCACACTAACATAGCAGGATGCACAAACTAAATGTCATCACGTGAAGGGGAAGCCAACCTGACTCTGGTTAATAGGTCAGACCCAGACGTTTCTAGCCCAAGTGATGAGCTGGAAATCTCACAATTACAAGATTAGAAAGGCAATAGAAATGAAAGATGATGAACAGGAAATGAACCCAAAGTTCTACTAGACCTGAAGAAAAAGAAAAAGGTCAGGAGAAAATTAAACCCTATGTGAGGCAGAGACAAAGACAGGTTTCCTGCTTGAGAGAAGAACCTTGGTTAAGCTCTACCACCATGAAAAGGAGGCTGAACAAAGCTGCCATGAAAAGCATGTACCCACAGGGGTAGGAGCACATGAACTCAGCCTCACAACCCAAGCTACATTCTGGCCCCCAAGGAAGGCATCCAAGCTGCCAGACTTGGCTCTGTACTGGAAGTCTTGAGTTACAGAGCAGAGGCCACTGCCCAACTCACACTGAGTGGTACAGCGAGGCCAAGGGAAGCAGGCAACCCACACTCCAGAACTCCATGGAAGTTTAATGATAAGAAAGACAACAAAACTGATAATCAGTACATTAATTCTCTCCCAACAAAATTAAAACAGAAAAGTGTTCAAAGATTTTAAAATAAAGAGTATTTGTAATCCTCTGAGAGAGAAATGTGATATTTTAAGAACAAGAAATTTGAAACAAAGGAAGAAAAGATAGGCATGAAAAAGAATTATTTGAAAATAAAAAATTAATTTTTAAAACTCAATAGAAAGAACACATTCTATACAGAACACAGACAATATTACTGAAGATATTATAAAGGAATTTGAAAATAATGTAATAATGAAAAGAATTGAAAAAGGAATGTAGATATAGTAAATACATACACATATATATGTATAAGTGAATCACTTTATTGTACACCTGAAACTAACATAATTGATTGTAAATCAATTATACTTCAATTAAAAAATTAAACAAAAACATAATGTGATACAAAACCTGAAAGGGTGGTTAAGAAGCATTGAAGGTAAATCAAAAGACTCTGAAATGTGCCTAACGGGAGTTTCAGAAGATTATCCAGGGAATGATGAGCAAGGTATATTCACCCCAAGCCAAAGAAAGTCACAAAAACTGAGGACACTGCAAGTTCCCAGCAGGATAAATTTAGAAATTCAAAAATCAGACTGTGGTAAAACTGTAGATCAGGAAAGACAAAAGAATACCTTAAAAGCAATCAGGAAAAGGATGAATAATTGACCAAAATTGAAATACTGGGTTATGAAAAGATCCCCAGGTGGGAAATCCTCTAGAGAGAATTACAAAGAAAAAAAGAAGAAGATATAAAAAGTAGTACAAATGAAAATGGAGACATAAGCAAAGCTTGTTAGAAAAGAAAAAGATGAAAATAGAATGTTTATTATCAACTTCATGCAATAAACTTGAAAATTTCAAACCTTTACTAGCAAAAACATCATTCAATAAAGCTGGCTCAAGCAAACAAACAAACAAAAGCAGAAACCTTCAGCAGTCTTTTTTTTTTTTAATTTTCTTTACTTTATTGTGTTGGTTTTGCTATACATTGACATGAATCCGCCATGGGTATACATATGCTCCCCCTCCAAAACCCCCCTCCCTCCTCCCTCCCGATTCCCTCCCCCTGGGTCAAGTTTAGAAGTATTCACATCAAAAAGAACCCCAAGCCCAGGTGATTCAGATAGTGTTACAAGAATTCTACGGAGGACAAAAAGGGGAAGAGATTCCTCAGCTCATGCTAAGAGCCTAGTAAATTTGATACCAAAACTAAAAAATAAGATAAAAAAGATAGTCTGTGAGAAGAAAATTACAAGCCATTCTACCTGTAAAATGAAGTTACCCTAAACAATTCTAAAGAAAATGTCAGCAGGCCAAATCTATAAGTATATGAAAAATATAAATTATGACCACAATTTACATAATTATGTCATACTTATTATAATTATGTAAATTATGGATTTATTATAGAAATGCAAGGGTGTTTTTACATTAAAAAATCTTTAAATGTTATTCACCAAACTGACAGATTTTTAAAAATAAATGAGAAGACCATCTCAACACTTAAAGAAAAAAAGATGTATCTGATACAAGATAATACTCAAGCACTATAGAAACAACTAGCAAACTTGGTATAGAAGGGAGCCTTCTTAACATGAAAAGTATATCCCTAGAGATAAGAAAAAGTCAAAACAACTCCCTTTATGGTCAAGAGCAAATCAAGGATGCCTACTAGTTTAGTTTCTATTCATCATTGTATTGTAGACCTTACCCAATATAGCAAAATAAGAGCTGAATATCATTCTTAATAGATAGTTACTATCTTCATGAGAAACCCAAAATAATCTATAGATAATTAGAAATTATATAGTCTGGCAAAGTGTTTGAGTATAATAATAGCATAGAAAAATTTATTTCACACATCTATGCATAAACCTCAAAATAGTATTTTTAATAAAGTAACTATATAGGAACAAAAATCATTTTACAAAGGAATAAACCTAATAGAAGATGCATAAGATCTATCTGCATTAAAATATAGGATCTTATTGAAATACAAAAAATAATTAAAAATTATCTAGTGAGATAGTCTGTCAGTAAGAAAGCTCAATAGCATACAGATATCAGGTTTCCTCAAATTGATCTATATAAAACAATGATATCTATCAAAACTCCAAAATTAGTTATAGAATTTGACAATCTGATTCTAAAATGTGCACAGACAATAAAAGGGCCAAGAATTACCTAAAAACCTTGCCCTATCAGACATCAATATTTATTACAAAGGTAGAATAGCTGAGTCTGAGAGAAACAAATTAATCAGTGGATCAGAATTAGAAGCCTGTAAGATCCATTCATATATGGAACTAGCGTAAAAACAGAAGTTTCATTTCAGGTCCACTGGGGAAAAGGAAAGAATGTATAAAATACATGGTACTGGGAGAACTGAGTTTCCAAAGAGAAAAAATAAAATAAAATTGGAATCCTATCTTATACTACATAAAAATTAATTCTAAGTGAACTAAAGACTTCAATGTTAAAAAAAAATTTAAACTTTTAGAAGAAAATATAGAAAATGCAAATTACCTACAAAAGATAAACAATTAGGCGATCCCTCATAAACAAAATATGAAAGAACAATACAATCAAAGTGCTAAGGAAACAAAACATCAGGTTAGAATAATCCAAATACCTATAAAACTCTTTCAATGGCAGCAGTGAAATAAATATTTTTCAGTGAAGACCCACCCACCCTCACTGAAAGAAACACTGTGGCAGAAGGAAAGTAAACCCGAAAGTAAAGAACAGAATATAAGCAACAGGGCAAGCCCATCGGTTCCCGGGTTGGTATACTTTCTCATTACCAGCTGTTAGGAATAAAAACATGTCATTTCTATTTTAAAAACTGATAGAATTTTCTAAAGTAAGCAATAATAAGGAAGATGGAGTCATAAATGGACATTTAAAGATGTTAAGATTCATGATGTTCTGGGAGAGGATGGAGGTGTTGAAATTTTTCTAGGTTAGAAAAGCAATAAAGTATGTATACTAAAACTTTAAGAGAAAATGTTCAAAGCACAGAAAATGCTTATAAACATGCAAATACGTGTCGTGCAAGAGAGTTCTTTATTCCATGAAACATAAACCTATTTTTCACTTATGTTTTAAATAACATTACTAGCTTACATTCTACATCTCTTTCCTTTTTTTTTACAACAGGCTGAAACAGCCAGTTTTACTTTTTCAAAAAAGATTTTCACTAAGACTCTCTTCTTCAGAAGCAAATTAACTTTAGACAGTTTTAAAAAACCTAAAGATAATATGATGAGCTAATTACTCCTTATAAAACTTTAATGATAAAGTGTCAGAGACACCTTTTTAACTTGAAAACTAATCCTCACTAATTGCAATATCCTGAAGGTCCTAACCAATATTAAAAGAGAAGAAAAAAATTAACTAGTTGAATAATTTGGAGTTAGATAATATGTTTATATAAAAAATCCAAGGGAATCTGCAAACATATAGCCAGAATAAAGGGAGTTCAGCAAGACTCTTGGATTTAAAACTTTACATAAATATCAATAGCAATAAGCAATTAAAAATTAAAAGACCACATTGATTAGAGCAAGAAAAATTTAGAAATAATTATATTTATTAATTAAAACTACAATTTAAATTATATTTATTATATAGGAATAAATCTATCTGTGTATATGTAATCTACATTATACAATATGTAATATATAATCAGTATAAATATAAAATGGGTGAAGAAAATACAGAATGTTTTTGAAGTACAAAAAGGACTTGAATGGAAAGACACAGACCCTGCTGTGTTTGAAGTAAGGAAAGCAAAAATCATAAAAATGTTCATTGATCTCATTTATTCTATAAAGACAATTCAATTCTTATCATAAGCTAACAGAGGATATTTTTTTCAAGGAATGTTATAAATTGATTCAAAAGATCAGAGGGATAAAGCAAAATGACAAGAATATAAAACTAATGTTGACAAAGAAGAAAAGAGGGTTTGTTGATAAATTAGATGTGGGATAAGGGAGGAATACAAGATAAAACAGAAATATGGTAACTCTATCCTCTTGGGCTCAATAATTAAGATGCACATGAGTGAGGTCCTAGATTTCATGGCCTGCCAGAACTTCCTCACTTTAAGAAACTGAGAATCTTAAGACACTCAAAGAGCCCATAAAATTTTCAGTGAACATCCTGCATTGTGCAGTATCTCCTGAAAACTTCAATTTCTTCTCCAAAGTTTACAGTGTATTTGCCAGCAAAGTAGATTCAAGGACATCCACAGGAGTAGAGGAACTTGATTTCCGTAGTAAGAAGGAGGCAAAATAGAAGGACAACAGAAAACAAAACTCCCAGGCCCTCCTGCACACACATACAGCACTTGGCAAAACGACAGCGCCTCCGTCTTTGTTTTTTTGCAAACAGAATGTAAATCAAAAGAGATCACAGATACATTAATGAAAACTTCTTCAGGTGATGTGCTTTCCTGTTGCCTTTCTGAGCCCCATAGACACACAGAAGGAGGAAGGAAGGAAGGAAGGAATTTGCCCTGGTTTGTAGAATTTAATATTCCTGCAAAGGTAATTGTATGGCTCTTGATAATTCAGCAGTTTAGACTCATCATGACATTACATCTTCAAGGGCTATCTCAATTCTTCACATAGATCTTTATTCTTCCAATCACACATTCAAGGATGAAAAATTTGCCTCACTGTATTAAATTAAATTACCTTTAAAACTTGCAGCTTTGCCTCAAGCTCTGTTCTTTTGAGAATCATTGTTCCATTAAGAGTCTCTATCCTGTTTTAAGAAAAAAAAGGAGGGGGGCGGGAAATAACATGAGTGATTCTCTCAAACAAGCACCATCCCTTACAGAGTACCTCACTTGAAGCACAGACTATTCTCAAAAAGCAACATAAATGTCACCATTCTCATGGTACTTCAAGCATCTGGACCTAAGCCAAACCTTCTGACAACATTCAAAGAAAGAATATGGAAAAAAAAAAAAAAAACACACACCCTTTGAGAGGGTGACTAGAAGAAAAGGCTCTGGTTTATTTCTAAACTGCAGCTCATTTTACAGAAGCCACTCTACGGCAATGATGGTTGTTCTCTGCTAGAATGTATGGTGTGGTCTGGCTGAACCACCTCTTTCATTTGGTGAGTCTTCATTGGGCATCTACTATGAGCCAGACTCCAGACATCGTGCTAAGCGTGAGGAATACAGCAATTGAAAACCCGCACTAGGGACTTTCAAACAATGACATCAAAAAACTACTTCTTGAAATGGGAAAAATCTTTTCTTCCTTCAGATTCTAGAAAATTTTACCTCTGTAAATCGCCCAAATTTTAGAACTAGAACAAATAGAATCAGAACTACTATGAGATATTAATTTTCAAATGACTCATCTCAAAACTTTTAAGTGTAAAAACTTTAATCCTAGAATTATCAGTATAATGGTGTTCTCTCTCCCTATACCAAATGCCTTTCTAAAAACAAAGAGACTTGCTCTATCCTGAGTGATCTATTTGTTCTGTGGGCTCAAGTTAGAAGCCTTTATTTTGACTACCAAACCATCAATCTGAATAAGATAAATATGACGTACGAGTTACAAAACTAAGCATCTTTTTAAGCATTGGTTCAAAGTCATTCTGATAAATAAGCTGTAACTCTATAAAGATTCAAGAAATTTGTCAAGGCCTGGCAAAATAATAATATTAAATGCAATTTATTGGGTATAATGCTATAGCGTTATACCCAAGACAATGAGATGATAGCAAGCCAACACATCAGCTTTCTCAATAGGGGCTCTTGACTCTACATGATAGGGAGGATCCATGTGAATCTGTTCGGTACCTTACTGTTGATCTGACCTACCCAAGCAACAGCTATCTGTGGGCAGAACTGTAGGCATAGATTGGCCGCTATCTTCATTATTTGTACAAATGGTCTCTCATTTCCCTGACCTCTGGATTTCCACCTGTCTCCACCCACTACTCTTTAATTATACACCTAAGGTCTCCCCTCTTCACCCATTTGGAATACAGGATTCTGATTCTAACCACCAGCATGTTCCCTTGAACATGTTCCTACCTCATAGGTTGAAGCTTCTCTGGAGCTAGAGTGGTCCCCATCCTTTATCCTGAACTCATAGGAACCACAGAGTTGGACACGGTCCTCTTCCACCACCAGTCATCTTTCAAAATTACTCTCACACAATCCCCCATCCCCAAAAAAGTTTTAGACTAGAATCACAAAAGTTTTGAAGTTTTAGACTAGAATCACAAAAGAGTGTCCAGGGAATTTTTTATTGGCAGCTTGCAAGGAACAGCTGTGGGATAGCTAGAGAAAGGATCCGGGCATCCAGAGCAGATGGTCAGATCCCAGTTCAGGCACTTACTAGGTGGTTGGTTTTAACTAAACCTCATTTCAGCCTGAGTCACTTCGTTTATAAATAGGAATAAAATCAACTTCACAAGATATGACTGTAAAGAATAAATGAGATAATCAGAATAAATTCTACAATATTAAACCTGACTGGTGAGACCCATGCTCTGCTTCCTGGAGAATGCTCTGTCTTCATTTCTTACTCTATTCTTCTTAATTCACCTGCCACTAATTAATTATACTGGCTATCTCTCTATCCCTTGAACATGCCAAGCCTACTTTGATAACTCAAACCTCTCTTTTTTACCTGAAATGTTCTCACCAGGAGTTCATCGAACTATCTCTTCTCATCATTTCGCTCTCAGCTCAAAATTCACCTTCTCAGAAAGGACCACTTTTAACCCTTAAGCTAAAATGCAGCCCTCTCACTTAGTGTTTTATCCCATCCCTTTTTCTACTTTCTCCATAATAGTTATCATAATTGAAATATCAAAATTGCTTATTTTTGTGGGCTTTTCTTACCTATCTCTTTCAATAATTAATAATGCAATAGAAGGGTCTTTGTCTCCCTGAGCCTATCACAGAGCTGGAAATATAGTATTTGCTCAATAAATATTATTTTAATGAATGGGTGAATTCCATCTTTGTCTTATTAGGTCTAGGGGTGGAAACGCCAGTTGAATCTCTATTGGGAAAACAAACATCCCATTAGTAAACTGGGAATAGTAGAAGGTGTCAGTATATGTGTTGCAGGGTAGGAGGGCTGAGCAGACTGTTTTTTCAGACAGAACCCTAGGAGAGAAAAACAAATGGCTGGTGGTATAAGAAGAAAAAGCCCAGCCCTTCTGAACTTTCATTTGCTCTAACCACCAGATTACTTTTTCCACAGAAACTGGATACATTCCTCTCTGTCTAAAGAGAATGTGGGCCAGTCTAACTGAATTTGAATTAAAAATAAAATTTAAAAAGTGCTATCCTTCCCACTCAGATGTTTGGGCTACTGATGCCCTCTGACTTCAGATGTTGAAGTTTGAGGAAACCTTGAGAAACAAAAGGAGCTGATAGAAACGTCTGTACCCAATCCCCACGCTATGGTGCGCTGCCTCCCTTCTTGTGATCCTGAACAAAAAGCCTATTCATTCACTCAACAGGCATTATGAGAGACCGTAATAATTTTTTTTAAGCCCCATGGGAAGCAGACAGATAGTTACGTTAACAGATTTCCTGACGATCTGATCAGGTCAACAACTTGTTTGTGGGTAAAGCCTTCTGTGTTCACACCATTGATGTTTGCAAGGACATCACCTGGGAGATGCCAAGAAAAATGAGTGTTAAAATGGTTGGTTAAATAATCTTTCCTGACCCATAAATGAAACAAAACACACAAGCCCCAAACCTTGGCAACATAAAGGAGCTGAGGAAATTCAAAGCAACAATCACATCCTAACCTTCATCATCAAAAAAATTTTTTTTTCCTTATAAGCATAGTCCTGACTTACCAGGTTGCAGGCCAGCGAAGTGTGCTGGGCTGTCCTCCTGGATTTTGCAAATCAGGGTGCACATGTCTGTGGAACAGGTGTTCTGGTTTGAGAGCCTGTAAGTCTGTAAAACGAGGAAGATACATAATTACTATTAAAACACTCAAAATCTATTTGTCAAAAAAAAATTAAGCAGTATCAATGACCTCACATAACATGATACATAAGTACAAAGAACAATTTGGGAAGCTTTTCTGAGTATAAACTGAATCTAAGAACCAATCTGACACTTCTCCCACACATTCTGTAGCTGACCCCATTCATAAAAAAACACATCTGGGGCTTGCCTGGTGGCTCAGTGGTAAAGAACCTGCCTGCCAATGCAGGAGACACAAGTTGGATCCCTGGTCCAATATTATCCCACATGCCAGGGGGCAACTAAGCCCGTGTGCCACAACTACTGAGCCTGTGCGCTAGAGCCTGCGAGTCACAACTACTGAAGCCCACATGCTCTAGAGCCTGCGCTTTGTAAAAAGAGAAGCCACTGCAATGAGAATCCTACTCACTGCGACTAGAGAGTAGTCCCCCTCACTACAACTAGAGAAAAGCAACACAGCAACAAAGAACCAGCACAACCAAAACTAAATAAAAAATGTTAAAAGAAAACACATTTGGCTTAAGAAAGACAGTAGTGTAAGATTGGTTTAAGATTTAAGACTTTCATGCCTAAGAGACCATCTGATGCTACTGTGTATTTAACAAGATAAATTCTATTTCTCTTTTCCTAGTAGGATAAAACAACAGTAGCCAAGAGCAGAGAGAAAAATCTCTATGTGGTTCTCCCAAGCTAAAGGACTCATTACAGGAGCATATGAAACATTACACATCCAGCAAGGGAGATATGCCAACAATAATTATTTTAAATCAGAGTTCTGCAAATAATGACAATCTGCCCTTCATTAATTCAAAAGTATTATAATTGACTCAATTATCTTTATTCCTGAATGCTTGTTGGTACACCTGCCCTGAATACCCACCAATTCATTAACCACTCGACTAAAAGAGAAAAAGTTACGCTTCGCCTCTGGCCTCAATTTGGCAAAATAAACTTGGTTTTATTTTTCCTTTTGATTTGCACCAAGAACACAGCACCAGTGTTTGATGAATAGAATGGCCCAGTGATCTACATTCTTCTTTTTCACATATTTAAGTTATGAGGTCTAGTTCCATTTAGAATCAAAATCAGCATTCTGAGTTGAGTAAGTCTTCCTAATATCTGTTTCCTAAAATTAAACCACATTTCAGTACTGCTTCCTTGTGGAAAAATTAATGTCCCATGTCCATTCCTTTATATTTTAGACATACAGTTTCCAGAACCAGCAGAACCAGAAGTCAATCAATTCAAGAAACTTCTAGAAACTTGACTTTGTTAACCTTGAAGGGATTTCTATTCACTCTGAAAGGCATTTAGAATCCCCATATCTTAAAGGCAGATGAGACTTTTAGAGATCATGAAATCTACTTTCAAGACCCTAATGCTAGGAAAGATTGAAGGTAGGAGGAGAAGGGGACAACAGAGGATGAGATGGTTGGCATCACTGACTCGATGGACATGAGTTTGAGCAAGCTCCAGGAATTGGTGATGGACAGGGAAGCCTGGCATGCTACAGTCTATGGAGTTGCAAAGAGTTGGACATGACTGGGCGACTGAACTGAACTGAACTGAACTGAATTTACTTTCCATCAATATCAGACATTCCTTTAGCAGATTTTTTTTTTTACCAGGGAATCTTCTTGCCACTGCCCAGGCTCTTCCAGAAATTAAGCATGATCTGGTTCATGCAACACATGGATCAAAGCAATAAGAGACTCTCCTTTGGGAAACCGCTGTTATAATGATTCTCATTAGCTGTGAGAATTTATGCTCCATGTCCAGGAAGCAAAGGCGAAGGGGAAACATTAATTGATGTAGCACGCACTTGCATATATGTTTGCCACAGGAGTAAAATTTGTGAGTTAGAGATGGGCAGAGGTCCCAAAGCTTTAGAAAGAAATAATCAGTTGGGTACTTTTCTTTTGCTCAGTCATTTTCTAGAAACACAAAAGTACACTACTTTCTCACGCCCAATAGCCTTCATTCTAACACTTGTCATTTGCTGACCTTCTACTGGAACCAGGCCCATTACTAAGTACTTCACATATGCTATCTCATTTGAAATGCCTAAGAACCTACTAAAGTAGCACTGAAAGAACACGAATTCGGTTGTAAAGAATCTAAGGTCTGTGTTCTGTCTTGCTCCATTACTCTCCATATCAGCAGGACACTAACATCCATGGAAACCAGAGGAGGTGGACTTGTTCTCTCCCAGCATGCTCTGTGCCCCACTGACCAGGACCCAAATGTGTGGTAACAAATGGAGGCACAATAAGGGTATATGAGGTTCTACTTGGTCTTTAAAATGTTCTCAGGGCATGCCCCCTATTTGATAATCACTATAAACCTTGTGAGTACTAGGTAATAGGTAATGCATAGAGCTGGTAATGGAAAGCATACACCCAAAGGGAATTTGCAGAGGAGTGGATCCTTGCATCACTAAAATAACATGCTACAGTCCAGAGGTGAAGCCATCATTCATGTGAGTCCACAGAGGTTCAGGCCACTCTAACCTGCTGTCTACTAATGACAGTTTTGATTCTTGCTCCATGTAGTGTTTATGGTATGAAGGAGAAATGTGGGGGAAGCAGTGATATGTCTACAGAAAGATGAGAAGAGATTCTCCTTGGTCACATTAAGTAAGGATAAGTGAGTAGTCTTTGCTCCTGTTTTCAGTAGCAATCACTGCACATCCTTGGGCATAATTCTCACTTGAAAAGAAGTGGTCACATAAAGTACAGTGGCTCTACAATATAGAATAGGGAGTGTGTCATGCAAAGGAGGAATAAGGGAGAGTACTATGCTTCTAAAGCCCAATGGAAGAATTAGAGATTTCACCAGATTCAAAAGTAGAATTCAGAAAGGAGAAGGTCTCTTTTCTCTGTGCGCCTTCTCCTTGCTCATTGCAGCTAAAGTTCCATTTTGTTTCTTTATTCTTAAAACACATCTTACAGAGCAGCTTCCTGTTCCTAATCTTAAAACACACTGAGTTTCCAATTGTTGCACTGATAATTAGTCATCAAAGTTTTGTGAAGCCAGCACCAAAGTTAAGATATAAAAACTGATGCTTGTTATGAGGATATGATTATGCAGAATGCTTCTAAAAGAAATGCAAAAGTGTAATGGAAAAAGAACTCAATAATACTTAAACTACATCTGTTGCTCTTAATTAGACAAGCCTTTGTTTGACCTAATGCGTTATATTTACAAATATAGCCATGAAAAAGTAGACAGCAAATAAGAAATTAAATTCTTAGGCCATTAAATAGAAATCTATAAAGACTTAAAATTTCCTACAGCATGAGGCAATATACGCATAGAGCTAAATATTCTTAAGTATTTTCAAATAATAGTTATAAAATGGTATCACTAAGGAAAAGCGTATAAATTTCTCATAAAGTCCAATATGAAAACTTTAGTGTTTTCAAATGTAATAGTAATTATACATGAATAGGTGCAGTCCATATACACAAATATATTTCTTTCAAGTATTTCTGAATACTGAAATGTAGACAAAATCTGATGTACAGTATAAGAAATTATTATGCAAAACCCATCACTAATGCAAATATATAAGAGTCACTTATAAGAGTATGTCATTCTCTTATTTATGAGCTGACTGATAGCAAGAATTTCTGAATAGTCTCAGATGGACAAGAAGAATAAAGCAAAGAGAAGAAGTTGAGTAAATCTCAGGGTGATTATTTTATCTGCTTGAATGTTTTCTTTCCTTTATGGTACTCCAACACACCTAAAAAATAGCAAAAGCAGCCACACATTGAACACAAGTCACAGCCTCTATCAATCTGTAAGCCTGACTTCATTCTTTTTTTGTAAATATCATGACATTGCCACTGCCACTTTCTTAATTAAAAGTCTGGAAAATTTGAAAACTGCCCACCTGAATTTCAAATCCGAATGTTCCATTATCTTGTTTTTCCACAGTAACAAGCTTTCTGTAAAAAAAAAAAAAAAGACAAAAAGCTAAGAATGAAGATCAAAGTATCACATTTGGCACATATCTATCATTAAAACTAACTGTCAGTAAAAAATAGCTGATGTTTGTATAAATTGTAGTATGTATGACTCTGTGTGTGTGTGTGTGTGTATGAAATATCAACAGCCTGGAAAGCTGTGTTCCTAAACGTCTTGGTGAGACACAAAAAAACAAATGAAATTCTTTACCTTTGAGACCAGGAAAAGTCACCTACAGAACTTGATCTTGTCAGAGCAAGCTGAAAAATACAAGTACACAGTTATTCAAAGATCCTTAGGACACCTCTGTAAAATGTTCTAAATCACAAAGGACTCTTCTTTATCGCCTTCTTTGGCCCCACTCCTGGGAAATTGTTACAGAAAGGCAGTAATTTCCATTCTCCAGTGATAGCAAGGGAGAGCTGGGAAAGGAACCATTCAGGTATTCCATTTGAAAGATTAAAAGAGGCTTCGATAATAACACCCTATGGCAAAAGAGTTAATGTAATGTGGCAAAATTCCACAGCTTCCAAAAAGAAATTCATATCTAATCTGTATCTAAAATGGCCTCTGAAAGTTGAACCACAGCAGTCTGTAACCACACTGAAATCCAAAGAAAAAATAACACCCATAGAATGGCATCTAAAACCCAACTAGTTGCTAGTTTGGGGAGATGCTGATGAAATGACTGTTCATTGCAACAGTTCAATATGTCACTGTTTTTAGAAGGATAAAATCATCTAATACCTAGAAGCATAATTTGGGTAAAACAAGGGACTCAACACCTCAATTATTTTTTTATTAACTTTTGCAATCGTTTTAAGAGTACAGTGAGATTTCTAGCCAAGAAAGGAAAGGGACTTCAGAATGGTATAAATGTTGTAAATGACATCACCTTTTACTTCCCTGGTGGCTCAGACAGTAAAGAATCTGCCTGCAATGTGGGAGACCAGGGTTTGATCCCTGGGTCGAGAAGATCCCCTGGAGATGAGAATGTCTACCCACTCTGGTATTCTTGCCTGGAGAAACCCATAGACAGGTGAGCCTGGAAGGCTATAGTCCATGGGGTCACAAAGAGTCAGATAGGACTGAGCAACTAACAGTTCTTTTGGGAAGAGATCATTTAAAGATCATTTAAGTTTCCGGGATACAGTCTATCATTATAAATAAAGGAAAAGTTGATGAAAGGTGTCATCTGTTTTTTAAGGTAATTATAGTGAGTTTTGTGTGTTTTGTTCTTGTTTCTTTGCTTAGGCATTAACAAATGTTAATCAGCTCTTCCTCAAGTGTTGGTCCAGGGATCCAAAATAGAAGTTCATGCTTCTGGTTAGTCCAATGCGTTTATTTAAGTGGCAACCTATTATGCTTCTTATAATCAGTGACTACAGAAAATATCAGGAGATAATGTAGGAGTCCAAACAAATAAAATAGAAGATAATAGCCAAAAGGAGAAAAGTATGCAAAAGAAATTAATGCACAAATGAAATCTTCATTAAGGCATTTGTTAGAGAAGCTACATCACTGTTAGGAATTTGAATTACCATGTACAAAATGCCAGCATTCTCACAAACTTTCTTGAATGGTTCAATGTTCAGAATCTGGTCACTGGTCAGTATTGCTAACCCAATGAAAAACTGACGTCTTCCTAAAATAATAATAAATTTATTATACTTTCCTCTTTTATTAGTTCTTGACTGCAAATCATTTATATCATCTTGAAGACTACAACAAGAAGGCTCAGAACCAAAAAAAAACTTCTCTATATTTGCTTTAAAAAAATCCTAATGGTGGGAAAGATTGAAGGCAAAAGGAAAAGAGGGCAGCAGAGGATGATACGGTTAGATAGCAACACTGACTCAATGGATATGAATCGGAGCAGACTCCAGAAGATAGCGAAGGACAAGGAAGCCTGGCATGCTGCCATCCATGGGGTCACAAAGAATCAGACACGACTTAACGCGTGAACGACAATCTATTTTAAATTTATAACTGTGGAAGGCCTATTACAGTTTGTATGGTTTGTTTCAGCCTGATTTTGTTCTAAGTACCATTAACAAGGGTGGGGACCATTCAGCTATGCAGTGAGCTGCCTTCTTGTGGAAGAGAGCAATAAACTTGATATGCCCAAGCATTCTCAACCTCTCAACTATACTGTACTCATATTTTCTTAATTTATTTTCATTATCTCCATTTGCTTGGCTTTTATCCTTATTTCAGATGTAAAGTACTTAGGTAGGTCATATCATGCTATCTGTAAATCATAACTAGTGTTTATATTTAAAAATATTACTCTTGCTATCAATACTCATCAGATTATGCATATATTTATATATGTGGAAGTATATATGTGTACTTATATGAAGGCCATGTTGGATTAAATACCTCACTTCTGTTCATAATTACATGTAGCCTGTGGGCCTCTTGGAGGATGTATTCATTTTATTTCTACCCCAACACCTAGCACAGGGTTTGGAATAGAATGGAACCATATAAACGACTAAACAGAAAAAAACAGAAGTAAATTACTAGATAACAATACAAGCAAGTAAATGGTAGTGGGAGATGCAAAGTTTTATAAAAGAGTCTTCAACTCTGCCCATTAAATTAAATATTCATAGGAAAAGCTCAATGGTAGACTTTTAAAAATATAAAATAAAATTTAAAATGGAAGAAAACAAACAAGGATTAAAACAAAACACCTGAATTCTAAAACAGCAAGAACCATAGCAAAAGGACTAATAGAAAACAAAGTCAGTCAAACTCTAGCTAATTGACCTGATTAAAATGGAAATATCTGCCTAGAACAATATGAAATTCAGAGCAGATACTCAGCTCTTATGGACTGACTTGGGTTATTGGTGGCACAAAGAAAAAAGTCAGACTAAATCAAATTATGAATTAGTTTCCACTCTGGATCAGCAATGAGCCTCTCATAGGCACCTAACATTAAATATACAACAGCTAAATGAATGAATAGTTCATTTTCATTCATTTAGCACAAATTATTGAATTCTTAAAGTTTTGAGACTTTTTCTTCATCAATTTTAAATACATTTGCTAAGCAAATAATCATAGCATTGATGAGAATCTCAAGATTTCATCTCATCCTCCATTAACCTGCCTTCTAAATCAAAAAAATCATTCTCAATAGATTCAAATACAAAATTAAGTCCACAAGACAAATTTGAGACCTCTGTAGAAAAGGAAATTTCCCCACCTCTCTCAGGCTAACCTTTCTACTCTAGCTAATTGACTAGATTAAAATGGAAATTTCTACTTAGCACAACATGAGATGCAGAGCAGAAAAACTCAGTTCTTGTGGACTGACTCAGGTTCAGTGAGAAAAAGAAAAACACCAGACTAAATCAAATTATAAATTAGTTTCCACTCTGGATCAGCAATCAGCCTGTCATAGGCACCTAACATTTAAATTAAAAAAACAATTTAAATAAATGAGGCACCATCAAATTCTCTGACTCATGCCACATCCAGACACAGTACCTACTTGTTTTTGATCTGAACTCTCAGGCTCAGGCAATGTGGAATGTTCTTAGGGTTCAATCAAAGGAATGTTCTTAGGGTGCAACCAAACTATATGTCTAAGTGAAAAGAAGTATGTCTGAGGTCTTATCAAAGATCTTACCCTTTAGAACAAGTTTTGTCTGCAGCCCTCTCCCTGGAGTGAGCAGCCTTCTTCTAGAACCTGACCAGTGGAGTCTCTCTGCTCCCTAGACTGCCCTCCCAACCCGAGTCTTTTCTCGGGGCTGGAAGGATGACACCAAAACTCCTGAATGAGGAACTGGTATGCAACAAACAGCATATGCTGGCAACAGCTGTCTTTTATTACACATTATCTAATATGAGAAATCTAGGTTTAGCAATTTGGCAGGGCTGCAAACTACACATTCAATTATGTCTCCTGAGAAGACAAAGCTCCTTAACCCCTTTCTAGCCTCTGATCCCTGGGTTGGGAAGATCCTCTGGAGAAGGGAATGGCTACCCACTCCAGTATTCTTTCCTGGAGAATTCCATGGACAGAGGAGCCTGGTGGGCTACCGTCCATGGGGTCACAAAGAGTCGGACACAACTGAGCAGCTAACGCTTTCCCTTTTTTTCAGCTTCTAATATAAAGATGCCTGGGGTTTAGGCTGAGGATCCCAACTCTTGTGTTTTCAGTCAGGTGATTTAAAAGCTTACAAAAAAATGTAGTGTAATTTTTGCTGCTATGAGATGATTCACAATGTCCCTCTTTAGTGGGAAACAAAGACCAAATATTTCAACTGTCAGTTTGAAAAAATAGGAATATTCTGTAGCAGAGCCAGATAGTCAGCCCTGCAGAGGAGCTTGTAGTTTCATAATGTAGCCACTTTTGCTGCTAAGTAACAGCCTGCTACTTCCTCTCCCCACTGTGTACTCATTTCCTGAAAGTGTCATGAGTGGGGGAAGGGGCAGATACCTATTCACAGATGAGATATTTTTGTTTTTGTTGTTTGTTTCAAAAGTTCACAAATTATGTGTTCTGCTCCCTTTCCAGTACCCTACCTCATTCTCCCAATTCTTCCATGAATACAGGTTTTTTCCCCTTTTTGAGTCAGCAGGCTTAGAATAACATGGTTCTGCAAAAATATTTTAAGATTAACAAAATAATGGAGCTGAACTCAATTTCTTAACTATAAGTGCTCTTAAGGAATGTAAATACTGTACAATGTTGCAGCTTCTCAAGAAAATTTTATTGTGGGCTCATGAATCTCTTTCAAGAAAAATTGTTGGATATATTCTCTAAGCATACCACAATATGGATTGGAGAATACGTATCAAATTATTTTGTAATGAAGTTAACAGTTTTCTACTAAAAGTATTCATTAAATGATCAAAATATCTTGTTGTCATCCAGAACACTTAGGAAGTTTGGTGACAGATGAGTGTGTGACCAGAAATAAAATAAAAGCTCCTGAAGGGCAGAACTCATCTCAGAAATACATACAAAGTCAGCACAATATTCTGTATCTGACTTATAACTGAAATCACCCTTCCAGAAGTCTATTTAGTAATAATTTGATAACCAAAGAAAACCAAACAAAGAGAAACAGTTTGTGGTTCCACGAATGCATATTCAGTCTTCCCCTCTGTTTGTCAGTTTTTCACTATAGCATTCAGTGAAAACTGCTTTCCAAGGGTGACCTATTGCCCTTGGGAAAATGGGTGTAAGGCCCATGGCTACTCTTGTAGTATCACAGCATTCATCAAGATAGCCCTACTTCATACCATCTCCTTCCTACAGCATTTTCCATTGCAGGGATTTTTTTTTTTCCTAAAACTCTGTTCAAAAGTAGGAGACCTCATTGGGAGTATGTCATCTCCTACAAATACAGGTATTGAGATAATATAAAACACAAAGAAATCTATTTTTAAATAATGCTGAGTGCAAACACCCAAATAGTTCTGAAGATTAATCTGAAACTACCAGCTAACCAGATACAGCTTTGCAGAAACCAAAGCCAACAATAACAAGAAGTATGAATTGTTGACGTCAGCACTGAAAGGGTTGAAAATAACAGTGGGCAGAAAACACCTGCTTGTGGGATTGTTTCACCGGGATCTTGTTGCCTGCACATCAGTTGTGCCAGATGAATAGATATTTTCTAAACACCAGCTAAAGGAAATTAACATCCATTTGGAAAATTCTAAACAGTTGAAATAAACTTGCATCAAGTCCCATTGATAACCATTGTACAGAATCAAATATATCAGATACAAATGTTTTGTTTTGCTTTTTATTTTCCTTAAGTAAATTTCACAGCAGTGACAAAATGCCGTTTGAATACGAGGAGTCTCACTATGGGAAAGAATATGAGGAAAGGGAGAAGAAAGGACCTACAAAAGATGTGAACATATAAGTAAAATAATTGGTGTGGAAGTGTGTGTGTATGTGTACATAGATACACAGATTATACACACACACACACACATCTGTATCTCATGTACCTAAATTGTTCTCATCTTCTCCCATAGCCTCCCGGATTACATCTTTTCAGTTCATGCTTTCTTCACTCAGGCTTAAAACCAAATGGGGCTCCCTCTCCTTCGCTGCTTTTCACAGCCAAGTCTTTGTGTCTCTTCTCCATTCTTTCAGTTCCTCTTTCTCCAACTACTGCAAAAATTGCTCCCTCACCACTAGTCTCTACCCACTTACCGACAAGCAAGTTCCAGAGTAAGGTTCCTAAAATGTTGCATTCAGTCGTGCTCAATTGGTTCCCTGTGTGCTGATCAGATGACTACTTCCTCGGGGGAAGTGTCCAAGTCCCATGAAAAGCAGCCCAGCTCGAAGGTCTCCCCTCCCCTCCCACACAGACACTCGTGGGGTCCACCTAACACAGTTACTTAAACTGCCCTAAGGGCCCCAAGATCTGTACCTCAGCATTTCAATTATTCCTTTGCTCTGGAATACCCTTCAATATCCAATATATCTATCCTTGAAGGTTGTATTCAAAGACATGTACTTGGGTTACAGCAGGTATGTTACTTTATATTGTATAACATTTACTTGTTCTGTCTACTCAGTCGTAAACCCTATAAGGCCAGGACACTGTCCTTCTCATCTTTATACACCCTACACTGCTATACACCTGAAAAGTGAATAAAGGTTTTGGTACTTCCCACAGGGGCTTTATTTTCAGACAGTAACTCGATAGGAATGTTTTTTATTAAACTTAATGTCATAAAGGCATTTTGGAATTGAAAAAGATCAATCATCCAAACCAGAACAAATTATTCCCTTATCTCTTTTGAAAAATACCAAAGAATCAGCTATGTGCATCACTGAAAAAAGATCATGACTCTTCCACTATGCTATAACTCTGTAATCCTGAAATTAGAAGGCTTAAGAGGAGCATACAATGTGTATGCAAGATTTAAGGGCAAAAATTCATGTTTTTAAACAATTCTAAGTACTTTTGGTATTCAGACACATACACGGGGCATTATAGCAAGCTAACTAACCAAACTCTGAAGAGATTTTTTGGTTTAATTCTTTTGTACCAGTTGGAAATTGAAAAAACTCACAATAAATCCAATTGGACATGGATTTTCCTAAATGAGTTTTCCTCTCTAGAGAAATACTTTGCAATCAAACTTAAAATAATAACAAAATTACTGAGTTTTTGAGCACATACTACATATCAGTCATTCTGTTAAATACTGTGCTTTTCTTCACTTACACTGAAGAAGAGCCCCGTAGGATAGTTCTATTATTATCTTCATTTCAGAAAAAAGCAAACTGAATCTTAGAGCAGAAAGTGACTTACTCAAGATACCACAGCTACCAAGTGGCAGATCTTGCACTCATTTATCCAATAAAAGTCTTAATTCCCAATAGTGTGAGGTACATGCCAGTGCCCAGAACTAAAGATAATTTTGTCAATAAAACTGACACTAAAAAATAATGTCTTCTGCCTGGATTATGAACTGACATGACTATTAAAGAATGGAAAAGAGGCTGAGAGGAAAGGACTCAATGGGAGACATACAGGAAAAGCAAACAATAATTCTCAAACTGGTTGTATCTACAAAACACACCACCTTCAAGTTGATATGCTTAATGATTTTTAATTTATCAGAATACCTCTTGTACTGAGAAAATAAACTTTCAGGTTTTGCCTTAAAATGTTTTCTTATGGTCTTAAATCTTAAGACTTAATGACTAGAGTGTGAGTTCTCTGGGCTCCTTGCCTCTTTCTTCACCCATACTCTGAGCCACTAATTTCAAAGAATCTGAAATAATTTATTTTAAATAAATATTAAATTTAATTTATATTATTAAAAGTATATAATTTAATTTATTTTTTAAAATAATAATAATTTTTAACGTGCAGTCAGACAAACATATCATTCTGCTCTCAAGGGAACAAGAACACTGTAAAAGGTAAAAAATAGCACTCATACCTGCTTTCTTCCCCGAGGCAAAGTAGCCACAGTGTCTGCCAGCATTTGAAGCCTTCTAGTCTCGTCATCCATGGTAAAACTGCCTGTGAGTGTGGAGTAAGAGCTATGCCCTAGACCAGCACAGTACTCCATGAAGTTGCCATTGCTGCTCTGTTTCCTGAGCTTTTTTAAAGACATTGTGAATAAAGATTACTGCAGCTAGCACATGGTTGAGTGGCCTTGCAGGGTGGGGAAAGCTGAAAGTGTAACCCTCTGACAAGCCATCAAAAGTATTCAAGCAGAAAGAGCCCATGTGACTTCTGTGGTTTGAGGTACTTGTTACACAAACACTGTCTTGCGGCTCACTCCTGTTTCTGGTGCTTTTTCTTTAAGCCCCTGAGAGAAGGCTACTTTTTAGCATTAAAATAAATAGATTTTTATTTTTTTTCTCTTCAAACAGCCAGAAATTTTACACGTTCATGTTCTATGGCAAGTTGTGTTCAAAATGCCATCTACCTTTTTTGTAAAGGAAAAAGAAAAATTTCTCCCAATTCTGCCATTGGTTTGACATCCAGTCTCCTACTTAATATGGGCCAGTGAAGTGTAAAGGTCAGGATGTGTGGATACTGATTCCTCATGAGTATAAACCAGATCGACAGGGTCCAATCATAATGTCCTCTCATGAAGTCCTTGTAATGTACTTTCACCAAAGTACATCTTAGCTCATTAATGCTCATGGAAAAAAAAAAAAAAACATTATATCTGCCACTTGGGCTGTGACCTTCAGCATTCCTCTGGTTGTCCTTCCACTACTTCATCCTCACTAAATTATCCATCACATCTACAAAGAGCAATGGGAGGGGAAGCACATTTAGAGCACAAAGTAGGCCATGTCTTAGACTAGTCTTAGTTACAACATCAGCAAGTGGTCCAAGGGAGGAATGGAGAGGGCATGAAAGTAACAGGCAAACCAAACAGGCACAAGAACATTTCCAGCTGGTCCCTGCCAATGCATATGCACCAAGGGCAACAACATGATTACTCACTTTCACTGATGCTTTTATTGGTGGAAGTTGGGGAAATGCAGTTTTAAGGAAATTAGCTTCAGAGGAGGAGTAGGAGACATAAATAGAAGGAAGATTCAAAATAAAATCAAAATGAGAAGTTTTGTATAGTATAAAAAGTGAATTGGCATTTTCAAAAGTCATTTGGAAGTTCAATAGTAGAATATTAGAGTCAAAAAGTCTTTAAAATGGAAGTCAAAGCAAATTCAGCTCAAGCAAAATCTGCCAAATGTAAATTGTAAAATCTTCAGAGTTAACAGTACTTAAGAGATGGAGTCACCTCAGAAATTTTTAAAACCCTATCACAGTGTGATTCATTATCACTAGAACTGGATAATGACATGAACAAATGATGTCTCCAAAGACTTGAATGAATGAATGAAAGTCACTCAGTTGTGTCCGACTCTTTGCTTCCCCATATACAGTAGCCTGCCAGCCTCCTCTGTCTGTGGGGATTCTCCAGGGCAGAATACTGGAGTGGGTAGCCATTGCCTTCTTCAGGGGATCTTCCTAACCCAGGATTGAACCGAAGTCTCTCATATTGCAGGCGATTCTTTACCATCCAGCCACCAGGGAAGCCCTATAAAGATCTAAATCAGGGATGACAAACATATATGCCTTCAAGCTTCAGTTGGATAATATAATATAAATGTGTAATACAAAAGGGAGTGGTAGAGCCTTTGGCAACTAATGAATATGGTCAATTATAAAACCATTTATGGGGTGTGGGGGGGTGGTGTGTGTGAGTGAAAGAGAGAGAGAGAGAGATGAGAGAGAGATTGAGTTTTAAAGTATCTCCAGGTTACTATAAGTTGCAGTTCAGTTCAGTTGCTCAGTCATGTCTGACTCTTTGTGACCCCATGAATTGCAGCACGCCAGGCCTCCCTGTCCATCACCAACTCACAGAGTCTATCCAAACCCATGTCCATTGAGTCAGTGATGCCATCCAACCATCTCATTTCTGTCATCCCCTTCTCCTCCTGCCCTCAATCTTTCCCAGCATCAGGGTCTTTTCCAATGAGTCAGCTCTTCGCATCAGGTGGCCAAAGGATTGCAGTTTCAGCTTCAGCATCAGTCCTTCCAATGAACACCCAGGACTGATCTCCTTTAAGGATGGACTGCTTGGATCTCCTTGCAGTCCAAGGGACTCTCAACAGTCTTCTCCAACACCATAGTTCAAAAGCATCAATTCTTCGGTGCTCAACTTTCTTTATAGTCCAACTCTCACATCCATACATGACCACCGGAAAAACCATAGCCTTGACTAGACGGACCTTTGTTGGCAAAATAATGTATCTGCTTTTTAATATGCTATTTAGGTTGGTCATAATTTTCCTTCCAAGGAGAAGCGTCTTTTAATTTCATGGCTGCAATCACCATCTGCAGTGATTTTAGAGCCCAGAAAAATAAAAGTCAGCCACTGTTTCCCCATCTATCTGCCATAAGTGATGGGACCAGATGCCATGATCTTAGTTTTCTGAATGTTGAGCTTTAGGACAACTTTTAGGCTCTTCTCTTTCACTTTCAGTAAGTGAAGTAAATTAACACTATTACTTGAGGACAGCAGTCCACTCGTCTTTTGGGAATTTTATAAAATTAGGTAAACAATTTAATATTTCAAGATACAAAATAGAAATGACCTGTTTGTCTTAAAAAAGGACACTAAGCGAAACAACAATCAGGTTTTACAGACAGATGTTAAAATTGTGTCAATTAAGTTGTGTGATACTAATCTTAAGCTAATATAAATTATAGAAATATATTGAAAGAATAAATTTTAGCAAAATCTATTAAATTCAGAAATTGGAAAATAAAATTTTTACTAGGTTTATGAAATGTGTTTAGCAAGTAGAATATTTTAGATCATGAGGTCCATGGCTGTAAAATCAGAGTCAAGGGCAAGTTTGACATTCAGCCAATATATACCAGTATGGTCTCTCTTGTTAATTACATGTTCATGACTCGGTCTATTTTGATCAGAATAGATCAGTTCCCATTTCTGATTATCAAGACATGTATCACACTAATTAGTAAATACTTTAATAATTTTGTTGTTCAGACTCTCAGTTGTGTCCAATTCTTTGTGACCCCATGGACTGCAGCATGCCAGGCTTCCCTGTCCTTCACCATCTCCCTGAGTTTGCTCAGACTCATGTCTACTGGGTTGATGATGCCATTCAACCATCTCATCTTCTGTTGCTCCCTTCTCCTCCAGCCCTCAATCTTTCCCAGTATCAGGGTCTTTTCCAGTGAGTACGCTCTTCATATTGGGTGGCCAAACTATTAGAGTTTCAGCTTCAGCATTAATCCTTCCAGTGAATATTCAGAATTGATTTCCTTTAAGATTGACTGGTTTGATCTTGTTGCTGTACAAGGGACTCTCAAGAGTCTTCTCCAGCACCACAGTTAGAAATTTTTATTTTAATAACTACCCTGATCAAAAGTGCCCTTTGTGATAAACATGGGGGAAAACTAATGTTTCCATACAAATGTGATTTCAAACTTCAAACCCTGATTTACAAAGATTTTCTACTATTTACTTAATTTTCTATAGAACTGCCATTAAGATAATTATAATACCCTGAAACCGTATTCCCCGTCATCATTCCCTTTATTTCATAATAAAATGAAACCAGATCAAGTTATCTACCTACTCAGAAAAATTCAGGAGTACCTCATTGTCTATAAAACAAATTAAAGAATTCCAAGTTCTTATCTAACTTCATCTCTGAAGTGTCATATCACCTTTTAAGATACATCAGTAGCTTAGTGGATGGGAGGTCTTACACCTCTGAAGCAAGGTCCTGGAGTGACACTGTGTGCTGCCAACAGAGGGCAGGACACGGTGACTGACTTCATTCTCATATCACTTTTTTCAGATCATTCTTTTAAGACTTAATATTTTACAGTTAGATTATAAAGCTAATTGTACGCAAATCTGTTTCTACACTTTCTAATTTCCTCTAACCATCTCATGTTCTACATGAACACCTATATCTAGATGTTCAGTAAATGTTTATTAATAGAAAGAAAAGGGTAGAGGAGAAGATATTTAACAAAATTAATTCAACAACATTGTTCTAAAGCCTCAAAGAATAAAAACTAAACTGGCAGAAAAATTTTGTGCTATTTGCCCATATTCCAAAGTCCTATAATTTTCTATAAACAGTGATCTGAAAGATATGGACAGAATATTTTACAGTATTCAAACTAGTCAAAAAATCTCGAGATGAGATCCAGGTTGTTTTACCAGTGCTATACTAAATTTTCAAGATAAATACAAATCTTATATTAATTGTCCAAGAAAATAAAACGAGATGCATTCTCTAAAGCTAACTAATCTGATCCTGCCTGAGAATCCCATGGACAGAGGAGACTGGCCAGCTATAGTTCATAAGGTCACAAAGAGTCAGACACAACTGAAGAGAATTATTAGCACACATACACAAACTATATATAGAAGGCATAAAAGAAGGAAGGAAGGAAAGAAAGGAGAGAGAAAATTAAGCTAATCTCACTTATTAATTCTGATACAAATGTCCTAATAAAAATATCAAATTGAGCCAAATACTGTGTTAAAAATAATACTTCTCAACACAGTAGGATGTGTCCCAGGAATACAAAGATACCTCAGCATTAGGATATAAAATATTAACAAAAATCACTAAATCTCTGGATGAAAGAAAAAATTCAGTGCAATAGACACCAAGACTGGTATGATTTCTTTGCTTTGAAAAATCCTAAGTAAGTTAGGAATAGAAGGAAAACTTTCTAAGCATAATGAAAAGTATCTGTCAGGAACACCCACCAAGTAACATTTTGAATGTTGAAATGTATTTCTAATACAGTGAGAAGAAAAGAAGAGATGAAAATAGCCCTCACCAATGATCACTGCTGTACTTCATATCACAAATAGAAGGTATAGAATTTGTAAAGAAAAAAATTAAACCATAAGATTTGTTTGTGACATGGCTGCATAACTAGAATATCCAAGACAATCCACTGAAGAACAGACTTAGTTAATTTTCCCAAATGTAAGATTCAAAGGATATATAAAGAGAAATGAATTTCTCATATAGCAGCAGGGGATGATATGAAATTGTAATAACAAACGAAAGAAACTCTAACAAAATAGCCAAAATTTCATAAAACAGGAATGAACTTGGCAAGCATTTTTAATATTTTATGAAGAACATTATCAAGTCCAGCATAAGGGGAAAAAATACCATGTTCCCATATGAGAAAGTCCTTCTTGTAAAGATGTCTATTATCTTCAAATTTTCTAAAATATTCAATGTACTGATTTCAAAATCTACATAGATTTTGTTTGCTTGCTTGCTTGTAAAATTTAACACATATTCTTACACCCATCTCAAAGAGAAAGTGCACAAGACTAAGAAGAATTTGAAAATAATGGTAGGGGATAGAGGTAAGGTGAACATTGAGAAAATTACTCTACTTGGGTATAGAAAATGTTAAAAGAGTTAGGAATGCGTGGTCAAATAGGATAGGTAAATGAAAAGAATACTGACAAATCAAATATTGTCAATGAATAGAAAATCCCAAAACATAAATTAATAAATTTATTATATCATTAACCTATTTGAATTCATTAGGAAAAGAATAGCCCTTCCAATAAATGGGATTGGTACCTGTATGGAAACAAGTTATAGTCTTTTATTAAGTTTTAAAAATAATTCCAGATGACTTAAGGAGCTAAATGTAAAAATAATTTCTTTGATGTAGACATTTTTTAAAGTCTTTATTGAATTTGTTACAACATTGCTTCTGCTTTATGTTTCAGCTTTTTGGCCATGAAGCATGTGGGATCTTAGCTCCCCAGTCAGGGATCAAATCCACACCCTCTGCATTGGAAGGCTAACTCTTAACCACTGGACAGCCAAGAAAGTCCCTAAAAATAACTTTAAGTATTCAAAATAATAGCAGAAAAATATAGAGAATTTCAGTAAGAGTAGATTAGAAAGTTCAAAGAGCATTAGTAACATAAATGTTAAAAACTTCTGTTCAGTGGAAGCTATAATATACCTAGGCTAAAGCGAAATGACAACAAGAAATTATTTGTGATACATAATAGGTTAAAGGCCATGATACATAAGGAATATTTAAATTATTCTTTGAAGAAAAGTAATTTTATGTGAATAAAGACTCTGAAGAGATAACTTACAGAGAAAGCTCAAATCATCAATATATTTATTAAAGGATGTTCAAACATACAAGTAATCAGGAAAGTAAAACTTGAAACAACAGTTAGATACTAACTGTTGCCCACCAAAAAATGAACAAAAAATTAAAACTGGTGGTATCCAGTCCTGGTGAAGTTACAAGCAAAAGGGCTCTTAGAGCTTTGCAGGAATGTAAATCAATAAAATTTCACTAGTGGAGTAATTTGACAGTGGGTTTCCCAAATGACACTAGTGCCAAAGAACCCATCTTCCAAGGCAGGAGACCAGGTTCAATCCCTGGGTTGGTAAGATCCCATGGAAGAGGTCATGGCAACCCTCTCCAGTATTCTTCCCTGAATAATCCCATGGACAGAGTAGCCTGGAGGCCTTCAGTCCACAGGGTCTCAAAGAGTCAAACATGACTGAAGCACGCAGGCACACAATTCAACAGTATTGTGTTGACTTAGCACACAGGCACACAATTCAACAGCAAGCACACAATTCAACAGTATCAAAATTTTAAAATGCATTCCAACAATTCTACTTTTAAGAATTTATTCTACAAAAGTACTCTTACACGTGCAGAAAACAAGTGTTTCTTGTGACAGTGTTTGTAATTGTGAAAAGTTGAAGTTTTAAATGAATATCAGTCAAGAAATAGCTAATAACTTGTGACAATTTAATTCAGTGGAATACTCAGCACTTATTGAAAAGTATAGAGAATTATGTGCAAAAACATTTTTAAGACAAAGTAAGGGAAAGGAGAACAATGAGCACAGTATGATCCCACTTATTCTTTTTTCTTAAAGAAAGATCATGTATATATATGTACTCAATCACTCAGTCATCTCCATCTCTTTGCTACCCCATGGACTGCCCGTCAGGCTCCTCTGTCCATGGGATCCTCCTTGCAAGAATACTGAAATGGGTTGCCATTTCCTCCTCCAGGGGATCTTTCCAAGCCAGGATCACACCCTCTTCTCCTGTGTCTCTTACATTGCAGGCAGATTCTTTTAACACTGAGCCACATACAGTGACATGTATAAACATAAAAAAGATTACATAATATGGATGGTTCCCCACTTAAAATGGTCTGACTTATAATTTTTCAACTTTACATTGATATGAAAGTGGCATTCAAAAGAAAACAAGACTCTTGAGAACCCTTTGGACTGCAAGGAGATCCAATCATTCAATCCTAAAGAAAATCAGTCCTGAATTTTCATTGGAAGGACTGATACTGAAGCTGAAACTCCAATACTCTGGTCATCTGATATGAAGAACTGACATTTGAAAAGACCCTGATGCTAGGAAAGATTGAAGGCAGGAGGAAAAGGAGACAACACAGGATGAGATGGTTGGATGGCATCACTGACTCAATGGACATGAGTTTGAGTAATATCTGGGAAGTGGTTATGGAGAGGGAGGCCTTGACATGCTGCAGTCCATGGGGTCACAAATAGTCAGACACAACTGAGCGACTGAACTGACTGATATTTTCAATTATGAATTTTGATTTTCAGACTAGTGACATAGGAAATAATACATGTGATGCTGGGCAAGGCAACAACCCATGGTTCCCAGTCAGCCATGTCATCATGAGGATAAACAATCAATATACCTACAATCATTCTATTTCTCACTTTCAGTATAGTAGTCAACAAATTACATGAAATATTCATCAGTTTATAGACTTTATGTTAGATGATTTTGCCCAACTATAGGCGAATAAATTTTTCTGAGAACGTTTAAATTCAGCTGGACTCAGCTATGCTTTTTGGTAGGTTAGATGTATCAAATGTATTTTAACTAACAATATTTTCAGTTTACAGTAGGTCTATCAGGACACAATCTCATTGCATGAGAGGAAGATCTGCATATACTAATCAGTTAACAGTGGCTACCTCTGGAGAAGTTGAGGGAAGAGTGAAAATGAAAGTTAGTTGCTCAGTCATACCTAACTGTTGGCAACTCCCTGCCTGTAGGACTCCTCTTTCCATGGAATTCTCCAAGCAAGAATACTGGAGTGGGTTGCTATTCCCTTCTCCAAGGGATCTTCCTTACCCAGAGTTCAAACCCAGGTCTCCTGCATTTCAGGCAGATTCTTTAACATATGAGTCACCAGGGAAGAATAGGGAAGGTTATGAAGGAAGACTTTCAATTTTTATTCTATATATGGTTTGCACCTTTTTTAAAAAACAAGTATGCATTCTTGTTTTAGTTGGTCAACTTTTAAAATATTAATAACTCACAGAGAATTTTTAAAAACCAATCACATATTGATGATAGTGATAGCTTATGGTTTTCTAGGTCCTCCTATTGCTTATGTTAGTGATGAGAATTATTGAAGGTTTGGTATTTGTTTATAGGCTAAGATTTTATTTTGCTTAATGGGATTTTAGGTAATTCTTTCATATTTTTTAATCTTTTTCTTCCAACCAAGTAAAATTCCTCCTCAAAAAGGACTGATAAAATTTTCATAAAATAGAATCATAAAGGAAAGTAACACAATCATGGGCCACTAATTTTATGCAAGCAGAGAGCATTGGTTTGTCTTATCACAAGCCACGGGTCTCAAGTTGATAATTATCAATTGCCTGATTCAGTTCTCATTAGTCATTTAGTATCTCCAGCTCCTCCACTACATGCACACAGTCCCATTTCAAAATTCAGATCTTTTATCAAAATTCAAGGTAAACAAGTGACGATGTTCCTTCCTCTTCCCTTAACTAACACCATGTGTCACCCTTCAGGTTCAAGTTTTACTTAACTTGCTCAATAGGTGTGAACAGAGTCACCTCATAGAACTGGGAAGCACTTCAGGGCTTTAGAAAGTAACTTCTTAGAAGCAATAAACCCGTTTGAGACTGGAATTTTGTGTAATACTTGGAACAATAAAATACTTACTCGAGATGTAGATAATTTCCCTCTGGCTTTTGGGTAAAATCCAAAAGTTTTAGCCCATTGTTTGAGGTTGTGTGTGTTCCAGCAGATCCTATGACGTCATGTCAAACCACCTCCTGGTCACACTGGCCTTCCTTCTAACCCCTGACAGACGCAGTTTCTCTTCAGGACTTTCGCACTCACACTTCCTCTGCCCGAATCACTGTTTCCCCACCAGCCTTCATTTGTCTTGTTTCCTCTCTCTCTCTCCATACACACACACATACACACACACACACACACACACACACACACACACACACACACACACA
>ML660200.1:33779274-33968934 GCA_007570785.1 Antilocapra americana
ACACACACACACACACACACACACACACACACACACACACACACACACCTTCAAATCTCAGCTCCAATACTATCTTACTAGTGAAGCCCTAAATATTCCCAACTAAATGGAGAAAGGTGTTAAACAGGCCATGTCCAAATGAAATGGCTCCAAGAAGAGCTATCACTTTGGAGTCTCTAAGCAGACACTCCTACAATCCTCTCACTACCCAGAGCTGCCTGGATTGGCCCTGCGACCTGTAGACTAGCCTTTGACAATGGTAAAGAATCAGCAGAGAGGGGCCAGCAGGAAGCAACTTAAGGAAATGCTCCGCACCTTTGCAGTTTGTGTTTTGAGTCTAGGAAGGTGGGATGGGGGAGGGATGTGTGTGCACCAGAAGGAAGTACAAAAGAGGAATAAGGTGACTTTAGAACACCAAAATCCTTTATTTTCTATCACTATCTAATTACAATTTCAAACAAAGTTAAGAAATCTCAATTTCTTTGTGAATCAAATATAGTACAGGGAAGAACAGTATATTAAGCAATTGTATGTGCCCATAACCTAGCACAGAACCTGATTAACAATGGACATCAGTAAATATTTCTTAACTTTATTTAGTTAAAATAATAAAACCAAACAAATGCAGCACAAAATAGTAAGTATGGAAAATAAGCCAATAATACTACATCCTTCTTTGGTTAATCCATGTTTGTTAGAAGAGAACAACAGAATTAACTATACATAGAACTTTAAGTCATCAGAAGACATTAGCTTAATTTACAGAATATTAGACTGGAAAGAAACTTAGAGCCATCTCATCTAACTCCCTTAATTTTCAGATTAAAAAAATTAAAACCTAGAAAATTTAAGTTTTGCCAGTGTCAGAGTAATTTAATGGCAGAACAATTACTGGATCACTAGATCTCCTTCAACTCAATTCTACAAATATTTACCGAGAATATAGTCATAGTAACAGCTAGGCAATGGACTAAAGAGTTTAATCTTATAAAACAATGAGAATAGTAATATAGTTCTCCTTCTTTTCTAGGTGAAGATTCTGAGGCTAACACACTTGCCTAATATTACACAGCTAATATCTAGCACAGCCAGGATTAGAATTCACAACATCCATTTTCAATGACAGGGTTACCACTGTGCAATACTGCCTTCCCAAATTATGCTAGCATTGTCTTGATATAAAGATGAATGAGGTACGACCCTTACCCTCATGGAGTTCATATCTGGTAGAAAAGACAGAGAAAAAAATGTCTCACTGTGAAGCAATTAAAATAGTGGTTCTAACACTACTATGAATTTACCAAAGAAGGACAAAATAGTATTTCCTCTACTATAGTTCTACTCATAGCCTTAAGAAGTTTACAATCTATACCATATATCATTAACCATAATGAAAGGAAAAGTACCAATTATCGGTTACTACCTTATGGGTTAAACTGTATCTCTCCAAAAGATATGTTGAAATCCCCTAACTCTCGGTATCTGTATGACTCATTTTAGAAATAGGGTCTTTGCAGTTAAGAAGATGTCTTACAGTATCCCTAATCAAGCATAGAACTTCCCAAGTGGCTCAATGGTAAAGAATCCCCCTATCAAAAAGCAGTAGACAAAGGGTCGATCTCTGGGTCGGAAAGATCTCCTGGAGTAGGAAATGGCATCTCACTCTAGTATTCTTGCCTGGGCAATCCCATGGACAGAGGAGCCATGAACAGACAGCCACAGTCCATGGGGTTGCAAAAGAGTCAGACAGGACTTGGGGACTAAACAACGATTCACTATGACCAGCATAAGCCCTTATAAAGAAGAGGAAAACGCCGTGTTCAAAACAGACACTCAGGAAGAATACAACGTGATGACAAAGGCAGAGTTTGGATTGTAATTTTCGCAGCTGTAAAGCAAGCAACGGCTGTATCAACAGCCTGCACCAGAAACTGTGAAGAGGCAAGGAAGGACTCCACCCAGTGTCCTAGATGGCGCCTGGACCTGTGACAGCTTCTGTAGCCTCTGCAACTGTGAGGGGAAAAATTCTGTTGTTTGAAGGCACTAAATTTGTGATAATTTGTCATGGCAACTAGGAAACTCATACATTCTTCTCCCTTACATTTAGAGATATTATGACAATATTAAAAGTACCACGTGCTGTCCATCTCAAGAACAGGTGATTGCTCGGAACCTCACTGGCCAGGATAGTAACTCAAAACACAGTGGACAGGCTTTGAAATAACAAGTGTTGAAATGTAATATTCAAATATATGACAAAGAATTGTGCTGAATTTGGAAATAGGGACACGTCAGCCAAGCACTGTGAGCATTCTATTTCACTAATAAGCAGCAGGTGGGGAGGGGGAAATTAGAAAGGTTGTGAGATGAATGATGTGATGTAAGATAGTTGGACAGCTGGCCCAGTTCCCAAAAGAGAAGTCTGGGAAAATTGCCATGAAGTCCGGACTCTGTTTCAAGAGGGAGCAGCGAGGACGGCTCCCTTGTCACCAGTGGAAAAGTACAGAAGCTACTGCCTCTTGAACAAGCACCAGTGGCCCTGCTGGTGTCAACCAGAAACTGGTCTGTTCTCTCTTGTTGGGTACAGATACTATTTTCTGCTTAGGAGAACGGATTTCTGGCATTGAAAAAACCCATCAGTTACTGTATGTAGACCCATTTACACCTTTGAATGTAATGAGGCCATTGTTGATGTAAAACCAGTGAAAGGAAAAAAGGGTTTGAGAAAAAGGCAGTAGCAATGATTTAAGCTCCAGAAGATCTTGTTTCCTTCTCTAGCTCTACCATCTGTCAGCCCTGGGGCCTGTTTAGGCGAAGTTAGTGCCAGTGAGGGGTACATTTCCCCATATACTCAATGCAGGGAGACATGCCACATTGATCTAAGAATTAAAATAAATGGCATAGGAAAAAGAAAAGGTTTTTTGATAATGTAAAGTCCTATAAAAATGTAAGGGTTTTAAAAGTTCCCTAGAGGCTGCTAGGATTTGGCACACAGCCTACACTCCTCTGATGCCATATTCCTAAAAATCATTATAGGGCCTCCCTGGTGATCCAGTGGTTAAGAATCTGCCTTGCAATGCAAATTGCAAGGGGACACTGGTTCCATCCCTGGTCCAAGAAGAGCCCATATGATAAGGGACAACTAAGCTGTGTACCACAAGTACTAACCCTGTACTCTAATGCCTTGAGCCAAAACTACTCAGCCTCTGTGTCACAACTACTGAAGCCCAGGTGCCCTACAGCCCATGTTCTGCAGCAAGAGAAGCCAACATAATGAGAAGCCTGCACGCCATAACTAGAGTAGCACCTGCTTGCCACAGCTAGAGAAAGGCCCCTCACAGCAACAAAGACCTAACACAGCCAAATGAATAAATAAATAAAATGAAGACCACTACACACATTGATTCTATTACACACACACCAAAAGGCAGGTGGCCAAGTGTTTCAAATGCAGAGACTGCCTTCACATCAGCTACAGGGTCAATGTCAGACTCCATCACATAATTTGTAGAACCTTCCCTAACCTGAGTCCAGCATTCTTTCACTGCTGTATATTTTTGTGTGTGCCCTTCCATGCACACAACTTCTGAAAGGAATAATGCCAACTGGTTCAGCTTGAGCTCTTAGGCCCCTGGGTAAATTAACTGACCTGGGCTCACTGTCCTCAGCTTTAAAATGGGATCAATCATTCTACATATCACCCAGTAAAACATAATAAGACCCAGTGCATAGTGTTTGCTCAATAAATGTTTCTTCTTGTTATTATTCGTAGTTTGCCCTGCAACTACCTGGGGCTGTTGTGTTCCTTGAATATGCATGGTTTTTCGAACTTCATCTTGTCCACAACACATAGTTAACTTGGATTTACTTGTGGTTGGATGTTGATGGTTTAGTTGCTAAGTCATGTCCAACTCTCTTGCATCCCCATGGACTATTTCTGCCAGGTTCTATGGGATTTCCCAGGCAAGAGTACTGGAGTGGGTTGCCAGTTCCTTATCCAGGGGACCTTCCTGACCCAGGGATTGAACCCATGTCTCTTGCATCACAGGCAGATTCTTTACCACTAAGCCACCAGGGAAGCCCACATTTACCTACTTCACCTCTATCTGTGGAAATCCTACCCATTCTCCCTGGCCCAACTTAAATGCTATGTCCTTCATGAAACCTTGCCTGGTATCCCCAAGCGGATATGGACATCCCCCCTCCCAGACACTTGAAGCATGTCTGAAGGATCTCTCTGTGATAAATCATACTTTGTTCCATGAAAATTCTGTGCACCTGCCTTTCTTTTGTAATAACTTGTAAGCTCACCTCCTCCAGTCCTACCCCAAGAGAGTTTCTTCCTCATTCATCTTTGTATCCCTCCAGCCCTTAAAAGAGTAACTTTCTTGTAAGAGCTGTGTGGTACACATTTGATGGATACATCCATAATCTCCCCAAAGCTCTGGCAGTTGATTTATCCTCCCAGTGATTTTTTTCCTTTGGGCAATGTAGGCCTTTGATGAATAATATTTACTGTGTGCTTAACACTTAAATGTAATTTATGTTTACTGGGTGTTTGGCTTAATAACAATGAGTGTGAAATAATTTGATAGTTTGAAAATAAAATTTGGTAAGTAATAATATATATTTTATACTTTATTTCTATGATGATAAAGTGCCATCAATTGCAATATTCACTTTGATTTACCAGTTTCTTTTCAAGTAAAACTGCCACATTAAATGTACCCAGAGATGGTAAGAAGCATCCTAATTTCAGAAATGTAAAGTGTGAAGAAGTTGGGCATCAGAAATGAAGAAGTACAGTTGGGGTGCTTTTCTCCCCCATCGTGCCCCAAGATGCACACTCGTTACACTAGACTCACCCAGCCAGTCCTGTAGGGCAGAACACAGCATCACATCTCGTTTGTCTCAGGGTTCTTTTCTTCTGTTTGCTTGGACCTCACATTTTGTGACTTCTGCCTCTAAAAGTCTAACACCTGTCTCCCTGCTTCCATGACCACCTGCTTCTTCCAAGCTCAGGTCCTGGATTCAGTCCTTAACACAATAGAGCAGGAAAAGGGTCTCCCAAACCTAACTATCTAATCATGTCCTACACCATGCCTACTGAATTAGGTTTAGATTTCTTAGCCTTTTCTTAAAAGTTACCCACAATCTAATACTTGGCTAATTTTCCAGTATTAATTTTTAATCTAAGTAAATTAGTTTAGATATTTCCCTCATGATCCAGTAGTTAAGACTCTGCACTTCCACTGAAGTCTTGATCTTTGTTTGAGTAACTAAAATCCCACATAACATATGGTACAGCCATAAATAAATAAATTGCTTTAGAGGCTCCAAGATATAATAGCCTTCCTCCTGAGTACATATGTATCATTGGTATACCTCTGCATCTTTTTAAAAATATTCCCTGTTCCTAAAATTCCCTTCCATTCATTGAAATTCCCTCTTCTATTAAGAGCTGAGCTTAAAAGCCACCTCCCCTGTGAAGCATACCCTGATGACAGCAGCCAGAATGTCTCAATACCACTACTGAACGTCTATAAAATGTAGTATCTGCCCTATTCACATAGCCCTTGGCACATCATCATATAATGCAGCTATTTATTTACATAGCTATTCTCATATTAGAGTAGGAACCCAATTTATATTAATATTTATTTGTAATCTTCATAGGCTTCAGCATCTTAGCATCTTGGTTTAATAAAAATTGAGTGAACATATATTAAATAAATAAATTTTTGGAACAGATAATTTAGGTGACTGGGTGTCACAAAGAAGTGTCTGAGGTGCCATGGAGAGAGTCAAACCAAATAAAAATTACTGAAATTAAGAATTTTATTTCAAGCTATATCAGACATTCATTCAGTGCAACACTCGAAGCATGGCAGAGGAACACTGGGGAAATTAAGAATGCACTAGAAGGTAAAATGGCCATTGTCCTTAACCAATTTGTTTTTCTTAAACCAAATAGAATTTGTGCAAAGTAGAAATAAGAAAATGTTACATATTCTCCGAGTCAAGGAGAGGGAAAACCAGGGCATAGGTAATCTGTAAAATACCAGTATTTTGCATTAGTAGTGTCAGGAAAAAAGTATCATCACCATTTTACAGGAAAGAGAGAAGTAAGGAAAAAGAATGCCATTTTACAAGAGGAGAAAAGGAAGCACTTGATGTCTTCCTTGCTGGTGGTACAACTCCAGTGGATCAGCTCTGAAACACAGAGAATTTCAGCAACACCCTTCTTCTTAAGATTGGTGGAGAATAAAAATGAAGTCTGTGTAAGAGATTCATCTGGAGAGAGACAGTGATTACCGGCCAGGACTGATTAAAATTCTCACCAGGGCCTCAAAGAGGCACACTGAACATGGCTGAGCAACGGAAGGAAAGCATTACAACTGCTTCTCAGAGCACGTGTGGAGGGAGGAACAAAGACAGGAAAATAGAACCCTGGCTTCCAGCCATGAGCTAAAAATCTGAATGAAGGAAAAGCCAGATTGTATCGATCTGTCACTCCTATCTGTGATATGATATTCAGCTCTACCATTGGTAAGGAGATTATTAATAGTCCAGGTCTTTTACACACGGCTGCATTTCCTCTTCCTAAATAATAGCTATCAGAAAGGCAAAGTGTGTTTGTGTCACATATTTTGTCTCACTCACTCCCCTGCAAAAATTCTGTACATGTTACACACCAATACAGAATGAAAGAGGCAATGTTTCTTCCCCTCTCGACTCCAGAAAACAGACCCAAGATTTCACTCCCAGAACCAAGGGTTGCAAGGTGTGATTTTTGCCAGGCTTCTGACTCTCCTCTTTCCCTGCCTCTGAGAGTCAGTTTACTAACTGGCTTTTTAAGCAGATTTTTCAAAATAGATGTTTTTGAAATATTCTTTCTAAAATGCAAGGATAGGAACTTCCCTGGCAGTCCAGTGGTTAAGATGCAGAGAGCACTGATTCAATCTTTGGTCAGGGAATTAAGATCCCACATGCCACATGCGCATGTCCAAAGTAAGTAAAATAAACAAATTCTAAGCAATTCTACTCAGATGGACAAAACTGGAGCCCATTATCCAGAGTGAAGTAAGCCAGAAGCAAAAACAACAATACAGTATATTAACACATATATATGGAATTTAGAAAGACAGTAATGAGAACCCAACATGGGAGACAACAAAAGGAACGCAGATGTATAGAATAGACTTGTGGACTTTGTGGATGAGGGTAAGGGTGGGATGAGATGGGAGAAGGGCATTGAAGCATGTTAATTGTCATGTGTCTAATCAATCGCCAGCCCAGGATTGATGCTCGGGACTGGTGCAGCGAGATTTCCCGGGGGGGAGGGAGGAGGGAGGGGGGACCCGGAGGGGAAGCATATGTAAACCCATGGTGATATCATGACAATGTATGGCAAAAACAATAATAAAAAAATAAATAAATAAATAAAAATAATAAAGAGTAAATAAAACGCAGAGATAACATGAGCAATGGTGTTCACTACAATTAACTGACTTGTTTTCCAACTACCACTAACTGATGACTTTATTTTTTCATAATAAAGAGCTCGTAATTGTATACCATTGTCAATTTGTCCCTCTTCGTGGGATCCCTTGCTTGCTGTTTGCCATCCTTTTCTTAATGGTTTGATTTTTGAAACATGTCTCTCTTTTAAACAACTGGAAAAGTAAAACCCCCTAAATTGGTGAACTCTCCAGGAAAAACAATATACTTATCCACAATGCTAGAGGGACGGGGTAGGAAGCAGAAGGGACACACTAGGAAGTAAAATAGCCTTCATCATTTTCAAGGGAACCACCTTGCCTTAAGGTAACTTCCCTTTTCCTTCACTTTTGGAATTTGATTTCCTTAGAGGCAGGAATCGTGTCAGAGAAACTTTGGACTGCATGGGACTCTAAAAATTGGCTAGTCCTTGCTCAACAAATCCTGAAGCCCTTTTGCCATTCTCCTAGGGAATAGTAGTTAATTATTTTCTCAGTTCCTTGGGCTTGTGAAGGTTTTAGGCACAGGAACAAATGAAATTCTGTTATTTTGCTTTTAAGTACTGAAAGTTTGTTAGTTTTATAATACTTAGTTTTGTGATTGTCTTTCTTTTTATTTCCTTTTTTTAACCTTTTTTTCCTTTTTTTTTTTTGCAACATGGTTTGCAAAGAGACACACAAAATTGGCATGCAAACCAGGTTTGAAAAAAAGTAGGGTAGGCTGGGTGAAACCAATGGACTTCACGGAAGAAATTGCACTTGGTTTTAAATTTATAAATAAATTTTATTTATATTCTTTTTTTATTATTTTTTATAGCTGGTATCTGAACACTGTTAAGAATAAACAGGACAATGAGCTTTGTAGAGGGAAGGAAAGAAGATAAGCATTGAACCCAAACGTCCACATCATAGATTAAATAAAATTTCTCCCAATTTTATGAATGTTTCATCATTAGCTTTAAGAATGCTGTATTTTTTTTTTCTTCCATGGTTAACTCCGTGCACTCTGCACGTTTCTTCTCATTCCATATTTCAGGTAGATGAGAAGCCGTTATAAATTCTGAGCTGTGGAGACCTTAAAAATCAACCAACACCCTCAGTGTCTAATGCAGACCATTTGATACAAAGAGGTAAAGCAACTTGTCTGGAGACTTCGGTCATTGGGAGTAGCTGTAGAAATAAGACAAAGGACTTGTAGTTCCCAGAGCCATGCTCTTCCTGCCAAAGTGAAAGTTGCTCAGTCGTGTCCAACTCTGTGACCCAATGGGCTATACAGTCCATGGAATTCTTAAGGCCAGAATACTGGAGTGGGTAGCCTTCTCCTTCTCCAAGGGATCTTCCCAACCCAGGGATCGAATCCATGTCTCCTGAATTGCAGGTGGACTCTTTACCAGCTGAGCTACAAGGGAAGCCCAAGAATATTGGAGTGAGTAGCCTATCCCTTCTCCAGGGGATCTTCCTGACCCAGGAATTGAAGCAGGGTCTTCTGCATTGCAGGTGGATTCTTTACCAACTGAGTCATCAAGGAAGCCCAAATCGCACTACCTTTTCCTGGAGGATCATTATTAGAACCCACTTTACTGTTTTCTCACCTTCATAAATCCAACCTTTTAAATGTTCAATCATTTTTACAATCTTTCAACTAATCTGTAAAATTTCAACATGCGATTAGGTAACAATAAACTTTCAATAAGATATAAAATAATCAGGCCCTTTTTTCATATTGGAATCAAATGTTCCAGCTCTCTAACCTTACTATCTTCCTCTTCCTCCTAGTAAAAATAATTCTTTGCTGCTATTTTCTGACTTTAGACCAAATTCTCATACATATTTCTGGTTTTGCTTTTTGTTCTACTCCTTTTCATGTGCTACAGATCAGATTGCTAAGACTTCTGAGGCCTGACACAAGAATCGTTTAGTACTCAATCCTGCTGCCTACTGCCTGTCATCCATCCATCAGTTCAAAAATGAATATGTAGGAATGCATTTCACAATCTTGGCAGGACAAATTTTTTAAAGACTCTGACTGATTTACAACATTATACCAAATTGCTAGAAATATATTCTGACAAAAAACAACCCTCAATACTAAAACATAATTATAGGACAGCAAAAACAAAAAAACACCTGGAAAAAGTCCGAGATAAATTAAGCCTAAATGAAATTGCTTTTGTTTTTACTTGTTATTTTAAATTAGGTAAATCTAAGACTTTTTTGCCCTTGATTATTTGAGGTAGAAAGGAAAAGAAATCAAATATAGATACAATCACAATAACTGGAATTTCATTAGAAAATAACACTAATATATTAAAGCAAAAGAAATCCATTTTACCAAAATATGCATTCTGAATTAATATGACTTTTTTATATTGGGAAGGAAAAATATCATGGAGTAAAGAATCTCACACTCTAATAAATATTCTCTCCACTGAGCCTTTGCCATCTCAGGAGGAAAGCTAGGCAAATGAAAAAGTTAATTTAATATACACATAATAGAGTTTTTTTTTCTTTACATTATGGTGCTGGTTTCGTCATACATTGACATGAATCCGCCATGGGTATACATGTGTTCCCCTTCCAGAACCCTCCTCCCACCTCCCTCCCGATTCCATCTCTCTGGGTCATCCTGGTGCACCAGCCCTGAGCACCCTGTATCATGCATCAAACCTAGGCTGACGATTCATGTCACATATGATAATAATTTACATATTTCAGTGCCGTTCTCCCATATCATCCCACACTTGCCCTCTCCCATAGAGTCCAAAAGACTGTTCTATACATCTGCGTCTCTTTTGCTGTCTCGCATACAGGGTTCTTCTTACCATCTTTCTAAATTCCATATATATGTGTTAGTATACTGTATTGTTGTTTTTCCTTCTGGCTTACTTCACTCTGTATAATAGGCTCCAGTTTCATTCACCTCAGTAGAACTGATTCAAATGTATTCTTTTTAATGGCTGAGTAATATTGTATTGTGTATATGTGCCGTAGCTTTCTTATCCATTCGTCTGTTGATGGACATATAGGTTGTTTCCATATCCTGGCTATTGTAAACAGTGCAGCGATGAATACACACACAGATATTGATACTTTTTGTTCGATATCAGCCTATATAAAAATAGGAATTTGGGGTAGTCATTATAAAATATCCTAAGTATGCCACTTAGAAAAAGTGTGATATTTCCTCTAGAAGAATAAAACAGAAAGAAAGAAGTAGAAAGAAAGGCATGGGGGAAAGAAGAGGAAAATAAGGGGATAAAAGGAGAAGAAGAAGGAAAATCAACAGGGGAGGAGAAAGTTGTGGACTTTACCTGAGTTATGGTGAAGACTCTTCAGGAGAAAGATGGTCCTATCTAACTCCTAAGCTTTCTCCTCTTTAATGTCATAATTTATGTCTTTCTGTCCAACTCTCCCATCACATTACCTTTCTATCCACACTGAACTTCATCTAGAATCTCAAAATCAAATAGTATGATTGGAATATAAAACATCCTTGAGACCTCCTCTGTGCTTCATTTTACAGACAAAGAAACTTAGAAACATGGCCTTTGGTTTGCCCAAGAACATATAGAAAATTGTTTTAAATAATGTAGAAGACACTGATATATTTAAAATGGATGACAACAAGGACCTACTGTATAGCACAGGGAACTCTACTCAGTGTTACGTGGCAGCCTGAGTGGGAAGGGAGTTTGGGGGAGAATGGATACATGTATATGTATAGCCAAGTCCCTTTACTGTCCACCTGAAACCATCACAACATTACTCCGATACAAAATATAAAGTTTAAAGAAAAAAATAAGAAATAAATTGATTCCAAACAAAAGTACTCTGGGTAGGAGGTGGTAGGATGGCCCTTTATATCTGCTTATCAAAAACCTGTAACTGAATATTTAGGAAAGATATATTGTTTGTCCTCAAGTGTTCGATCCCGTGTATATGAAGACACTTAAGTTGGAGGACTAAGAATAACTTTTCATTAGAAGTTTTCACAGGAGTATATCTTCTTGGTTTTTGAGGATCTTAACTAGAAGAGTTGGAGTTGAACTAGTTGGTAAAAAGCAGACTTCCTTCACTGAATTTATTTCATATAGAAGAAACTTAAATATGGAAAATATCAATAACTTTAGAGGAAAGAAAGCCCCAATTTTAGCATTTCATAGGTTGTGGATATATGGGAGATGATGTAGAGAAGTAATGATTCAGGAAGAAGCTAAAACTCTAATGACAGGGTTTGGATAAAGTACAAATGATTTGATATCAGTCTTTTGAAATGGCAACCCACTCCAGTATTCTTGCTTGGAAATCCCATGGACAGAGAAGCCTGGTGGGCTACAGTCCATGGGATCGCAAAGAGTCGGACATAACTGAGCAACTTCATTTTTTTTTTTTTGATAAGCTAAAAGAGGACATGACTGACATCCCCACATGTCCAAATAAGAATAATCTGGTTATTCCTCTTCAGATGATTACTTGAGGTGGTACTTTCCAGAAAGGAAGACCTTCAACATTAGCATGTACTGTCAAGGGAATTTGTGAAGTGTCTTTTCTGAAGTTCTACAAAGGCAAGACATCTGGGGAAGAGGGTTGGATGAAACCCAGTGACTACATATAAGAACTGAGCATGTGGGATTTCCCTGGTTAGTATTCGGTGCTTTCACTGCTGTGGTCCAGGTTCAGTCACTGGTTGGGGAACTAAGCTCCTGCATGTCATGGGGCATGGTCGAAATAAATCAATGAATAAAACTGAGCATGTAAGAATTGAGTGTTATCAAGTATTTATCTAGCCCTAACAAGTCAAGTGGAAGACCAATAATGTTGAAAAAAGAAAATATATCCTATCCTCAAAAGAAAAAAAAAAATTGGAGGTAAAGGAAACTGCCTTAGTCGTCTCCTAGCATTTACAGAACAGAACACCATGATGCTTGCATCTACAAAGACTAAAAGATACTATCAAAAATTATTAGTTTGTGGGGTCACAGTTCCTGCCAGAGTAACCTAATTGTCTTTGACTCACTTTTAATCTGAGTGGATGTGGTGAGAATGGCTGATGTGGCTTAACAGCATTTAGTGTTGGTGTTAAATATAGAAAATTCACTAAAGAGTCTTATCTACAGAGGAATGGAAAACATTGTTACACATGATGAAAGAGTCAGAGAGAAAGAAAGGTGGGAAACGTCCCCCTTCCTGCCGCACAGTTCATCTGTCAACAAAGCTCTGACTGGCCTCAAAGGAAGCTCTGTGCCCAAAAGAAATAGGTGAATGTGTGGTGGGGACTGAAAATCAGATATATTATGAATAACATTACCAAAATATATATGTATGTATTACCTGAAGGTATGATGGAAAAATGACACACTTCAAAATTGAAAACAGGATAGCTAACTATTCTTAAGAGGTACAAAGAGAACCAATTCTGATCACTGTAACATTTAACATAAGAGAAAAAAGATTTGAAACAACAAATCACAAGAAAGAGCTTTTCTTTAAAAATAGCAGCTTTAAAACCTTAATTGCAATTTTATGTGACCCTAACGCTCATCCTAGCCTATACATCAGTTGGCTCTTGTTAGTATAGTTGAAGATGGAAAGACACATTGGAGGTTCTCCTTTTCATAAACCCACCACACGGAAGAGCTTATCTCTAAAATGAAATCAAGAAAATAAAAGCATAAGGCATATATATCAAAATACTTAAAGACTTCCCATATCAGCATATTGAGTAAACAACCACTGGCAATATTTGGAATTAGTGTCTACAAGAGTCATTAAAATTGATAAGGTTTAACACATAAGAATAATCGCTGTGTACACCAATTTTTGAGGAAACAGTCCTTGGGCAATTATATTTCTTTGATATCCTTTAATAAATCACATGAAAAACTTTTGGTTTTCAAAATATCATCATGGTAATTAGACACCAAGACCAATCATACATTTTCACCACTTGCCTTACACTATTAGCATACAGAAAAGCTGGAGTTAATGGTCTGAATTAAATATAACCTTTACCCAGAGAGAATCGGTGAAAATTCAATTAACACCAACTTTTAGCAAAGGTCTAAAGCAATGTTGAAGTTATTAAAACCTCATCTCTGTCCTGCATGAGCCTACAGTCTGGTAAAAAAATGAACTTACCCATTTCCATAGCATACAAAACAGAAAATGGTAAAAAGCACTTCAAGAGGACTGAACAGAGAGATTAATTTTTCTTGAGATGGGTAGGAGTTGCCTTTAAAGGAGGAAGAGAAACTTAGAGAATCAATATAATTCCAATAGTAGAGGTGGTGGCCAGGGAAGAATCAACACTTACCATGTGAATGAGCTATTCATTTGAAGGAGAATCATTAAGAAAAATACAGAGAGAGAACTGATCAGAGACTGGTGAGGAGACTGGGGTTCCAGGATAGTAAAAAGGGAATGTAAAAAATGCTTAGCAAGGGGTAATTACCATGCATCTTATTAGGGCTGTATGTCTTATTTGGTATGTCTACTATGCCAAATAATTTGAACTTAATTCAACAATCAAAGGGGAAGGACTCTTTTTTTTTTTTTTTGGCTGTGCCACATGGCTTACAGGACCTTAGTTCCCCAACCAGAGACTGAATCCAGGGCTACAACAAAGAAAGCCCTGAGTCCTAACCACTGGACCTCCAAAGAACTCCCCAGGGAATCATTCATTTTTTGAGGAGAGGTATAAGTTAACTAAATAGGAATTTGAGGAAAATGACTTGAAATTAGGTTAGGAACTGAAGGGAGAAAGCTGAAGACCAGTTCAGTTAATGTCATAATCTTATAAGCAGGTGATAAAGGCTTGAACTAGACGAGCATCAGTGGAGGAAAAGGGGAAAACATAGAAGCCAGAGCAATGGAGAAAAATAAGTAATAGGACTTTGTGCCTCCTCCATATAAGGAGCAATGGATGAGGGAGATGATAACTGAACTATCCTGAGAAATAAGGATGATGGACAGTGATAGCAAGGATACTACTCCAATGTTTAACCCTAATTTCATTGCCACCACTCCAGTCAAGATCCAACAGTTCAGTTCAGTCATTCACTTGTGTCCAACTCTTTACAGTCCCATGAACTGCAGCATGCCAGGCTTCCCTGTCCATCACCAACTCCCAGACCCTGCTCAAACTCATATCCATTGAGTCGGTAGTGCTATCCAACCATTTCATCCTCTGTCATCTCCTTCTCCTCCTATCTTCAATCTTTCCCAGCATCAGGATCTTTTCCAATCAGTCAGTTCTTCGCATTAGGTAGCCAAAGTATTGGAGTTTCAGCTTCAGCATTAGTCCTTCCAGTGAATATTCATGACTGATTTCCTTTAGGAATGACTGGTTTGATCTCCTTGCAGTCCAAGCGAATCTCAAGAGTCTTCTCCAACACCACAGTTCAAAAGCATTAATTTTTTGGAGTGCCAAAGATCCAACAAACAAGGCTACAATCTCTGAGGTCCATAAATTAAATCACATTGGGAAATCTAAATCACCACTACAAACAAAGCTAGTGGAGGTGATGGAAGTCAAGTTGAGTCATTTCAAATCCTAAAAGATGATGCTGTGAAAGTGCTGCACTCAATATGCCAGCAAATTTGGAAAACTCAGCAGTGGCCACATGACTGGAAAAGGTCGGTTTTCATTCCAGTCCCAAAGAAAGTCAATGCCAAAGAATGCTCGAACTACTGCACACTTGCCCTTATCTCACACGCTACTCAAGTAATGCTCAAAATTCTCCAAGCCAGGCTTCAAAGGTATGTGAACTGTGAACTTTCAGATGTTCAAGCTGGAATGAGAGAAGGCAGAGGAACCAGAGATCAAATTGCCAACAGTGGTTGGATCATTGAAAAAGCAAGAGAGTTCCAGAAAAATATATACTTCTGCTTTATTGACTATGCCAAAGCCTTTGACTGTGTGGATCACAAAAAACTGTGGAAAATTCTTAAAGAGATGGGAATACCAGACCACCTGACCTGCCTCATGAGAAATCTGTATGCAGGTCAGGAAGCAACAGTTAGAACTGGACGTAGAACAGACTGGCTCCAAATAGGGAAAGCAGTATATCAAGGCTATATATTGTCTCCTTGCTTATGTAACTTATAGGCAATGTACATCATGAGAAATGCTGGGCTGGATGAAGCACAAGCTGGAATTAAGATTGCCAGGAGAAATACCAATAACTGCAGATATGCAGATGACACCACCCTTATGGCAGAAAGTGAAGAAGAACTAAAGAGCCTCTTGATGAAAATGAAAGAGGAGAGTGAAAATGTTGGCTTAAAACTCAACATTCAGAAAACAAAGATCATGGCATCTGATCCCATCAGTCCGTGGCAAATAGATGGGGAAACAGTGGAAACAGTGGCTGACTTTATTTTGGGGGGCTCCAAAATCACTGCTGATTGATGGTAACTGCAACCATGAAAATAAAAGACACTTAGTCCTTGGAAGAAAATTTATGACCAGGATGGACAGCGTATTAAAAAGCAGAGACATTAGTTTGCCAACAAAGATCTGTCTAGTCAAAGCTATGGTTTTTCCAGTAGTCATGTATGGATGTGAGAGTTGTACTATAAAGAAAATTGAGTGCCAAAGAATTGATGCTTTTGAACTATGGTGTTGGAGAAGACTGTTGAGAGTCCCTTGGATTGCAAGGAGATCCAACCAGTCCATCCTAAAGCAAATCAGTCCTGAGTGTTCATTGGAAGGACTGATGTTGAAGCTGAAACTCCAGTACTTTGGCCACCTGATGTGAAGAGCTGACTCATCTGAAAAGACCCTGATGCTGGGAAAGATTGAGGGCAGGAGGAGAAGGGGATGACAGAGGATGAGATGGTTGGATGGCATCACCGACTCAATGGACATCAGTTTGAGTAAACTCAAGGCGTTGGTGATGGACAGGGAGGCCTGGCTTGCTGCAGTCTATGGGGTCACAAAGAATCAGACATGACTGATCAACTAAATTGAACTGAACTGGGAAATCTAATTCTCTCTTTATCCTACACTTCAAAAACCATTCTTATTGGCAGTTTAAAAAGTATCAAGATACTGTAGCTTTCCAAAAACCATAATTTTGAAAATCATGCTAAATGTGCACCTTGAACTGGACTAGATAATTGAATGTCTGGCCACTCCTTTAGACCAGTGTCCAGTGGCGAGTATCAAAACGCTGTCATGAGATTCACATTTCAGTTGCTTTTTATTCCTATATCAAGCACCCCCAAATAATTACCCTGAATTTATACTCTCCTAGTGAATTTTATCAATAGGTAAGCAGCTAGAGGTTGGCCTTCAATGATCTATTCAAAAGTAATGGTTTAAAGTAGTTTGAATATTAAAAATAATAATAAAGCATAAGCCACTACCTCATTTTCCTTGTTAACACTAAATAAAAGGGAGGATGGAGTCAAACAATACTAAGGACATCCACTTGGGTTGGGAATTCAGTAGGCAACATAACAGAAAGCTTCTACAGGTAGTCAGACATATTTAGCCAAAGACATTGACTCTGACAGAAGGTTTCCAAATACACTTACTTATGAGTACAACAAGCTCTTTTCCCATTGTGTCTCTTTCATCATCATTGAAGCCCTTTCATCATCACTGAATGTTAACTATTGCTTGCTCTAACTCTGTCGAAGTCAAAACAGGAAGAAGAGCAGAGCCCTTGAAGCTTGACTGTCCCACTTAAGACCCCTCTGAGGGAAGACCACAATTATGTGTGTTGCAGTTGGACCTGTTCATGTGGTGGAGGGTCAGAGATTATTCCTAGTAGCCAGATTGGTCTGATTCATGGCTATCAGTTCAACTGATATCAAGAGAGAACACATATGTCAATTTCCTGTGAGCAGAGGACTTGAGAGCTGACTGAGGAAACCAAGTGTGAGACAGCAGTACAGGGAGAAAGAGAGAAAAACAAAAGACAAAATAAGACATATCAGAAATGGGGTCTGAAACAAATTCTGTGAACAAGACCTTCCATCCTGTTGATGTTTCTGTTTTGCACAGCTTACTTTGCTTGACTTGGCCAAGAGAGATGTTCTTCAAAAACCAGGCCTCAGCTGGAGTTACAGACTAGTCTCAATAGCAGAAGGCCAACATAGGTTCTGTCAGCGCTCTGATTGGCACCTATAATATTCATCCCCCCAAATCTAAGAGTAAAGAAGACACATTTGGCCCTCATTTTTCCTACTCAGAGTTTCACCTTCATACTAATTTAACCACTGCCTAATATGCAAAACTTTTGAGCAATTCAGATGAGCAGAGCTTTACATGCTGACTGTGGTTCCCAGAGGATGCAAGTTTCCAGTGCACCTGCTTACACGAAACTCAGCCTAGCACTGGCTCTGCTTCCCCTTCACAATCACACTGGCACTTCTCAGAAGGTCCTGGACAAAGAAGACAGCTCAAAGGCATCTGCTAGTTACCCCCAAGGGAATCATTTCAAAAACACCTTTTAGGAACCCCTTGCAATTGTTCCTGGTGAGATTTTACATTCTGGACGCTACTTTTGAGATAACGACAGCGTCTTCACAAGAATGAACCACTACCTCCCCTCCCTTGTTGACCCAGAGCAGCACAAAGAGCTGCCTCCTCCCAACCTGGGTTCACAATTCAATTTCCTGGACAGTAACTGAGCACCTACTGTATACAAGTATAGGAAATAAAGGTCTGGACAATAGAGGGATGTGTCTACAATAAAAAGATACTTGTAACAGATGAATTTTCCAAAGATGGCCTCAACCATGTAGCCTATCCCATGAAATCTACTTGCAATGTGATTTTTGAGAGGCAGGATTTGCATTCTTTTTTTTAATTGAGGGATCTTGATTAAGAACGCACACACAAAAGCAAACAAAAAAACATGATAGTTGCTTCCGTGTTGTGTTAGTTTTGCTGTACAACAAAGTGAATTAGATACATGTTTGCATATATCCCATCCTTCTTGGTGTTCCTTCCCCCCACCCCACCTATATAGGTAACCACAAAGCAAGGAACTGGGCTCCCTGAGCTACACAGCCTGTTCCCACCAGCTATCTGTTTTACACTCAGCAGTGCACAAACATTAGTCCCAGTCTCCCAATTCATTGCACCCCTTCCCCCAGGTCCTATGTCCACATGTCCATTCTTTACATCTGCATCTCTATTCCTGCCCTGAAAATTGATTCATCTGCACCATTTTTCTAGATTCCACATGTATGCGTTAATATACAATATATGTTTTTCTCTTTCTGACTTAACTCTGTATGACAGACTTAAGTCCATCCACATCTCTACAAAGGAACCAATATTATTCCTTTTTATGCCTGAGTAATAAATGCCCAAAGACATATGAATGGATAAAGAGGACATGGTACGTATATACAATGGAATACTACTCAACATATACATTCTTTCCCCTTGAGTCTGGGGAAGCCTATTGGTACCGCAGAAATGATGTTATGTGACCCAGGAGTAAGTTATAAAAGAAGATACAGCTTCTGCATGGTCCTCTCCGTAGGCTTAAAATCCAGCCATCACAATCTGAGGAAGCCAAGTGGCTACATGGAAAAGTATGTATAGGAGACCCAGCCAACATCTCATTCAAGGCCCCACTGAGAGCCAGCACCATGCATGGCACGTGTGAACAATTGGAACTCCAGGTAACTCTAGTCCCCAGGCTCTCAGCCACCCCAGCTGATCTTACAGCAAAAACGAGATCTTCCCACTGAGCACTGCCCAAATGGAAGATCTATGAGCAAAATAAATGTTTTAATTTAAGCCACTAAGTCTTGGGATTATTCATTACTTAACAGTAGATAACCAGGACAGCGCATATAGCGTAATCTCAGAGACCTTATAGTCAATTCAGGGAAATAAATGTGTCCACTAAGTAGTGGCCATCCTCCTGCCAGAGTCTCCGTTCAACCTCACAACAGGCGGTGAGCTCAGTCTCTCAGTTATGTCTGAATCTTTGTGACCCCATGGACTGTAGCCTGCCAGGCTCCTCAGTCCATGGGATTCTCCAGGCAAGAATACTGGAGCAGGTTGCCATATCTTCCCACCAGGGATCTTCTTGACCCAGGGATTGAACCTGCATCACCTGTGTCTCCTGCATTGCAGGTGGGTTCTTTACCTGCTGAGCCAGTGGGGAAGCATGTTCACAAATACCTATAATACATCAATTTACAACACAAGTACCTTAAGAGATCCATAAACTAAAATAAATATTTACACGTGTGTATATCCTGATTTATGCATAGACAATTCTGAAATATATTAAAAAATTAATATTAGTTACCACTGCAGAGTACTGCTTAGGGGTAAGGAATGGAATTCTTTGTGTTTGCCCATCTCTTTGTATGTTTTTATCCTTATGTTATACACGCAGTTACTTTTGTACCTTCAAAAATAGTTTATTTCCTAAAATACAAACAAAATAGTGGGAAAGAACTAAACAAGTGATGCTGAGTCTCCATGAGGACTGTACTACAGACTCCATGAGAACAGGATGCAACCAAGCAGCTGGGAATCACTGAATTTTCTCTCTGTGTGTGCCTCAGTTTTGACATCTATACAAATATAGTAGTAACCTCATACAGTATTTGTGAGAATCTAAGTGCTGTAGATATTCCTGACACAATATCAAGCACTCAATAAACATAATAAAAAATATCTATATAGAAGCTCTATACAATCAGCAAAAACAAGGCCAGGAGTTGACTGTGGCTCAGATCATAAACTCCTTATTGCCAAATTCAGACTTAAATGAAGAAAGTAGCGAAAACCACTATACCATTCAAGTATGATCTAAAACAAATCCCTTACGATTATACAGTGGAAGCGACAAATAGATTCAAGGAATTAGATCTGACAGACATGAGTGCCTGAAGAACTATGGACAGAGGTTTGTAACACTGTACAGGAGGTGGTGATCAAAATCATCCTCAAGAAGAAGAAATGCAAAAAAGGCAAATTGGTTGTTTGAAGAGGCCTTAAAAATAACTGAGAAAAGAAGAGAAGCCAAAAGCAAAGGAGACAAGGAAAGTTATACCCATTTGAATGCAGAGTTTCAAAGAATAGCAAGGAAAGATAAATAAGCCTTCCTAAGTGATTAATGCAAAGAAATAGAAGAAAAAAATAGAATGGGAAAGACTAGAGATAGCTTCAAGAAAATTAGAGATATCAAGAGAATATTTCATGCAAAGGGTACAATAAGAACAGAAACTGTATGAACCTAATGGAAGATATTAAAAAGAGGTGGCAAGAATACACAAAATAACTATAAAAAATATATATATATATATATCTAATGACCCAGATAACCACAATGATGTGATCACTCACCTAGAGCCAGACATCCTGGAGTGCAAAGTCAAGTGAGTCTTAGGAAGCATCACTATGAACAAAGCTAGTGAAGGTAATGGAATTCCAGTTGAGTCATTTCAAATCCTAAAAGATGATGCTGTGAAAGTGCTGTACTCAATATGCCAGCAAATTTGGAAATCTCAGCAGTGGTACAGGACTGGAAAAGGTCAGTTTTCATTCCAATCCTAAAGAAAGGCAGTGCCAAATGATGTTCAAACTACTGCACAATTGCATTCATCTCACCCACTAGTAAAGTAATGCTCAAAATTCTCCAAGCTAGGCTTCAACAGTAGATGAACTGTGAACTTCCAGATGTTCAAGTTGGATTTAGAAAAGGTGGAAGGACCAGAGATCAAATTGCCAACAGTGGTTGGATCATTGAAAAAGCAAGAGAGTTCCAGAAAAACATCTACTTCTGCTTCATTGACTACACTAAAGCCTTTGACTGTGTGGATCACAACAAACTGGAAAATTCTTAAAGAGATGGGAATACCAGACACCTGACATGCCTCATGAGAAATCTGTATGCAGGTCAGGAAGCAACAGTTAGAACTGGACATGGAACAATGGAATGGTTCCAAGTTGAGAAAGGAGTATGTCAAGGCTGTATATTGTTACCCTGCTTATTTAACCTAAATGCAAAGTATAGCATGTGAAATGCCAGGCTGGATGAAGCACAAGCTGGAATCAAGATTGCCAGGAGAAATATCAATAACCTCAAATATGCAGATGACACCACCCTTATGGCAGAAAGCAAAGAGGAACTTAGGAGCCTCTTGGTGAAAGTGAAAAAGGAGAGTGAAAAAGCTGGCTTAAAATTCAACATTCAAAAAACGAAAATCATGGCATCTGGTCCCATCATTTCATGGCAAATAGGTGGGGAAACAATGGAAACAGTGAGGGACTTTATTTTCTTGGGCTCCAAAATCACTGCAAATGGTGACTGCAGGATGAAACTAAAAGACACTTTCTCCTTGGAAGAAAAGCTATGACAAACCTAGAAAGTGTATTAAAAAGTAGAGATGTTACTTTGCTGACAAAGGTCCATATAGTCAAAGCTATGGTTTTTCCAGTAGTCATGTACGGATGGGAGAGTTGGACTACAAAGAAAGCTGATCCCCGAAGAACTGATACTTTTGAACTGTGGTATTGGAAAAGACTTCCGAGAGTCCCTTGGACTGCAAGGAGATCAAACCAGTCAGTCCTAAGGGAAATCAGTCCTAAATATTCACAGGAAGGACTGATGCTGAAGCTGAAACTCCAATACTTTGGTCACCTGATGTGAAGAACTGACTCATTAGGAAAGATCCTGGGAAATATTGAAGGCTGGAGGAAAAGGGGATGACAGAGGATAAGATGGTTGTATGGCATCACTGACTCGATGGACATGAGTTTGAGCAAGCTCTGAGTGTTGGTGAAGGACAGGGAAGCCTGGGGTGCTGCAGTCTATGGGTTCTCAAACAGTCGAACATGACTGAGCGATTGAACTGAACTGAAGATATTCTCAAATATTAACACTTATATACGGAATCTAGGAAAATAGTACTGATCAACCTGTTTGCAGGGAAGGATTGGAGACACAGACATAGAGAATGGACTTACAGACACAGTAGAGAAGGAGATGGTCAGACAAATGAGAAAGTAGCATTGACATATATACACTATGCATATTTAAAATAGATAGCTAGTGGGAAGCTTCTATATAACCTAGGGCCGTTTGTGATGACCTGGAGTAGTGACATGGGAGCAGGGAGGAAGGCTCAAGATGGGGAGGATATATATATATATATATATATATATATATAGCTATGACTGATTCACATTGCTGTACAGCAAAAACCAACACAATATTGTAAAGCAATTATCTTCCAATTAAAAAATAGAACAAATATCTAAGCTATCCTGAGTGACTGTGAACTGGCACAGCATGTAGACACAGAATCAGACAGTTGCTTTAAGAGGTAAGACAATCTCTTTCCTCCTTAGAGGATATAAAGGAACTAGCATTCTTAGGTGTAATTACAAGAGAGGATATATGATGACTTTGATAACAATTTGAGAACTTCTGCAAATGCTGCATTGACTTACATTTTCCAAAATGTTAAAAGACCACTAAATTAAAATTTTTCCACCCACTTCCCCATTCTGCTTCCCCTTCAGAGTTTTCACTTGGGGTGATGAATTGTCTGCATGTTACAGATGACTGCCGGTCATAGGAGATCAAGGAGATTAGGTAGTTCACAACAATTTTGCATCTAATGTTTAGCTTCTCCCTGTATTTGGAGAAATCTGGTATTATCTCAGCTATGTCAAAGCAACACCAATCCTTCCATTTGTTCTTATATATAATTTTCCCATTCAAATTATAGGCATAGGTCACCCATAAGATGGAGTGTTGTAAGTTATCTTCTTCTTCCCCAATACGTCCCATGTTCTAAAAAGTTTATGAAAATATAAACCTAGCTCTGTAGGGCTGGTGTTATCTAAAGGAAATGGAGAAGATGAAGTTGTCCATGAGATTACATGGTGTGAGAGCACAATCATAGTATTTCGTAATTGACAATGAGTTTTCTTAAGTTTTGTAGATTTCAGGGTAATGGCATCATCACTCTGCTTGCTAAGTCAAATGAGTAATGAGCAGTTCCTCTCTGACTCAAGAACTTCTGTTGCTTCCTGTTTGGTTTAACTTACCCCAGTACCTTAGAAACAGATAAAATATTATTTCAGCTCCTTAAAGATGGCTGGACTTAATGTTTTTTTCTTATGAGCTACGTGTTTCACCTCATGCAAATTTCTGGCATTTCAGGAAAATTTTTTATCTCCATTTTTGTTTCTTTAACTTAGAGATGATTCCAATTTCTCAACTGTAAGAAAACTCTCTATACTCACAATGAATTAAACAAAAAAAAAAAGAGTAAAAGCTTTCCAAAGAAAAGAGAAATGATGCTAAAGGTTGTCAAGAGCCAACTGATTGCATTTTAACAAAATTTAGCCACTTTAAATCCCTTTTAGTATTAACAGGGGTGAAATCAAATAAGCCAAGAGACTGACTAACAAAATTTGGCTGATTCCACCTCTGTGCAGTGAATAAGGACAAACATGTATGTGAATTGTAATGAACATGGAGAATAGACCAGACAAACTGCATATTTCAAACTCTTGCTGATACATCAGGTGGAATGGAATATGGGTATGAAGTATCCATAGTTAGCTCTATGTGAAGTTTTTTTAAAACGAAAAATTTACCTACAAAGATTTGACATTTAGCTAGGACTTCTGAAAGCTGGTCCTAGCAACCAGCAAAAAAAATAAAAATGTATAAAGGATTTATGTGATACAACAGTCAGCCCTTTTCCAGGCTATTTTCCCCTCCATTTCCTGTCTCTGCCTATGGCAATATTCTGAAGAAGTGGAAGGTCATGTTAAAATAACAATGAGCATTGATTCTCTTCTAAGTACTCTTCTATCACAAGCCTTTAGCACTCGTGTTGCTTCAATAAGAAGGCTACTCATTATAAGACAAATACAGTTTGAGGATCTAATGTATAACATGATATGATAGTTGATAACACTGTATTGTATAATTGAAATTTGTACAAATATAGAATTTAAATGTTCTCACCAAAAAAAAAAGGTAAACTTGTGATATGATGGATAGGTTAACTAATTCAACGTGGGTGATCCTTTCATGATGTATACATACATTAAAGCATCATGCTGTACACTTTAAATATCCTACAGTTTTGTCAATTATACCTCAATAAAGCTGGAGATAAAAAAAAAAGAACTCTATTGAGGTAGACAGTTCTTCCAAACAAGAAATAGAGCCCCACTAACCCATGACCTACAGCTAAATACACCTTCTATTCTTAGCCTTCCAGGTCATACCTCTTACTCTATCACTAGAAGTACCTCTTCAATGATCTGATTAGAACCAATGTGACATCTGCTCTAACTTCATCTCTTCAAAATAAGGTATTTCTATACTTTTTAAAAATACATTCAAAGCTAAAGGACACACATGCTCATAGCCCTTTACCTACCACAGAGAGTAAAAATTTAAATTTGTTTTTGTATTCTCCTTTATTTTATGTATTCTTACAATAAGTAAAAAATATTCTTATAAATAATGTTTTTTATTGAAAAAGTTTTTATAGCATGCCAAAGCACCAATATATTTGCATATTACATAACGCTGATATAAATAGTTTTAATCTGATAATCCAAGCACCTGTTGTCTTCCTTTCCCCAAGTGGAGTGGTTTCAGCTCAAATACTTCAGATCACTTTTTATGACCAAGAATTAACAGGGCCAAGCCCATAACAACCAACACTAAGCAGATACTATGAACAAAAACAAAAAACAAAACAAAACAGAAAATTAGTGCCTGACAAAACCTCTGCTCCAGGATGGAGTAGTCAGGCCTCCCCACTGATTGCTGGCTCTGAGTCTGACAGTGTTTCTCCATCAGTGGGGCCTGCCTGCCCCCAAGAAGACCCTTTGTCTTGTGTTTTGCACCCCACACTTGTGTTCACCACCACCCCTCACCCACCAAATTCACGGGCTTCCCAGGTGGTGGTAGCAGTAAAGAACTCGCCTGCCAGTGCAGGTTTGATTGCTGGGTCAGGAAGATCTCCTGAAGGAGAGCATGGCAACCCACTCCAGGATTCTTTCCTGGAGAATCTCATGGACAGAGGAGTCTGCTGGGCTACAGTCCAGGATCCCAAAAAGAAACTGAAGCAACTTGGCATGTACATGCATGCCCCAAATTCATATATTGAAACCCTAATGCCCAGTCTGATGGTATTTGGAGATGAGGCCTTTAGAAGGTAATTAGGTCTTAGGAGTGGAGCCCTAATGACAGGATTAGTGCCCTTATATGAAGCAGACAAGAGAGCTTGCCTCTCTCTGTGCTCTCTCCACCACATGAGGACACAGCAAAAAGGAAGCTGACTCTTGGCAGAATCTGACCAGGCTAGCCCTGTGATCTTAGACTTCCCAGACTTCAGAACTGTGAGAAATAAATATTTGTTGTTTAAACCTTCCAGTCAATGGTGTTTTTATAGCAGCCTGAGATTAACACACCTTGAAACCTGTGATAAATGTACAGTCCACAAAGTCATCCAGGCTATTTGGTCGTGTTGCTGCCAGCACGTCCCATAGCAGGAAGCACTGCTGGGATGCACAGGCTTTCAGGATCAAGTAAATTGTGAATGGAGCTCAAGCACCATTTACTGTTGAATATCGTATGGTATTTTAGTGTGTTCCATAAGCTGAGGATAATATTCAGTAAACCAGAGTTTCTTAAATTCTCTGAACCTCAGTAACTTCACCTGCAAAATGAAGATAATATATTTGTCTTTGCAGGGTTCTTCTGAGAGATGAAAAAATGCCTAGGGCAGGGCTTGGAATATAGTAACTCAAAATTTCAGATGGCTTAATACTATGAGAATAGTATTGAGATTCTTAAAAAAAAAAAAAAAAAACTAAAAGCAGAGCTAACATTTTTTTTTTTTATTGTTTTTGCCATACATTGTCATGATATCACCATGGGTTTACATATGCTTCCCCTCCGGAACCCCCCTCCCTCTTCCCTCCCCCCCCGCCCACAGACCCCGGGAAATCTCGCTGCACCAGCCCCGAGCATCAATCCTGGGCTGGCGATTGATTAGACACGTGACAATTAACATGCTTCAATGCCCTTCTCCCATATCATCCCACCCTTACCCTCATCCACAAAGTCCACGAGTCTGTTCTATACATCTGCGTTCTTTTTGCTGTCTCCCATGTTGGGTTCTCATTACTGTCTTTCTAAATTCCATATATATGTGTTAATATACTGTATTGTTGTTTTTGCTTCTGGCTTACTTCACTCTGGATAATGGGCTCCAGTTTCGTCCATCTGAGTAGAATTGCTTCAAATGAATTTTTTTTTAATGCTGAGAGCTAACATTTGATCTAGCAGTCTTATTACTGGGCATATTCAGGAGAAGATCATAACTCAAAAAGATATATACACTTCAGTGCTCATTGCAGCGCTGTTTATAACAGCCAAGACATGGGAGCAACATAAACACCCATCAACAGAGAAATGGATAAAGAGGATGTGAAATATATACATACACATACATACATAAACACAATGGAATATTACTCAGCCATATAAAAGAATGAAACAATGCCATTTGCAGCAACATGGACGAACCTAGGGATCATCATACTAGGTGAAGTAAGTCACACAGAAAAAGACAAACATCATATAATACCACTCATAAGTGGAATTTAAAAATTGAAACAGGTTTTTTGTTTGTAAAACAGAAATAGACTCACAAACTTAGAGGACACAGGCATGTGGTTGCCAAAGGGGAAAGGGGAAGAAAGGGATGAACTGGGAGGTTGGGATTGGCATAGGCACACTACTATATGTAAACAGATGATCAACAAAGACCTATCAGATAGCACAGGGAACTCTACTCAATACTCTGAAATAACCTATAATGGGAAAAGAATCTGAAGATTAGATATATGAGTATGTATAACTAAATCACTTTACTGTGGACCTAAAATTAACACAACATTGTGAATCAATTATACTCCAATATAAAATGAAAATTTCATAAAGTCTTAGTAGTAGTGGAAAGAGGAGAAGGAAAAGTGGTAATAGTAGAGATAGTCATAGTAGTTGAGATAGTCATAAGGTAGTAGTAGTCATTAAGGTGTAGTAATAACATTAGTAATGACACTGGAATGCCACTGAAAGAATGATGAGAAGGGAGAAGTTAAGACCCAGGACATTGCTGGTTCAAGAGCCAGCATGCCAGGCATAAGGATAGTAAGGTTCAAGAAATTTGAGTCAGTGAAGTCCACTTCTAAGCAGAACAAGGATGAATCTGCAAAACGCATTCTGGGAAAATGACCACATCACTTCAACTTTGGCTACATAGGTCCTCTCTAATGAGGCTATTGACAAGAAGGGTCCATTCTAAGAGGTTACTTGGTGAGATCTGAACAAACCTCCAGGCAAGTTGGATCTGCAGTCAGACACCAGAGAACCCTTCAATCCAGAAAGGCACATTCAGGATTTCTGTTCACAATATCACTGCTTATGTAATTTCTTTGTGACATGTATTAAGTAGTACTAAGAAGGCACCCCAAAACAAAACATAGCACCACCAAAGACGAACAATGATTTCCACTTCCCTATCTTTTGTCAGAGTCTGGCCAAACTTGGTTTGGATGATTTAGTACTCTGTCATTCAGGTGCTTCTGGAGTCCTGGTGTATGCTTGTGTCACATGCTTCATACATGTGTCTCCCATGAGGAGGGACTTGGAAGCATCAGACCCACACAGCCTCGCTCCTTCAGGTTTTAGCTTGCTTCTCCAGGACACTTTCCATGATCACCCTCTCCAAGGACCCATCTGAGTGTCTGTCTTATGCACTGAGTTCTGCCGCAGTACGTGGGGTTTTTCTTCACACACCACCCTGTAACCAGATCTCTCTTTTCTATAATTTCTGATAGATTTAAGCTCTCTTGAGGCAAGGTCACTTTCCTTTTCTTCACTTGTATCTCTGTCACACAGCTAAGTGCCTGGCAATGGTTGGTGCTCTCTCTATATTTGCTAAGAGAATGACTGAATGTGAAGCAACAGTGGACAGGTTTACATCAGTGGTTAAGAGCAAGAAGACTTCCAAGAAGGAACAGAGGGACTTAAGTGACAAGAAGTAAAACTGCAGGCTGATACAGCTGCACACTTCTAAAGAAACTTGGTGACTCCAGATGCATTTGAGCCTACCTTAGACATTCCAGCTTAAAATTTACAATTCTGGTTGTGACTTGTATACTTACAAAGCAGCAGCCAAAATCAGTAGCTGTCCTACTGGTAGGCGCATATCCACTGAAAGCTGAACTGGCTCAAGTGATGAAATGTTCCTGCAAACTGGCACAACACCACTTGCATTTTAAAAATTGGCATTTGGGGTACAGTATTTGGTGACAGGCAAAACTGCCTTCAGAGAGAAAAGGAGATGGGAAATGAAAGAAAATGAGCGCGAGGAGTATAAATTCACAGGCATCGCCTTGGCTCAGCACAGCAAAGCATCAAAACAATGCATATGCTACAATGATTAATGCCATGGGACTCAGTGACATCACTCTTCGGAGATCCAACAACCAGAATGTCACATCCTGGGCTGATGGAGAACCCAGTGGAATCTTACTGAGTCTGAGGGGAAGGAAAATGCTCCTCTCTATACAATAGAGTTCAGTGATGACTCAGTGGAAAAATACAGCTTTAAGTACACTTTATTTCTATTCAAGATCTTCAGACATGAATAATTATGTTCATAGTTTAACTAAAAAGCACTGATACCTTCTGAAAAAGAATTAAGAAACATAGCATTCTTTTCTGTCATGCCTACCTAAGTGGTCACTCGCTGTTGGAATGTGGGATTAGGTGGTGGTGGATAGGCTAGTGCAAGGGAAGATGGGATGAGACCCCAGAGTAATCTGAGACAGAAGCTGAACCTATAGACTTGAGTGTGCTGATCAGGGATCCAGTATGCTAAGAGCAAGCACATAAGGGCCTGTCTCTGGAAGGGTTTGATTATACCTAAGTTGAGAACTGAAAATCCAGGGAAATAAATTCTACTGGCTACAGAACCGAGCCTATAGCCAGGAGATCAGCACATCCAACTTCAGGAGAGAAAAGAGTTTGAAGAAAATAGGCCTTCATACACCTCCAAAACAGACAAGGCCAACTGAAGTGAAGGTAGGAAAAACTGGAAACTTCTGTGTTTTTAAACTACAGTGAAGTTAAAGCAAGTTAAGAGACAAATTACATCTACATTTACTGCTGCTTCCTAAACTGTCAAAATTTATGATAGAGCAATGAATTGGAAAGCATGTTCATGGACTTAAAATATAGAGAAAATGCTAGAGACTGAATTCCAACATTCATTTCTTTGAAAACACCTTAACCAGACATTTTAAAGGTAACTGAAAATCTATGTAGCATCTGTAAAAAATATGAGTTTGGGCAGAAAACTGGTTTGTTTTAGGAAAACACTTTCATCAACATATATGCCAAGGGACAGGTTGGCTTCCCAATGGCTGAATGAGAAGCTCAGGTCAGTCCTTGCAATTGTTCTATTGATTCCAATGCTCTGAAAGTGTTAGCCAAAAGCATCAATTGTTCCAGTATCCTTATCTGCTCTACACTCCATTCCAGCTCTGCCACAGTCTCAGATTTGAGATCATATTCATGTGCCTTTCACCATTTTTAATGATCTACCCTTCTTGCTTTGTCTCTGTATTGCACCCTGTATTTGTTTCTTTTTTCTTATTTAAAATAACTTTCCCCATTATTATGTCTGTTTTAGGCAGTTTGTAAAATATAAAAATCCATTCCACCACCAATTATCACTGTGAACATTTGTCATGACTTTTCTAGTCCTTTTTATTGTTATTAATTTTAACTAGATGAAACAGTTATGCATAAATAATTATATATATATATATATATCCTCTTTTATTACACTTAGATAACTATCTAGTAACCATTTTCTTTCCTCATGAAGAACTACTCACAACATGATCTTAATTTTGGTGTGATAGCTCATCCTATAGCTATACCACTGCTGCTGCTGCTAAGTCATTTCAGTCGTGTTCAACTCTGTGCAACTCCACATGATGGCAGCTCACTGGAGTGGGTTGCCATTTGCTTCTCCAGCTATACCACAGTTTCCTCTTATTACCAATTAATTCAATTTTATTAAACACTATTTCTAATAATGCACTATTAGAAATAATGATTGCTATAAAAATGTGAATATAAATCTTTGTCCACACAGTCATTTTTGTAGAATAAAATCCTTATATGAGAAAACATTGGTGTCAAAAATATGGCTGGTTTTAAGGCTCTTGATGGTGGTGGTTCAGTCGCTCAGTCTGTCCGACTCTTGTGACCTCCATGGACTGTAGCCTACCAGGCTCCTCTGTCTATGGGATTTTCCAGGCAAGAATACCGGAGTGAACTGCGATTTCCTTCTCCAGGGGATTTTCCTGACCCAGGAATCAAACCCAGGTCTCCCGCATTGCAGGCAGATTCTTTACCGACTGAGCTATGAGGGAAGCCCAGTCTCTTAATGGATATTGCTAAATTAATGGCAGAAAACTTGCACATGAAATCATTCATCTCTCCTGCAGAATTCCTGACAAACTTGATTATTATCTGTTAAAAATCTTTGCTAAAAGGTGCTCTGTGAAAACTGCTACCAAATTTTTGTTTTGAGTTTTTGAAAATTTGCCCTTCTTTTAATACAAGAGAAGATTAGGATTTTTCATATTCTATTAATCATTCTGTTTCCTCTTTTTTGATTTGCTTATAGATATGTAGGAAAAATCACAATTTCCTTAATGTGTTAATAGCTGTTGGCTTATAACATATAGAAAATTCTTTTAATTGTTTGTTCATCAATCGTTTTCTCTGTCATTTCCTCCTTTATCTGTTTTTTTAAATAACCTTTATTTTCAAATGAAAATAGATTTCTTTTAATTTTCTGATAATAAAAAAATGTATGTCCATTATAAGAACATTTTTCAGAAAATGCATAATTTTAAATCATTTAACACCTACCACCCAAAATACATGTTCTTAATACTTAGCTAGGAAATTTTCAAATATTGACTCTTTATTAGTTGGGTACAACCTCTTATTTTGATAGAAGGTTGTTTGAGAGACCAAGGCACAAAAAGAATGGGTGTCTAGAGCTAACTGTGAAAGAGTAACATAACAAGCAAATGCAAGTTTTGCCCAAGGGGCTACATTTCTCAGAACTATCCTGCATTGAATTTACCAGCTTCAGTTTTGTCTTTCTCTGCTTCTTTTAACCTGGTTTAAAGTCCAACAAAAATTGTGAACACAAAAAAATGTTCTAGGAAAACAGATCCCAGCTTTTGGAGAGTGCTTGGTTTTTTTCAGGTAATAATGAGTCACTGTAGACTTACATCATTCAGAACAGTAACTGTGGTGTAGAGTTTTCTGTGGCCCTGAGCTGACTGTACTATCAAAGAAAAGGCTTCCAGGAAGAGGTATCTCTACTTACCCACCTGTGCTGCTGCCTAGTCATTTCAGGATCAGTATCAATGATTATCAAATACAGAGGAGGCAGAAGACTAAGTGCAACTATAATTTGGGACCCATTCACTGTCAAAGGGGAGTCATATAACAAAACATCATTCAGTCCCATACAAAAGTAGAAAATCTATTATCTATTTAGAAAGCAAATTTCTCTATTTTGACTGTTTATAATAATATTTCAATATAAATTAATTTTAAGTAGACTATCTTTTAGAGTAGTTTTAGGATCACAGAAAAATGGAATAGAAAGTACAGAGTTCTCATATGCCCCTTGTCTTCATACACACACAGCCACCCCCACCATCAACATTCCACTTCAGGGATTTGTTACCACTAATGAACCTACACTAATATATTATTATCACCCATAGTCCAGAGTTCACATTAGGGTTCACTTTGGGTGATGTACATTCTGTGGGTTTGGGTAAGTATATAATGACATGTATCCACCATTGTAGTGTCATATAGACAAATCTCACTGCTCTAAAATCCTTTGTTCTCCACTGGTTCATCTCTCTCTGTACCCCCACTCTGTAGCAATCAGTGGTCTTTTCACTGTCTCCAAGTTTTGCCTTTTCCTGGATATCATATAGCTGAAATTTGGAATCAAACATTTTGTAGCCTTTTCAGGTAGCCTTCTTTCACTTAGTACTATGCATTTAAGATTCTTCCATGTTCTTTCATGGCTTGATAGCTAGCTCATTTTTTTAGTACTGAATAATATTCCATGGTCTGGACATACACAGTTTATTTACCTACTAAAGAACATTTTGGTTGCTTTCTAGTTTGGGCAGTTATGAATAAAGCAGCTTAAACATTCATGTGCAGGTAATAATGTGGATGTAATTTTTCAGCTAGGAGTGCAGTTGCTGGATTCTATGCTAAGTATATGTTGAGTTTTATAAGAAACTATCAAACTGTCTTCCAGAATGACTGTATCATTTCAAATTCCCATTAGCAATAATAAGAGTTCCTGTTGCTTCCCATCTTGACTAGCATTTAGTGTTGCCAGTGTTTTATATTTTCACCATTCAAATAGGTGTGTATTGGTATCTCATTGTCATTTCAGTTTGCAATTCTGTAATGAGGTATGCAGATATAACCTCAGATATGCAGACAACACCACTCTTATGGCAGAAAGTAAAGAGGAACTATAAAGCCTCTTGATGAAAGTGAAAGAGGAGAGTGAAAAAGTTGGCTTAAGGCTCAACATTAAGAAAAGTAAGATCATGGCATGTGGTCCCATCACTTAATGGGAAATAGATGGGGAAACAGTGGAAAAAGTGTCAGACTTTATTTTTGGGGGGCTCCAAAATCACTGCAGATGGTGATTGCAGCCATGAAATCAAAAGACGCCTACTCCTTGGATGAAAGTTATGGCCAACCTCGATAGCATATTGAAAAGCAGACACATTACTTTGCCAACAAAGGTCCGTCTAGTCAAGGCTATGGTTTCCCCAGTAGTCATATATGGATGTGAGAGTTGGACAGTGGAAAAGGCTAGCACTGAAGAATTGATGCTTTTGAACTGTGGTGTTGGAGAAGACTCTTGAGAGTCCCTTGAACTGCAAGGAGATCCAATAAGTCCATCCTAAAGAAGATCAGTCCTGGGTGTTCATTGGAAGGATGGATGTTGAAGCTGAAATTCCAATACTTTGGCCACCTCATGCGAAGAGTTGACTCATTGGAAAAGACCCTGGTGCTGGGAAGGATTGGGGGCAAGAGGAGAAGAGGAAGACAGAGGATGAGATGGCTGGATGGCATCACCGACTTGATGGACATGGGTTTGGGTAAACTCTGGGAGTTGGTGATGGACAGGGAGGCCTGGCGTGCTGCAGTTCATGTGGTCTCAAAGAGTCAGACACGACTGAGCAACTGAACTGAACTGAATGAGATGATGCCAGGCATCTTTATAAATGTTTATCTGCTATCTGTAAATCTTCTTTGAAGAAGTGTCCATTTTGGATCTTTTGTACATTTCTTAAATCAGCTTGGTTTTTTTTATTGTTGAGTTTCAAGTTTCTTTGTATATTTTGTATAGTTGTCTTTTATCAGCTATGTCTTTTATAAGTATCTTCTCCCAATATGTCTAGCCATTTCATTTTCTTGACAATATCTTTCACAGGTAAGTTACATAATTTATATCAACTAATTTTTCCCCCAAGAGTGCACAATGTAACAGGCTATGGAGGGCAAGTTTTCTTTTCCTCCTACCCCAGATGTGACCTATAGACCCCCAATAGTGAGATGAAGAAGACGAATACCGACTAAAGCCACCATCTCCTTCAAGGCTCACTAAAGTGAAAGTGAAAGTCACTTAGTCGTGTCTGACTCTTTCTGACCCCATGGACTATACAGTCCATGGAATTTTCCAGGCTAGAATACTGGAGTGGGTAGCTGTTCCCTTCTCCAGGGGATCTTCCCAACCCAGGGAGCGAACCCATTGCAGGGTTCTCCTGCAGTGCAGGTGGATTCTTTACCATCTGAGCCACCATGGAAGCCCAAGAATACTGGAGTAGGTAGCTTATCTCTTCTCCAGTGGATCTTCCCATCCCAGGAACCAAACTAATGTCTCCTGCACGAAGACACAGGTGAAACGCTCTGATGCTCTCCACTGTCATTCATACTATGCCCTCTCCTTCCCCAGTTGAGTCTAAAAGGAAGACTGAAATGGAAAAGAGAAGCAGAAAGTTGTCAAATAATCATCAAAATCACCTTGGTAAGGGTGGAAAGGGAGTGATGTCGCAACGTTTCCATCTACACCTCTCACCACTGAACAAGTGTAGCACCTGCCAAGAGAGCCATTCTTAAAACCAGAGAGGCGTGCCTGCAATAAGGGAATGCTGCCATTTCATTTCTAGCTCAGCTATCTGTATAGCCGGTGGCCTTGCTAGTCCACCCCACTGTACTTATTTGAATGGAAGGAAAAACCGAGATGTAGAGAAGGGAGAAGGCACAGTCCTGGAGCATGTGTCCATGGGCCAGGTGAACTCAGGGGAAGTAGCCAGGTTTGTGTTCTCTTACCATGTTTCATGCATGAGGGCTGGCTGCTGAAGGAACAGACCTGAGTAGCAGGAGACTGAGTGCCTTACAGGCCTTCCTGTGGCAGGATTTCCTATATCACTGACTGTCCACTGAAAACCCTCCCATGGATGCCTGCTATCCAGATGAGCTGGCCAGTGCACATTAACCAGAAGAAGAGCCACAAACGTACACAGCAGAACCACAGCTACACTATTAAATGTGAAAGACTTGTCCTCTTTTCTTCTCCTTCCTCCCTGCCCCAAATATCATGAAACTGTAGTAGCCTAGAAATGTGAGAGGGAAATGGTATCCCAGAGACATAACACAGCCCTGTCCTTCTGATCTCCAAACCTTACTTCTGTCCTGTGATATTGGAGGGCACTCTTTTCAATTGGATGAGATTGTTTTTACAGCACAGAATTGGTTTTGGTTTTGTTTAAGCAAAAACTGACCAAGCCATCACTGGTATCTGCTCAAAGAAAAGGGAGATTTGACAAAGCTTAAGTAATTGGAGAAGAAAAAAATTGTTACTTTCATGCACATGCCCTAGGCCAGTTCAGACTTCTCAGTAAGCTCATTAATCAAAGTAAACAAAATAATGTAATATTACCATCAAGAACAGAAGTGCTCTATTAAAATGATCATAAGTGGAAAGTGAAATAACAGGACACTAATATATTTTGCATTATATTTATGAATAAAAATTCAAAAACAAATTAAAGAGAAACTTTTCAGGATTATTATGAATGCAGTTGTACAGCAGATGTATGGTATATTAAAGGAGTAGAAGGGCTTCCCAGGTGGTGCTAACGGTAAAGAACTTGCCTGCCAAAGCAGAAGATTTCAGAGATTCAGGTTCGAGCCCTGCGTTGGGAAGATCCCCTGGAGAAAGGCACAGCAATCCACTGCAGTATTCCTGCCTGGAGAATCCCATGGTTAGAGAAGCCTGGTGGGCTACAGTCCATGAGATCGTGAAAGAGTCGGACACAGCTGAAGCGACTTGGCACAATGACACAAAAGGAATAGAAACATGGGTTTTGGAATTAGGAAGACCTAGGTTCAAATCCTGACTGTGCTGTTTGCTGTCTCTGTGACCTCTCATAATCCTCCTGGAAAATGGTCACAAGTTAACCTCATTAACCTTAACAAGGTTAGTATAAGGATGAAAGATGAAATGTGATGGCTGGAAAATTCCTGAAAATAGCTCTCATTTTGCGATAACTTAGGCACGGTAGTTAGGGACTACTTTCCAGATGAGAGACATATAAAATGAAATGTTTAAAGTGTTGGGATTTGGCCCACCATCTATGCCTTATCACCATGTATCAGGCCTAGAAGGACATTTAGAGAGGAGACTAAGGCCCAAAGAAGCTAAATGACTTGCCTGCAGATTCGTTGAGCCTACCTAACCCCTTCCTGTCCATATCCCTCATCTATTTTGTTGGCTGGTTCAGCCACAGCTTACATTCAAGTGCTAATAAATGTCATCTTTGTCTTTGAAGAGGGGCGCCTAACTGGGACTTCCCTGGTGGTCCAGTGGCTAAGACTCCATGCTCCTGATTCAGAGGACCAGGGTTCGATCCCTGGTCAGGGACCTTGATCCCACACACTGCAACTAAGAGTTCTCATGCCGCAGCTAAGACCTGGGATAGCCAAAGAAATAAATATTAAACAGCCGGGCACCTAGCTAAGGAATCCGTCCTACCTCCTCTCCTCTTCATGCGTCATCTTGGGAGAGAACCTGGCAACAGCCACCTGCCAGCCAGCCAGCTCAGTGCGACCTGACGTCACACTGGATTACCAGAAAACGATTTCATTAATGACAGTCTGTTTGATTTGTATTTCCTGTTTCCTTCCTCCCTTTGACTGTTTCTCTCTTCACTCGTTATTCCTTTGATGTAGGGTGGGTGGCAGAGATGAGCAAATCACTGAATTTGATGCCTTTCACTTTGTCCCCTTTTAGACGTTCTTACAATGGTTTTCCCAAGGAAAATCCATGAAACTATTGACTTAAATACTATCTGGGGATCAATTATAATTCCAATTAACTGGGCCATCTGTGTCGTTCATTACTATTCTCGGGAAACATTCACAATGGTGAGAAATTTTGTCTCCCAAGCTCGTGTTTATTCATCTTCCAGTCTAGGATTCATCTTCAGATGCTGCCCCTGGACCGCCAGGTTCCAGGAACTAGCATCCTGGTTAATCCTGCCTTGTATCTGCCACAAAGTATTTCCCTGGCTTCAGAGGAATTATTCTTGACATTTCTGTCTCTCCCCACCACAAGAGGCAATGTTTACTAATTGCTTTATTGTATGCCAGTCACTCTGCTATGTGCTTTGTATTGTTTCTTTAAATCCATGAGGTAGACAAGGTTCTCCTCTTTCAAAAAAGAAGAATATGAATTTCAGAAAGAAAAGCACTTTGCAAAAAAGCCACAAGGGTATTCGAAGCCAGGTCTGGGTGCCACGGGCACTGCTTCTTCATCCGGGCTGCTCAGACCCCCCTAGCACCAGGTGGCTGATGGCTTCTGAACCAACAGTCCTCTGATGAGATCAACAAGCTAGAGAATCTCTATACATTCTTTCTCAAGAGTGATGTCCTCCAGTACCTACCTCTTTTACAAAGTAAAGATTTCCAGGGATACATATTCCCACCCCAACAACTGACTTCCTGAATCAGAATCACTAAAAGTAACAACCATCACTAGAAGTTCCAGAACGAGTCCTAGAACACTTTTTATCCTAAAAGTTCGAGATCCACCTCTGTCTTTCTTCTTTGACACCAAAAATGCCCTTTAATAAAGTTTTCTTGGAGACAATGTCCTGACCCCTGGTGGCTGAACCAAAAGTGTGATTGCCTTGATGAGCATTTGAGGGAACACTGTGATCTGCTCACAGCTCACCTTCTGGCTGCAGCTTTTTGAGTAAGTTCCAGCTGCCTCTGCCTGAGCTCTGATTACCTTATTCAGGCCTGTCTCACAGAAAGTACATAAAGCACCTAGTTTGGTGATTTTTTTTTTAGCAGCTACAAAAAGAAATATCTTTTTTGATCAGTTTTTTTGATTGTCTATTCTTTGCAGATTGTACAGAACTAAGAACAGAGTCCCTGTCCTCAGAAAGGCTAATATGGAGATGGATAAGAAAATAACAAATCTTCTCCACCTTTTCTCACACACACACACACACACACACACACACACACGGTAAATTTCCATTAGCTGCCTTATTCTGTCTTCATCATTAGAATATCATATTTGAGCTCTAGTGCTCATTTAAACTTGGCTTCCCACCAATTTCCTCTTTCCTTTTCTCTTAAGAAGAACCTTCAACTTTCTAAATCAGCCTATTTTATTGGTATTTTTCCTCTCTTGCAGTAACATCACACTCCTGTTTTTACTGGGCCTTTCTAACTGTTGCCAATAATTGTGTGTATGTCACAAACTCAACATTTGCCTGAAAGAAAACATCCCTATGATCAAATCTACTGACCATATGCTATCAGAGAAAGTATAAGAGACAGAGTAACAAGAATATCAACCAAAAAGAGACCTAGTAAACAAGTAGAAGCTGAAAATATTTAGGAACTAAACCAGAAAGAACCAAGCAGCTTGTTCATTAAACACTTTGAATAAAGAATTCCCAACAATAATTCCATCCATATTTTATTTATCTTATTATAAAACACTTCATTAGAATTTGCTCACTTCCTCCCTCCCCCACTTCGAAGACAAAAACATAATGAGAATCAAGCACATATTTCAAAGTCAAACTTACCATAGAAGTTTAGCTGGTAAATCTCAGCCAGGGATCTCTCCTGGTTGCCACACCAGAACTCTAAGAGGTATAATCTGGTCTGCTCTAAATGAATTTACAGCCCCCTGCAATGCAACAAGACACTGACATTCCGAAAAGGAAATTCGATCTCACCCTAATTCATGCTGCCCTTCTTCTTCCTGAAGGGGGTTCCCATCTATTTATTTCAGGACATGGGCAAACTGTTTAGTATCAAATACCTCACAAAAAGAAACAACAAAAATTCAGTAATACCTATTGATCCTTGAGCCCTGTACAAATGGAAAATCAAGGCTTTTCATTCTATACTGAATTAAGTGGAGAAAGAAACCATTTCTTATCTGGAGTCACTCCCATCTAAATGGTTCACATGTGGATTTTATGGGGACACTAAGCTTTCAGAGTTTCAAATGCTACTTACTACAAACTAACTTCAAATTTTATTCCCCTTGCTTTTGTTTTCAGATTAATGAGTTCAGTTTAATTGGAAGGAACTTCCGTAATTTGTTCTAAACAAAATTTAAGACCTTTGGTTTACTTCATGCTGTTCAACTAAAGTCAGATTTACCTGAGTTTTCCCTTTAAAGCAAAGCAGACACCATTCATGTGGTCTGTCTTTTCAACAGAAAGCCATGTTAGTTTTTTATCCACATAATATTCATTTCCAGTCCCTAGAAACAATTTCTAGAGAGAGCAAATTTGCCACACATACAGCAAGTAGCATATAAATATGCATCATGAAAAATTTTCCACACACAGAGAAAACATCATGATTTGGTTTGGAAAACAAGTCATTTTATAAGTTGTGGAAAATAGGATCTGTTCCTGTCTCTAAGGCAAGATCTGCCGCTGATAGTCATTTTAGTTATTCTGCGCCTGTAACCAGCTTTCCCTGAATTACCTTGAGATATTCATGGTGTGTGATCATTTACAAGCTCATATATTGTAACCTCAAAAAACCAAAAACTCTTTTTCTTCTATTTGTTCATAAAGGACAGCTATTCTTAATAGAAAACATTTTTGTTTCCCAAATCACATTTGAACTGTTTAATTATTGAGTTTCTAAATATCAAGACAATTTTTATAGCAATAAACACCTTGGAAAACATTGCAGCCTATGATTTCTATTGTGAGATAGAATCTCTTTGTTTCATCATCAAATATAAAAAAAAAACTTGTAGGGAAAGTAATCATAAAAGTTGAAGTTTCTACCCATGTAAAAGAAACACATCTTGTCTTATTGAGTTCCTTCTTATAAAACTACAGCATTTTCTACCACTTACTAGTCAAGGTTTTGTATTGTGTGTCTAACACTTTAGAAACCAGCTGCTTTGGCATGTGCTCCCAGTTGCCTCTATGACACCCTCCATCTCCTTTCAGGATCTAAATCGGTGTATCCTCACAGATCAACCTGCCTGTCCCAACAGTTTCTTCCATGGCCGACGAAGAATCTGTATCCTTCTATACACCAGTTGCTCTAAGTGTTATTAGGATCAACCCAAATTCCATCTTACCAGAGTCTCTTGCAAAGTCTTAAATCTTTCTGGCATTTGCTCTGCCTCTACCTGTGGTGCAGGGCTGGAGGTGGTGGGAAGAAGGCTGAGAGCAGCGCGGCTGCCTTCTGGGAGATCCTGGCAGGTACAGAGCTGGGCAAAGGCAGAGCCGAAAGAAGAAGAGGAGGGGAATTTGTGTGCCACTGCAAACATGAACGGGTGCCAAAAAAAACACCATTCTTTTTCCCAAGAAGTTCAAAGAGCTTTGCAAACATTAACTCAGGAGCCCAAGTAGTCATGCAGAAATTATTAATCTATTATGCCCTTAAAGTAACCACCACAAGCAAAATCATTAGGAAAGGGAGTCTATTCATTGTTTCACTAGACCTCAGATATCTATTGGGTACCTACTATGTGTGGGGCACTGAAAGTACAGAAGCAAGACAGCCAAGATCTGCACTCCTCCAGGCTCTTATGCTAGCTCACAGCCTTTGTTTGCCCAGTCAGGGTACAAAGCACCTGGCTACACTTCTTATTACACTTATTTACACTTTATTTTTGCCCAACTTGTTTAATGGAATGTGCTTCATCCTTCAGAATGCCTATAATGTGCTAAGTGCTGAGGAAACATACAAAAGACTACCTGTAAATCTCATTACGATGATCAAAGTTGGAGATTATCAATTCAAAGTGCTTTATTCTAAAAAGCCATAAACAAAGCTTTATTGTGAGTATTCCTGTCTCTTGCAATGTTGATGGAATTACTACTGGCAGACAAAAAGAGTTAAGATCAGTAATATTATTCCAAGCAGTTTATGTAAGTAATTTGACTTTAAAAAATGATTAATCAGATGAGCAAGCATATTTTGTGAAGTGGAGAGGCTTTATCCATGGGTCTTTTTCTGACCTCTTTTTTGTTTTATGTGACAAAACAGCAGGTCAGATATAGAAAGTGACTTAGGCCATTTCTAAATATTTCTCCTTAGACAGCAGACTAGATATTTTAAGTTTAGATGATTATCTATGACTAACTGGATCAAGTGGAAAGTGGAGTCGCAGTCCTTATTCAGCGACTTTCAACATATGCTGAAAGTCAGAGGGAATTATCATAGCACTTAAAACTCAACTTCCCTCCCTCAGAAACACTTCTCTGACTAAACAGAGTACAACAGAGGATGGACTTTCCTGGTGGTTCAGTAGCTCAGACTCCAACACTGCCAGTGCAGGGGGCCCAGGTTCAATCCCTGGTTGGGGAACTAGATCCCACACACCTCAACCAAGAGTTTACTTGCTGCAACAGAGTCCCCAAGCCACAGCGAACACCCAGCGCAACAAAACAGATAAATATTTTAGAAAAGAATGTAACAGGAATAATATTGATCTGTTACCAAGTGTATTATTCAATACACACACACCATGAAATTCAAACTCTTTGTCTTATTAGCTAACTAGCCTCTACACTGGGCCCCAAACTACCAGGCCAGCTTCAGGCTCATCTCCCTATTTTTCTCACTGCAGCATAGACATTTATAATTTTCACTATATCATACTCACCTGGAACACTGCCTTGAAGGCTGCTCCCCATTCCCTCCAATACATGTGTAATGAACTCTGCCCACCTGGAAAATTGTTCATTTTTAAGATCGCATACTTCTAGTTACTTCTTCCTCAGTTTCCACACCACTAGCTTGTTACATATCTATTTATATAAGTATGTAAACTTCCTACATAGAGAGATTTCTTTGTATGTTCAACAACTAGTAGTACAACTTTGTTGAAGCCAAATTTCCTACAAAACATCAATATAACATTTTCTGAAGCTGGCAAGGTGATGAATTAAACGTTGGTCTACTCTGCAGGTGAAAGCACAAATGGGATGTCTAAAACCCCTTTATTATGTAGAGCTGCTAATAAAGAGAATAATATAAGTTCAATAAATTATTAAGTTAAAAATACACTATTTTTATTAAAAAGCTACTACAATAATATCAACATCATTGCCATTCAACTTTTTACCCTTTAAATGAGCCAAGACCATATTCTACTCCAATTATAATAATTACACTGAAGAGAAAATGGTATGCTTATGGAATTGCTACAGAGGACAAGAAAGCTAACCATTGATGCAGTGACAATACTGGCTGAAGCTATTCATTTCTGGTTTCAAATAAACTGGAGAATAGAAGTGAAGGATAGGAAGGGCCCAGAAAAAAAGAGGAAAGAAGAAAAGGGAGGATATATTGCTGTCAAAGATTATCCTTCAGATTCACTTTTGCCATTTTTCTCTTTATTAAAGTAAGAAAATAGATGTTCTTATAGGTTGTACAGAACATAGTGACAATCAATTGAAGATAAATACTGCTTAGTAAACAAGCTGTTTTGTCTCTAGGGTCTTTTATAAAAATTATTTACAGGATATCCTTTCTTTTCATTCTCTGGATTTGAAATACTGATGATCTGTTTTCTAGTTTTACACAAATAAATTTCAGGAATTCAATAACTGAACAATGTGGATTTGTACATTAGTATGAACTTTTGTGAACTCTGTCTTATGTAAAGTTGGTTGCTAAAGCAGCGACAGGGTTTGAGAGGATTGATTCTAATTTTGAAATAAGTTCTACTTTGGATAAAATGTTATTAAACAGCACTGCAGACTGCAGAGAAATCATTCATGGAAGGAAGAGTCAACCGAGGAAGCAAGATAACTGCTATCCTATTTTAAGAAATTGCCACAGCCACCCAAGCTTCAGCAACCACCACCCTGATCAGTCAACAGCCATCATCCTCAAGGCAAGACCCTCCACCAGCCTCGCTAAAGGCTGAGACATGGCTAGCAGTTTTTTAGCATAATTTATAATTCAGGTATATACATTGTTTTTTAATATAAATGTATTTATTTTAATTGGAGGCTAATTACTATACAATATTGTATTGGTTTTGCCATACATTGACATGAATCCACCACAGGTGTACATGTGTTCCCCATCCTGAGGCCCCCCCCCCTCCTCTCTCCCCCTCCCATCCCTCATCCCAGTGCACCAGCCCCAAGCACCCTGTCTCATGCATCGAACCTAGACTGGTGATTTGTTTCACATATGATAATATACATGTTTCAATGCCATTCTCCCAAATCATCCCACCCTCGCCCTCTCCCACAGAGTCCAAAAGACTTTTCTATACATCTGCATCTCTTTTGCTGTCTTGCATACCATCTTTCTAAATTCCATATATATGGGTTAGTATACTGTATTGGTGTTTTTCTTTGTGGCTTACTTCATTCTGTAAAATAGGCTCCAGTTTCATCCACCTCAGTAGAACTGATTCAAATGTATTCTTTTTAATCACTGAGTAATATTTCATTGTGTATATGTACCACAGCTTTCTTATCCATTCGTCTGCCAATGGACATCTAGGTTGCTTCCATGTCCTGGCTATTATAAACAGTCTGCGATGAACATTGGGGTACACATGTCTCTTTCAATTCTGGTTTCCTCAGTGTGTATGCCCAGCAGTGGGATTTCTGGGTCATGTGGTAGTTCTATTTCCAGTTTTTTAAGGAATCTCCACACTGTTCTCCATAGTAGCTGTACTAGTTTGCATTCCCACCAACAGTGTAGGAGGGTTTCCTTTTCTCCACACCCTCTCCAGCATTTATTGCTTGTAGACTTTTGGATGGCAGCCATTCTGACTGGTGTAAAGTGGTACCTCATTGTGGTTTTGATTTGCATTTCTCTGATAATGAGTGATTGTGAGCATCTTTTCATGTGTTTGTTAGCCATCTGTATGTCTTCTTTGGAGAAATGTCTGTTTAGTTCTTTGGCCCATTTTTTGATTTGGTCATTTATTTTTCTGGAATTGAGCTGCAGGAGTTGCTTGTATATTTTTGAGAGTAATTGTTTGTCCATTGCTTCATTGGCTATTCTTTTCTCCCATTCTGAAGGCTGTCTTTTCACCTTGCTTATTTCCTTTGTTGTGCAAAAGCTTTTAATTTTAATTAGGTCCCATTTGTTTAGTTTTGCTTTTATTTCGAATATTCTGGGAGGTGGGTCATAGAGGATCCTGCTGTGAATTATGTCGGAGAGTGTTCTGCCTATGTTTTCCTCTAGGAGTTTTATAGTTTCTGGTCTTACATTTAGATCTTTAATCCATTTTGAGTTTATTTTTGTGTATGGGGTTAGAAAGTGTTCTAGTTTCATTCTTTTACAAGTGGCTGTCCAGTTTTCCCAGCACCACTTGTTAAAGAGATTGTCTTTTCTCCGTTGTATGTTTTTGCCTCCTTTGTTGAAGATTAGGTGTCCATAGGTGCATGGATTTATCTCTGGGCTTTCTGTTTTGTTATGTTGATCTATATTTCTGTCTTTGTACCAATACCATACTGTCTTGATGACTGGGGTTTTGTAGTAGAGACTGAAGAGGCAGGGTGATTCCTCCAGTTCCATTCTTCTTTCTCAAGGTTGCTTTGGCTATTCGAGGTTTTTTGTATTTCCATACAAAATAATTGTGAAATTATTTGTTCTAGTTCTGTGAAAAATACCATTGGTAGCTTGATAGGGATTGCATTGAATCTATAGATTGCCTTGGGTAGTATACTCATTTTCACTATATTGATTCTTCCAATCCATGAACAGAGTATATTTATACATCTATTTGTGTCCTCTTTGATTTCTTTCACCAGTGTTTTATAGTTTTATATATATAGGTCTTTTGTCTGTTTAGGTAGGTATATTCCTAAGTATTTTATTCTTTTTCTTACAATGGTAAATGGAATTGTTTCCTTAACTTCTCTTTTTGTTTTCTCATTGTTAGTGCATAGGAATGCAAGGGATTTCTGTGTGTTGACTTTATATCCTGCAACTTTACTATGTTCATTGATTGGCTCTAGTAATTTTCTGGTGGAGTCTTTAGGGTTTTCTATGTAGAGGATCATGTCATCTGCAAACAGTGAGAGTTTTGCTTTTTCTTTTCCAATCTGGATTCCTTTTATTTCTTTTTTTTTCTCTGACTGCTGTGGCCAAAACTTCCAAAACTATGTTGAATAGTAGTGGTGAGAGTGGGCACCCTTGTCTTGTTCCAGACTTTAGGGCAAATGCTTTTTAAGACATAATGCTATTGCACATTTAATAGACTACTGTATAGTGTAAACATAATTTTTATATGCACTGGAAAACCAAAAAGTTTATGTGACTCAGCTTATTGTGATACTTGCATTACTACAGTGATTTGGATCCGAACCTGCAATATCACTGAGGTCGGCCTCCACTTTGTGTGTTTCTGTGTGTGTGTATTTTGTGTGTGCATATTCTGGTGTGAACCTGTGAACAGCATATATATTTAAAATGTCACACTTTCAGTGGACACAGTAAAGTGCTTTCTCATTCTTTATTAGTTCTGATTGTCACAGCAACATTTTTAGATGGGTATGTACCTTACAGATGAAGAGACTTCATCTCAGATAGATTGAGTAACTTGCAGAATTTATACATTAAACCCAAGCAGTCTGACAGTACTCCCAAGGTTCTTCCATCACAAACCATGTGACTACTTCAAAAATTATTACAGATGCAGCTTTGATTCTTTACATTTCTTTAAAAATGCTACTATTGTACCCCTGTTTACTGAGCAAGAAGTATGCATATGCTACACAGTTTTTTTTTTCCCTGATGATTGGAAGTCTTCTAAGAAGCCATATGTCATTCAGGGGATGCATTTCTTGATTAATTAGTCCTCATCAACCTGCAAGCAAATATTTATTTTCAGATAAAACCCTAAGCTTTCAACCTTCATTAATTCTTTAACAGGCAATGCAAATTCATTTTTCCTGCCAAATCCAGCAGAGGGCAGGATGCTCCCACCAACAGCCAGCTAGCTGGTGCTACTGGCCAAACCAGGGTAACTACTTGGTAGAGAGCCTTGTGCTGTTAGAGCAATCATCATTTTCTCACCTGAATCCCAGAACGGGTGTAGCCTTGAGCTGAGAATACTGGCTGTGGTACATGGTCTGAGATAGGTCAGAAAACGTATTACTTTGACGTTTGCCCACATTTTGCTTGGCATTTGATCTTTGAGATACCTGGAAACCAGCCAGTTCCAATTATCTTCCTGAAATATCTTGCTGAAGTAGGCTACATGAGAGAATTAATTTAAAAGGTGGCATGATAATTTCCGTTTCTGGTGTCAGGCTGTCTGAGGTCACGGGTGGGCCACTATACTCACATGCCCTGTCTCAGGTCACCATCTCAGGCCATCCTGCACTTACCATCTCTCTTTGTTCTTCAGAACGTCTCATGACTTCCCCCTGCTTGCCCTCTTCTGCCTGCCTTCACTGCACAGTTCCCAGTGATAAGGGCTAATGACCTCCTGCTCACTAATTCAAATCCTCTCTTTCTCCAGGCCCAACTCAGGGGCCCACCACTCTAGGAAGTTTCTGAAGATCCCAGCCCCAGTGATCATGATTGAGAAACTTTCATCAAGTGAACTACTAGGTGAAGGCTTTGTACCAGGCCTTGGGTCATAAAAAGTATTGCCCATTCCCCTAGTCCAGCTCTTAGCACAGTCAATGCAGAATGGAAGCAAGGATAAACACCATAGTTCCCAGGAGAGACAAACCAGGGGTTCTGAAGGTGGTAGAAAAATTGTAACAATCTGCAAGAGTTTCCAAACTATGGACTAGAAGTTTATCATTGGTATCATTTATATCTCCCTTTTTCACTCTCTGTCTCTCTCTTCCTGTATGTATTATATACACATAATAATTTATAGGCAATTATTATAAATAAATATATTTATGCTTTTGTGTGTGTTAGTCACTCAGTCATGTCTGACTCTTTGTGGCCCCATGGACTGTAACCCTCCAGGCTCTTTCATTCATGGGATTTTCCAGGCAAGAATATTGGAGTGGATTGCCATTTCCTTCTCCAGGAGATCTTCCCAAACCAGGGATCGAACGTGGGTCTCCCACATCGTAGGCAGACTCTTTACTGTCTGAGCCACCAAGGAAGCTAATGTTATGTTTTTATGTGTATATAAAACTAGTAGTGAAATTGATACCTATAATTCTAATACATAAGGTTCCTTCTAGTCTTCTCCCTTTGCTCATTTGTAACTCCCTTTTCTGACAGCAATAATTCAGCTCTCATTCTACAAAATTTATTTACTTATTTACTCAATTTCAGAATATACACAGTTTCAGAATTGCTAATATACATAATCTCTGTGAAAAACAAATTTACTAAAAAGAGTGCAATATTTATGTGCAGCTCTTTTGTCTTTGGGCTTCCTGGGTGGCTCAGTGGTAAAGAATCCTCCTGCCAATGCAGCAGATGCAGGTTTGATCCCTGGGTCAGGAAGATCCCCTGGAGAAGGATACAGCAATCCACTCCAGTATTCTTGACTGGAGAATTCCATGGACAGAGGAGTCTGACAGGCTACAGTCCATGGGGTCAAAAAGAGTTGGACATGATGTGACTTCATGGACTGTAGCCTGTCAGACTCCTCTGTCCATGGAATTCAGCTGGAGGAAGTATAAGCTGGAATCAAGATTGCCAGGGGAAATATCAATAACCTCAGATATGAGATGACACCATCCTTATGGCAGAAAGGGAAGAAGAACTAAAGAGCCTCTTGATGAAAGTGAAAGAGGAGAGTGAAAAAGTTGGCTTAAAGCTCAACATTCAAAAACTTAAGATCATGGCATCCGGTCCCATCATGTCATGGCAGATAGACGGGGAAACAGTGGCTGACTTTATTGTTCTGGGCTCCAAACTCACTGCAGAGGGTGATTGCAGCAATGAAATTAAAAGATGCTTACTCCTTGGAAGGAAAGTTATGACCAACCTAGACAGCATATTAAGAAGTAGAGACATTACTTTGCCAACAAAGGTCTGTATAGTCAAGGCTGTAGTTTTTCCAGTGGTCATGTATGGGTGTGAGAGTTGGACTATAAATAAAGGTGAGCACAGAAGAACGGATGCTTTTGAACTGTGGTGTTGGGGAAGACTCTTGAGAGTCCCTTGGACTGCAAGGAGATCCAACCAGTCCATCCTAAAGAAGATGAGTCCTGGGTGTTCATTGGAAGGACTGATGTTGAAGCTGAAACTGCAATACTTTGGCCACCTGATGCGAAGAGCTGACTCATTTGAAAAAACCCTGATGCTGGGAAGATTGAAGGCAGGAGGAGAAAGGGAAGACAGGGGATGAGATGGTTGGATGGCATCACTGACTCAATGGACATGGGTTTGAGTGGACTCCGGGAGTTGGTGATGGACAGGGAGGCCTGGCGTGCTGCGATTCATGGGGTCACAAAGAGTCGGACACGACTGAGCGACTGAACTGAACTGAACGAGGTTTATTACTTTTTATCCCATTTGTTATAGTTGCGGTATTCATTTCTAGTACACTTATTAAAAGTGAAAGTCGCTTAGTCATGTCTGACTCTTTGCGACCCCATGGACTGTATAGCCCTGAATTCTCCAGGCCAGAATACTGGAGTGGGTAGCCTTTCCCTTCTCCAGGGGATCTTCCCAACCCAGGGATCATACCCAGGTCTCTCACATTGCAGGCAGATTCTTTACCAGCTTATTAATAATCTTTTACATTGTTTGGATTCCCACAGATCTTGGTTAGTACTCACATTTTTCATGTGTGAAACACTACTTGGTTCTCAAAGTCAGAACAATACAAGAAGATGTGTTTACAGAAGTGTCCCCATTCACCCCTTCTACCCATTCCCAAACATCTCTACAGATAAATTAAGGTTTTAATTTTAATAATATTAAGGTTTAATTTATTCTTGCCATATTCCTTTTTGCCTAAATGAGCAGATATATGTTTAATTTCTTCTATCTACTTCATTTTTACTTGAAGTGTACCATACTCTAGATATATTTTTTGACACTTTGCTTTTTTAAATGAAAGCATATTCTGGATATCACTATATGTTGGTTCAAAATGGTCTTCCTCATTTCTTTTTATAGCTGCATAATACTCTCTATAGAGAGGATGCATCATAGTTTATTCACTAGCTCTCCCACAAATGAGCATTTAGGTGGTTTTCCAAATTTTGTGTTTACAAACAATTTTCTAATGAATAATATTGTGCACTATGTTACTAGAGACAATTCTTCAAAATAAATTCCTTGAAACAGGATTGAATCGAAAAGCAAATGCATATGTGCCTTTGCTTAATATTGCTAAATTTTCCTGGAAAGCTTTAAATATCTCCCAGAGGTTTTTGTTTAATTGACTGAAGAATGTGGCCAAGCATTATGTTAGTATCATGTTTTTATACTTTCTATCAGTTGATAGGTATAATTTGCCCCATAAATTCATATAATTTAAGTGTACAATTAAATAACCTTTAAAATAAATGTGTAGATTTGTTCAAATATCACCACAATTGGTTTCTTTTCCAAGCTTCCAAAACATTCAATGACGAGTTTAAGGCCCACTACTGTTGGTGCTTTTTGCGGCCACATGGTGTCGCTATTAAAGACCCACCTGCTACTTGGAGACAGAAGGCCTTTCCTGCACTGCAGCACCCCTGCTGGTTTCAATCCAGTGGAACCTGTTTCACATGGAACAATCTACCCCTCAAAATCAGTTCTCATTTTTTCAGAGTGAAATCAAAATCCCTAAGCTACAAAGGCTGCATCTGAGGGAGCTTCCAGCAAAAGTTACAACCTTGTCCAAATCAGTTCTCCACTAAACTAGTGTGCAAAAACCTTGTCATTAAAGCCAGACTTCATTTGTGACTTCTTTAAGGATAATCTCTTTTACATGTCGTTTGGTTTGTTCTATCTCAGCAACAATCTGAGCATAACCCTAAGAAAGGAAAACTCGACATAAATTTTAAATATCTCCAATATGAGATACTCCTTTGAAGGTTTCCCTGAAAAACCACTCATACTATTCCTTATGGAAAGGGTGTAACTAGGGCAGACTCAGTCTGGGAGATGTTGAAATGGTTTCCTTAGTAGGAGATATTTGAACAAAGCTTTAACTGAAGACTACTAATTAACCTGGTGAAACAGGTATATAAAGAGGACACATCCCAGCCAAAGCAAGAGGCATGTATACACTAAGACCTTGCAGGAGGATGGAAAAGTAAGGTCAGTGTGACTGGTGCAAAGAGAGATGATGGGAGAATGTGCTGCTAGATAGGATTCTATAGACACTGAAGGATTTTGCTCCTAATCGTAAAAGCAGTGGAGTCCCACTGAAAAAAAAAAATTAAGTGCTGTATTAAGGAAAGATAGGGGGAGTGCATGACTTGACAACATTTACTAAGAAAAGTTCACCGACTGCAGCAAAGAAAACAGACTGGCAAAAGTAACTATTGGAAACCCAATTAGAAAACTAATGCTTTGAAACAGGGAGAAATGATTTAAAAAAAAAATCCAGCGGGTGACTGCAGTGGTGCTAATATTGAGAAACGTAATAGACTGACAGGACTTAATGACTGGCTGACTCTTGGAGGCTGGGAGAAAGGTCTCCAGGATGACTCAAGCTAACATACTATACCACCCACTTCCCCTCCTTATTGCAGTCATCTTCAGCCCTCCTCATCATTCATTTTAAACTTTTAGCTCATAACTCTCTGTCACTTTCTCCAAGTGACAATTCTTGATTATTGTCGCTTGGAGAAAGGGACAATAATATTGAATTGTGATAATTCTTGATCATTTCGATATATCTGAAGGAAATCCTTTCATTATCCTGGTTGCTTTAGTTCTTTGATTTCCTCTCCTTCAATCATTTTGTATTCTCTGTCACCTTAGTAACAGATTCCCATGGACACATACCTGACCTTTCACTCTTGTTAACTGAAATCCCTCCATAGTCTCTTTTGCAAAAACCCCTCCTAACCCTGCAATAACTTTTTGATTCTACTTGGCCCTGTATCCATTGATTCTTCCACAACTGCCCTGTCTCTCGTCCCATCGTATGCTTACTTTCATTACTAAACAACTTAAATTCCAGAATTACCGCAATCACCCTCTTTCATATACCTTCAACTCACTCAGATCCCTTGCAGTCTGTAGACACTCATGGCCAACCCATGGCCAACCCACCATCATGATCATTAAGGGACGCCCTTTGAGGTTATGTAAAAATAAGGCATGCCCGGAATCTTATGTTTTCCCCTTAAGATCTAATCCCTTTCCCCTTCCTTCCCACTCGATGCCCTGAGAAGCTGATCTGTAAGCATTATGTCTGTAGTGTTCTTACACCCTCTGCTTTCAAATGTGCAAACAATGGACAGTCCTAGCAGGATACAGAAAGGATAGAGATAATAGAGTTCGGTTATTTATTCCATTGGTTCTGTCCCTGCAAGTTCACCAAAGGTTGTCCATATCCCTAAATGAAGTCAGTTCACTGGCCCATTGTAGGGGACACATTCTCCTTCTGGATTTTGGAAATCTCCGCTTCCACTCAGGCCTCCCATCCAAGATGTTGGTAGCTCTACTGCTGGTAGACCTGGATTCCTGCACATACCTATAGTTCAACTGCACTCCACTCGCAACTTTTGTTTTATATTTATTATCAAAGTATAAGTGACACACTGTAATGCACACAAGCCCCTCTCCTTTGACAAATGTATACATCTAAAAATCCCAAGTTCGAATTAAAATATAGAAAATTTCCATCACATCTGAACATTTTCTCATGACCCTTTCCTATCAGTAAAATGCTATTCTGCCACAGCAACTGCTATCCTGATTTCTGGCCACCATAAATTATATTTATCTACTTTAAACTTTCATAAATTAAATTACATAGTTTTTATTCTTCTATGTCTTGCTTTTTGCTATCAACATTATGTCTATGAGATTCATAATATAGTTGTATCTGTTGTGTATCTCCTTTTACTGCAAACGTTATCCCAGTGTATGGATATCCTATATACATTAAAGTGGTTTCTAGTTATTGTTTTTTATACATAAAGATATTATGAGTATTCTTCTAGAGTCTTTTTGTGGGCATATGTTTTCATTTTTCTTAGATAATTAAAGAAGAGTGGAAATGCTAAGCCATAAGGAAAATCCATGTTTACTTGTGTAAGAAATCTCTAGTTTTTCAAAGTGATTAAATGATTTTTATATTCCATAAGTAAGGCATGATGGCTCCAGTTGCTCCATGTTTTCACAATGTTTGGGGTTTTATTTATAATTTAAGGCAATTTTCTGAATGCGTGGTAGTATCTCATTGTGGCTTAACTTGCATTTCTAATAGTGAGCACCTGTTCATGTGCTTTTTGACCATTTGTCAACTTTCTTTTGGGAAGTGTCCCAGTCTTTCGCCCAGTGGGTGAGGGAGCATTTATCTTTTTATGAGCGAATTATACATAATTCTTTTTATATTCTCAATGTAAGGCTTTTTCATATACATATATTTTGACGGTATTTTCTTTCACTTAGTGTCTTTCTTAATCCACATTTTCTGTAGTTAAGAGAATATTATAGCAATGTTAATTTCCTGTTTCGATCATTATATTACTGTGGTTACCTAAGAGAATGTCCTTGTTTTAGAAGATCAGCATTGAAGAAGGCAGAAGTTAAGAAGCATCATGTCTGATATAGGTAGCAATCTCTCTCTCTCTCTCTCTCTCTCTATATATATATATATATATATATATATATATATATGTTAGAGAGAGATAAAATGCTATAGCAAATATGATAAAATGTTAACATGGAGAATCTGAGTGAAGAGTAATAAAGAAGTCTTAACACTAGCAACTTTTCTGAAAGTCTGAAATTATTTCAACATATAATTTTAAAAAATACTTTATGATATGAAAGAAAGCATAACAAGAAAGTCTTTAAGAGAGAAGGAAGGTGTTAGAGACTGAATCTTTGTTTGGCTGCGCCACGCAGCTTACAGGATCTTAGTTCCCTGACCAGGGATCAAACCTGGGCCATGTCAGTAAAAGCACTGAGTCCTAAACACTGGACCACCAAGGAATTCCTGGACTGAATCTTTTTATGTCTCCCAAATTCATATGTTGAAGCCCTTACTCCAATGTGATATATTAGGAAGTGGGGCCTTTGGAAAGGAATTAGATCTAAACAAGATCATGATAGTGGCACCCCAGTGATGGGATTAGTGCCATTTTAAGAAGTGAAAGGGAAGCCAGAGTTCCCTTCTCTGCCATGTGAGGATACAATGAGAAGTCAGCCATCTACAAACCAGGACGAGGTATCTCACCAGACACTAAATCTGCCAGCACCTTCACATTAGACTCTCCAGCATCCAAAACTGTGAAAAATAGTTCTTTGTTTTTTAAGCTATTCACCCTCTGATATTTTGTTATAGGAGTCTAAACTAAGATGGAAAGATTCCTCAGATTTACATACTAGTGGAATGACAAGTCATATAAGGATGGAAGTATGTTGAAAATGTTATGTAGAAGCTAAATTGTAGAAAAATTAAATGCCACACTGAAGATAATTGATTATATAACTAACAACAGAGCAACAATTATTAACAACAACATTACAATACATTAACAATTATTAACACTTTGTTAGCAATTATTGACTGTTGGGACAATATGTGTGATGTACTACTTAAGGAAAATTACTCTGGCAAAGGCATTCTTGGGGAGACAAGAGACTAGCTGGAGGCACCAATTAATAGATAATTGCAGTAATCCAGCAAAAGAAGGTTTGAACTTGGGTGGTAATGAGAACGAAAAGAAAGAAGAGATATGAAAAGCATTATGATGCAGTACCTCTGGATGGGCCTTAGAAATCCATAACCTTTCAAAAGCTCCTCAGGAAACTCCCATATACAGCCAGCCTTTGAGACTAGAAGAGGTAACGGTACCATATAGTGACATAAATGAAGCAAGACCACTGGACAGAGGAATTTGTGATCAAAGAGAACAAGACTGATGCTAAAGAAAGTGAGGGATACCATAATAAAATTGTGAGTTTAATTATCATCACACAGAACACTTGAACCAAATGAAAACTTAAAGTAACAAATTCTAAAGGAATGTAATGAAACGGACAACTTTACACTGACTAGAAATGAAGCCAGAAATTTAGATGAAGGCTGATCAGTACTGTTTAGGACAATATTTTTTTATATCTTTATTAAATTATAATGAATTTTAAGTTTTATTTTATGTATTCTGGGGAGTATGAATTAATAAAAATACATATGATACAATACATGCTGTATCTACCCTTATTCCTTTTCTTCATCTCCCTAATTGGCCTGAGCTCTTAAAAAAAAGTCTTCCTTGCATATTTCCTAAAGAATGAACCAAATGCCTGTTCCTAAAACCTTCTAGTTATACACTTAATTCTCTGTAATTTCTACCTCATGAGCCTCCACAGGACAGCACAGCGCAGAGTAGTGCTTTATGCTCGGTGTCGAGCAAAATGGAGTGAAGTCACCCTTCCAGAGTCATAAGGACAACAAAAAAATCCCTTTCTCCCGCCCCCTCTCTCTCTAATAGGATTCAGATAATTGAATATTTGAATATATTTTTTAAGAAAACAAAGTTTGGCTGATCCAGACAGTAAAGACACAAGAAAACAGTGGAATAAAATGAGAGCTATATCAAGCACTTCAAGGTGGTCGATAAATGGTATCTCCCTCCCCCAACCAACCCCACCCACTATGAGAGGAGAGTGAGAGGTAGAAGAGAAACGGTTGTAATTTTAAAATAAAGTCCATTCGTGTTCTCGCTGGCAACCTCAGTTCTCTCCTCAGGCCACAAATTCATTTCTATCGGGCCCTGTTGGGATATAGAAGGTTTTACCAAAGAAGTGCAGAGAGGTTATAAAGTGACATTCAGGAGTATTTTCTGCTTATTGTGGGAGGAAAGAGAGAGTAGGCAAAGACCTCTGGGAACAATCTTATCTCTCCCACTAATTCTACCAATTAGAGATTCCTAGTAGTTAATGAACTGTTCTCTTAAAGTGCTAAGGTCTTATATGGCTAAGCCTCACTTGCACCTGAATGTCATTAAACAAATATTCTATTTTAGCTAAAATTCAAGGCAGGAAAGTTTATGGTAGGGGAAGGAGACGAAAAAACTTTCTGAGGATTAGGGATAGCAGCAGACTTCTGATAGCTCGAGACTCAAAGGTCCCTTAGTATCTGAAACTAAGGGAAGAAATGGCAAGATCTCTGAAGCGAAAGGGGCATTGGGGAAGTTCATTGTTGACATTTTGACCAAAGGTCAAAGAGCAATGGATGTGTGCCACTCACATTCCAGCAGGACTTTCAGATGACTACAGTAATATAGACTGAAAATAATAGTTTCTCTAATTTTTATACAAAAAAAATTATGATTCTTACAACAATTTTATGACAGGCATTATATTATCTTTTCCTGATTGAAGAAACCTGCACACAGACATTATATAGCATGCTCAAGTTTACACTAAAACTCATAAATGTAAGTACAGAATTTGACTATACATTTTGTTTTTTAACTACAAAATGTACCTTGTCTTCAGGGGAGGCCTCTGCATTTGGCAGACTATAAATCTCGTCTCCCTTCTGCTGTCCTCAATCTTCTCAGTCTAGAGCTTAGTGGACTTGTCTAGTCCAACTCAACGTCTATCTGGTCAAACTACGCCCTTTTAAAGAAGGGTGCCAAAAAGTGGAAAGCATTCAACTGTGGATTAACTCTGGGACTGCGTCTCAGCTCTGCCATTTGTGTGCTGCGTGGCTGTCACTATAGTTCTTTGTCTGTAAAATCAATGACCACTCCTATCTTAGAGTATTCTTGGTGGTTATTTGAGTTATCTATTGCTGCATAACAAACCATTTCAAAATTTAGTGGCTTAAGAAATTGATATTTATTGGGGCTTCCCATGTGGCTCAGTGGTAAAGAATTTGCCTGCAATGCAGAATCAGTTCAGTTCAGTTCAGTCACTCAATTTTGTCCGACTCTTTGTGACCCCATGAATCGCAGCACTCCAGGCCTCCCTGTCCATCACCAACTCCTGGAGTCCACCCAAACCCATGTCCATTGAGTCAGTGATGTCACCCAGCCATCTCATCCTCTGTCATCCCCTTCTCTTGCCCTCAATCTTTCCCACCATCAGGGTCTTTTCAAATGGGTCAGCTCTTCGTGTCAGGTGGCCAAAGTATTGGAGTTTCAGCTTCAACATCAGTCCTTCCAATGAACACCCAGGACTGACCTCCTGTAGGATGGACTGGTTGGATCTCCTTGCAGTCCAAGGGACTCTCAAGAGTCTTCAGAATATGAGGGTTCAATCCCTAGGTCAAGAAGATTGCCTGGAGGAAATGACAACCCACTCCAGTATTCTTGCCTGGAAAATCCCATGGACAGAGGAACCTGGCAGACTACAATTCATGGGGCTGCAAAGAGTCAGAAGTGACTGAGCACACATTATGCTAATAATTCTGTGATCTGATCAAAATCTGGTAGGGACAGATCATGTCTGCTCTACTTGGTATCAGCAGGGGCAAGAATCATGTAAAGCAGGTGTCTCCAACCTTCAGGATCTAATGATGATCTGAACTGGAGGTGATGTAATCATAATAGTAGAAATAAAGAGCAAAATAAATGTAATGTGCTTGAATTACATTTACAATTCAACTGAATTACAAAACTTTTCTTCCCAGTCCATGGAAAGATTGTCTTCGATGAAACTAGTTCCCTAGTGCCAAAAAGGTTGGGGATTGCTGATGTAAATGCTTAGTTACTCACAAGTCTGGCTACTGATTCTGCCTGTAGTCTGATCCCTTCACTGGTGCTGTCAATCAGAACATCTACATCTCCCTGTAGCTTGTGCGTCCTTGCAGAATGTGGTTCCAGAAATACGCAATCCAAGAGAAAGAGCTGTTAGATGGAAGCTCTATTACTTCTTATGCCCTAGCCTCGGAAGCCACATAACACCACTTTTTATAGCATTCTGTTCTTTGAGGTAACCACTAAGGTCTACCAGGTTTTAGGGAATGGGACATATATTCCATTAATGGGGGGAGTGACAATGTTCTGGAAGATCACTGGGAACCGAAAGTACTGTAGAGGCTGCTCTTGGAAACTAAAATCTGCCAGGATTAACTTTCAGTCATACCAATTCATATCTCTTCCACAAGCAAAATGAACTCACTTTCTTCCCCAAGACCTCTCTTCTAAGCTCATCAGGCTTAGATTTGAGGTTTGGGATCTTGTCATCTAAATCTGATGAAGTTCTTTGGGTGTGATTCCTTGGGTTAAGCACCCAAGAAGGTAAAATTCCTTTAAACACTTTGTGGGTTTCTTATGAATCAATTTACAATTCACCCCATTAGACAATAGAAATATGTCCAGATCTCACTGGGATAAACCTTTTTCTCACTTGAGGTCCCCTTAAGGCCACTTCCTTTAAGATTCTTAGAAAGCTTATTATTCTTATAGAATGAGTCTGTGAAGCACCTAGCAAGATCCCTAGAGGGCCTTCGTCTGTTTGAAATAGTCTATAAGGTACTATCTAAAAACTTCATGAGGCTTTAACAAAAGATTTTATATTTAGACCACATTTTCCTGACAGCCCCCTGGATTTGATCTCTGCTCAGAAGCCACATCTTAATTTTAGAATCATTTGCCATCTGGAGAGGCTGGGAATGAGAAACAGTTTTCTTTTCCAACCCAGCAAGTCCTAGAGACTTTATATATAACAGTTCTTTCTTTAGCTCATCTTTCTTCCTTGCATTTTACTACAGGAAGCTAAAAGCAGACAAGAGGCAAATCACATTCAACCCTCTTTCAGCAATTCTTCTTAGCTAGAAAATAGGTGTATTTCTTATTTTCCACCTTATTGCAGGAGACATTGTTGCTAAACTTTCTTTTACTATGTAACAAGTGTACCCTTTCCTCCATCTTCCAACATTTTCCTCTTTCCTTTAAATGTTCACTAAAAGTCTTTTTAAGGCCCAGAAATCTTTCTCTACTCATTTCCTCTACCCCTTTCAGATCTAACACTATGCTAAAGATGCTTCCCATTTCTGCCTGCTTCCAAGTCCTAGAGCTACTTCCATGTATATTTGGTTTAGTTTCGGCTGAACGTTGCTTCCTGAAACCAAAATGTATTCCAGCTGTTTACTCCTGCTTATAAAACCAGCCTAAAACTCAATGACCTAAAACAATACATTTATTTTGCTCAGAAATCTGCAATTAGAGAAAAACTCTGTTCAACTCAGCCTTAGCAGGGGCAGCTTAAAGGCTCATGACTGAATTCATATTTTGTCTCTGCTCCCTGACGTTTGGCATGTCAGCAGGTGAATGATTTGTAGGCTGGAGACTGGACCTGAAGACTTGTTAACTCAAGATTGATATTGGCTGTTGCCTGAAATCTTTTGGGGCTGTTGGACAGAACAACTACAAGTAATATTTCCACGTGTCCTGAGCTTCCCTACAGCATGGTGGCTGGATTTCAAGAGTTAACATTTTGAAAGAAATAGTGAGCCAACAAGAAGTTGTATTACCTTCTATGATTTACTCTTGAAGTCACGGATGTCACTTGTGCCGCATTCTTTTCATTGAAATAGTCACACAGGCCCTGTAAGTTCAAGTGGAAGAGAAATGGCTTCCCCAGAAAGGACAGTGGCAAAGTTCTGGAAAAGTATGTGAGACCAAAAAATATTATTGTCATTTTTGGAAGATATTCTATGTCTCAAAAGGGAAAAATGAAATAATTTACATTTTAAAACATATGTCAGTTCCCTGTCTCAAGTAAAACAAGTTTCTCTTCTATCTTCACCCAAAATACAACCAAAATAACATGGGGTATATTCGTGGTCTTTAAAGACACCCTGGATTGAAGGTACAATCTTATGAGTGCATATGTGTGTATAATTTTTTATGTGGGAAGAACACATCACATTCTTAAAATATCATTGACCAGAATCTATTGGCGAAGAACTATTTCTGTGATCTGTGTTATAGAGTGGGCTTCCCTGGTAGCTTAGATGATAAAGAATCTGCCTGCAATGCAGGAGAGCTGGGTTCAACCCCTGGGTTGGAAAGATCCCCTGGAGAAGGGAATGGCAACCCACTCTAGTATTCTTGTTGGGAGAATTTCATGGGCAGAGGAGCCTGGTGGGCTCCATGGGGTTGCAAAGAGTTGCACATGACTGAGAGCGACTAACCACCACATATTATAGAGTACAATGTTTTAAAACTGTATTTTTGGAAAAGGGACCTATTTCCAGTAATGCTGAAGGTCAGTTTTACAGATGTTTCCTTCAGAAAAATTAACAGAAGGAAAAAGGAGCGTCATTATAAAAAGTTATATTTCCTATCATTTTTATAATCTAATTGGTATGCATTAAACAGCCTTAAGCAAACATAGATTGTCTTTTTGCTCCATTCTGCCCTTAAATAAACTCTCTCAAATGAAACCAAAATCAATTTGCAGTAATTCAGCATTCTCGTTTCTTTAGAGTGGGCATCAAAAGAGGTACATTATTATAGTACTGAAAGCCATTGGGGACTGTGTCAACCTGCCCCTAGAGTTGTTCTCAAATTTCAATAACAAGCTCTAGTTTCATAAATCTAGCCTCAAAGGATGTTAAGTTAGATTCATGTGGGTCATGACTCAAAAGTGACCAAGCCATGTGAAGAAGGAAGTAATAAAGCAAAATTCTTTCCCTTCTAAACCAATCCTCACCACTATAATTTCCATTATCTACTGCTTCTTGAGTTACTAGGATGGGAAATGGAAGAACACACATAATCAGAAAGAAAAAGAAGGAAAAGTGGTAGTGGGAATGAGGAATGTAAGTATTCCATTAGGAGGTGTGTCAGGCACTTGCCACTCCAATCTCCAGTTCCAGACAAGAAAAACTTGTTATCATCAGAAATAAGATAGAAATGTCAAAAGTATATGTTATTATTTATATTCATTTAGAATATTAATCAATGGTTTTGTTTCTAGTGTTCTATAAAAATTGCAAATTGATAGGGATCTAAAACTAAAGATCCAAGTAACATAATCATGGTAGAAAATATTATTTTCAAGCTATTTCTACACTGACATTGAACACTGCAGAGACAATTTTGAAAATGCTTACAAGTAGTCACCACCTCCCACCATCTGTCCATACTAACTCCTTAATACGAACAAATGATTGTGATCTTTCTGTTTCTCATTGCCTGTTCCTGCCCCCTTTAATGAGTTGGATCTGCCCAAAATTTTGTTGCAGTTACTCTACTTGATTCAGTCTCAAAAGACCTAGTCCATTGAATAGACGAGTTTATTGATAAATAATTAGAAAAACACATGTAATACATTAAAAGTTTAAAAGTAAAAACAGATAATTCTACTTTCATCCATAATTCTACTTTCATCCATGACAGACTATCTGGTGCAGTAATTGGTTCTCTGCCATCTAACAACATGAATGATTCTCAAATATATTATGCTAAGCGAAGGAAGTCAAAAAAGAAAAAGGACATTCTAACATTTGAGTCTTTAGTAACTGTGTAGCACATCAGAGTGGATACATCAGGAAGCAACTGAAAATTAGGACTGCATCTTAGAAAAGAAGTTTGGAATATAAACACATCGGTTTGTTAAAGACGAAAGAGCAGATGAGATGACAAAAAGAGAATTTTTAGGTTGCAAAGAGCCAAAGCCAGAATATTAGTGTTTAAGGAATACACAGAGAAAGGAAACTATGTGAAGAACACTGAGAAAAATAGATAGGAAAAGAAGAACCAGGAGAGAGAGAGATTTCAGAAAATAAGCAAAAATAATTCTGGGAGAGGACATTCTGTGTCAAAGACCTGAGAAGGACTAAGAAAGAGAAGGGTAACATGTTTTTTGCACTAGGCTATGGACGATCATTCCTGAGGATAGAGAAGGTAATTTTAGAGGCCTGAGGAGAACAAAAGGTCTGTTACAATGGATTGAGGAGAGGATGAGAGGGGGAGAGAGGGAGAGAGACTATATCTCACATCTATAAAAGTTTATTTCAGAAAGCAAAGAAGAAATAAAGAAATAGCCAAGTCTATGTATCTCTATGAATATTTCTATGAATGTAATCTTCCTACCTGACTGTAAATTTGGGCTATTTAATAAGTGCTTTTCAGCAAATGGATTCTCAGTAAGAGGTTCATGATATCACCCATGTATATGTGACAAAGGAAAACGGACTTAGAGAAAAGCCCATCTTATAAACTATACTTTACATATAGAAAATCACATTTTTGAACCATAGTTCACATATTATATAAAAGCAAAGATCCAGATTGTGGTATAGAATTGAAATGCAAGTCTTGTTTTTGTTCTGTGCAGAAAACTAGGCTGTACTTCCTCGTTCTGGTTCACTTGTACTCATGCGATTGTGTCACCTTGTATTTCTCCTTTTGAAAATAAAAGGCAAACTCAGCAGTTCTTTTTTCCTAAACTGCTTCAGTAACCAGCCGTTGCCACATTAAAAGCTTTAGCTGGAAGATTATAAAAATAGTCTAATGCTTCCTAGCAGGTAACTACTTGCAAACCAATTCTCATTTCAGGAATGTAGTGAAGTTAAATCAAATGGCCTAGGAAAGACAGGCTATGAGCAAGAAGAGAGAGCTGGTAGACATTCACGTGACAAAAGTGCATTGTGTTTGGAATGTTTTGTGTAAATGTTAAACAGAATCCACATTTAACCACCTGCTTCTTGTTTGGAAGGGTTCAAATGAACAAATTCAAGCACAACTGAGTAACACTCAAAAGAAAATCAAGTGTAATTTCCTAAGTTGCTGAAGCAAGGGTTCTTCTATGAAATCACCATTAGTATTTCTAAACTGAATTTGATTATATTTTAAATTTACTACACACAGTTCAGTGGCACCTGGAAACTTCTTCATGCAGAGATAAAATTATAAGAAAGACTTTTAAAAATTGTTTCTGTGTGTGTATGTGTTTTAAAATATCTTGGATCTTATTTAAGATAAAACCAAATTATTCAAGATGAAATCTTAGTAATTTTTAATTTTTCTCTTTCTTGTGATAAAAATTATTTTTAAGACATATTAAAAAGCAGGGGGAAAGGTACCATATGGAGACACCTACATGACACCAACCATACAGCTTGTCTTGAAATTCTTAACCTGTCTGCTATCTCTCAATTAGGGAGGGGAAAGCTAACAGAATTTTCAGGTTTCTTTAATAAATCTCCCAAAATAGCTCTTTTACTACCTTTATTTAATACCAACTTCACATTATCATTGCTGCTTTAAAACCTTCAGCCTCCCTCAAAGACAGAACCAAGTTTAAATGCTATAATCTGAACCCCATCAGACCCTCCATTCTAATTCTATAGTTATTTACCACCTACCAAGGACTTTTCTGTCTATTGTACAAATCTTTTTTACACTACAGCACCAACTCATTAATTTTCGTGACGCTTTCAACTTAACTCATACTTCATTTTCCATATCTTTGTTAATATCTGTACCCATATTCAGCCTTAATAATTTTCTTCCTTATAACATGTCTGTATTACTAACTTCTAAGTTTGGATAGCAATTCATGTACATGCTTTGTCCTCCTAAATAGATTATCTTCTTAAGTACGGGAGCTTACTGTTTCCTTAGCACCCCCTACAGTGACTGTTATGATATTATGCATTTAACAACAATATTTGACAAGGATTTGTTGACTAATATACAAGAAGAAAATAACTTATTTTAGAAGTGATTGCAATTACAACTTTGTTAGATATAGCGTTAGCAAAAACTATAGAAAAACGCTTCTCATCAAATAATTTTAAAGAAATTATTCAAATTAAAGTTTTAACAATGCTCCTTTACTGAAGGTACACTCATTTCCTAGGCATCTAGGAAAGTCATAGGCATCTCTTTAAAAATCTCACTTCTAGAACAACCCATAAAACAGCCTGGATTTAATAATTCTCTGACATTCAGGAATCCATCCTAAGGGAAAAAAGGTAACTCATCAATTTTAAGTTCACCCATTAGGTAAATTATTTCATCAGCTTGTTCAACTTTTAAACAACTTAAAAACAATCAAATGCTGGGGGAAGTAGGGGGTAGGACAAATTGAGAGAATAGCATTGACACACATTCACTACAATGTGTAAAACAGATGACTAGCGGTAAGCTGCTGCAGAATGCAGGGAGCCCAGCTCGATGTTCTGTGATGACCTACGAGCGTGGGATGGGAGGGTGGAACAGAGGCTCAAAAGGAAGGAATATATGTATCCATAGAGCTGATTCACGTTATTCTACAGCAGAAACTGCCACATTGTAAAGCAATTACATTCCAATGAAAATTAAATAAAAATCAAGTTCAAAAGTTATTACAAAATTAGAACTGAGGATAAAACAAAACCGCTAGTGCTACTGAAACTAAACCACTAGTTTTATGTATTACATAGGTTTCACAATTTAGATTGAAATATTTTGTGAAATATTTTGTCTTTCTCCTCAAACTCAAGAAGTTAATGATGAAGTCTGATTTAATGATTATTGAACAAGAATATTTGGCTTGTGAATCTGGTTAGGAGTCACTTAATGCAAGATAATAAGGACACAACAAAACTGTCCCCCTAAATGGGAAAACAAATGAAGAAGCAAAAGAAATTCAGAACCTACACCAAAAACAAAACCAATGCAGAGTTCTATTTCTCTATGCTAAGTCCTGGAAAAATCTTTGTAGGGTTAAGGCTAATTTTCTCCTAATATCAGTCTGGAATAGCCCCTATGAATTTGGCTAAACTATTCTTGATTGGGTTTTATAATGGACATCTGTTGGGGAGTGGAGAGGGGGTGTTAATGCATTTCATACAGTATTTTTGACTGTGCAAAACAATATGTTAGTCTTAATGATTTAAAATTACATCTTCAAATTTGACTCAAATTAGCCTTAATTCTAGTGCTCAAGTACTTAGTCATCGTGATTCTATATACTACAGGATACATGGTATAATATAATGTCAGTTCATACACAATGCCATAAAGAAAATGAAACAGACTGAGTGGCTAGTGAATGACAAACGGTGCTGCTCTAGAAAAGGTGGCCCCCAAAAAAGGCCTGTTTGGTGTGACAGTTTTCAAACAGAAACTTAAGCCATACAAATATCTAGAGGGGGAACATTCCAGGCAGAGGAAACAAAGCAAACCCCTTGGACTGGTATGTGCAGGGCAGGTTCAAGGAGCAGCAAGCTGGAGAACAACTGGGGCTGGAGGTAATGGGACACGGGAAATAAAGGCAGAGAAGTTTTCAGGGTTCATGTCCCTAAGGCATTTGTAGACCTCTTGAGTATTTTGGGCTTTTAAGTGTGAAGGAAAGCTATTTTAACTTGAGAGCAGGCCAGTCGTCTTTCAACAGACACTCAAAACAGGAAAAATAAAACAAAGACTATAGTCCTAAGTCTCATGTAGAAAAACAGCTATTAAAAAAGCAAATGTCTAGTACAGCCACTATGGAAAACAGTGTGGAGATTCCTTAAAAAACTGGAAATAGAACTGCCGTATCACCCAGCAATCCCACTGCTGGGCATATACACTGAGGAAACCAGAATTAAAAGAGACACATGTACCCTCAATGTTCATCGCCACATTGTTTACAATAGCCAGGACATGGAAGCAACCTAGATGCCCATCAACTGATGAATGGATAAGAAAGCTGTGGTACATATACACAATGGAACATTACTCAGCATTAAAAAAAAATTCATTTGAATCAGTTCTACTCAGGTGGACGGAACTGGAGCCTATTATCCAGAGTGAAGTAAGCCAAAAGGAAAAACAACAATACAGTATACTAACGCATATATATGGAATTTAGAAAGATGGTAATGAGAACCCTGCATGTGAGACAGCAAAAGGAACGCAGATGTATAGAACAGACTCGTGGACTCTGTGGAAGAGGGCAAGGGTGGGATGATATGGGAGAATGGCATTGAAACATGTGAATTATCATATGTAAAATCAGTCGCCAGCCCAGGGTTGGTGCTCGGGGCTGGTGCACCAAGATGACCCAGGGGGAGGGAATTGGGAGGGAGGAGGAAGGGGGGTTCTGGAGGGGGAGCATATGTATACCCATGGAGGTTTCATGTCAATGTATGGCAAAACCAACACAATAAAGTAAAGAAAATTTAAAAAATGAATAAATAAAAAAATAAAATGAATGGAAACACAAGTATATTAAGTAATCCTAAAAAAAAAAAAAAAAAGCAAATGTCTCTTCCAGGAAGGAAGGAAGGAAAATTCCAATGCCCACAGAGCCAGCATTTCAATTTCCAAAGCCCCCTTCATAAACTGCATGCAAATAAACACAATTTTAAAATAATAAACAATTGTGCATAAACTGGAATATGACACATTTTATTTAAAATAGAGCTCTATACGCTTCACAGAAACAAGTGCAAGAAGTGCTTATGTTATTGTCTTTGCCACTTACAAAACAATACATTTTTGGAAAATGTGTACATAAAAATATAACATTTAGGCAGATACCTATTTACATCTGAAGACAGCTGAAAGCTAATAATTGCATAAATTATTGTTATGCAATAATATTTTAAAAAGCTTTAAAATAAAATAAATACTTTGATGACTCGCTGTTGGTTAAGTTAAATATTTTGGTATGAAGGCTATCACTGAGTTCTTACTAAACACTAAAATACTCTTATTTTTAAACGAAACAAGTACACATGTATTACTATAAAATGCATATTTCCACAGACTAGAAATTAATGAAACTTTCAAATATCATTCATTTCACATTGGAATTTGGAATTCTCTTCAGCTCCAATGATTCAACTGCAACTACTAAAAATCTCCACCTGCATATTTTTCATGTAATTTATTGTCTAATTCTCATTTTAAAACCTATTTTATTTCTTCATATTTCATCTATACATTCATTTGTGCCTGTCTGTTGAAAGGTAATATCTTTTTACATTCTTAAGAATTTCATCTAGTTTATAATAAGTCTTTACAACAGTGATTCTTTTCACAGTAGTTCAAGAGTTCAAGGCATGTTTTGCAATGTCAAAATGCAATGGTTTTGACATTTGTAATATGTTCTTAGGTATAAGAAAAGTCATACTACCAAAAGAAAAGTATAATTAGTATTAGTACTTTGAAAGTCAATCCAAAATTCCTTTTTTGAGATCTGAATCTAATTTTCTGTTTTTAGGACATCTTAAAACCTGAAACACAGATTAAGTTTGAATGATTTTTTCTAGTATAGGATCAGAAGAGTATAAGTACTTAACACTAATCACTGTGGAAATGAACTAGAGTTTAATATTTTGTCTAAAATAATCTTATTTTATATAAAGAGAAAAAATTGTTGGATTTTTTAAAGTATTTAGCTACTTATATTTAGCCTATTGGAAGAAATGGAGATATAGGTAAGTCATACTCTAATCCTGCACTAGTTAGAATTCAGGCAAGTAATTGCCTTTTTGAAGGCAAAATGAGTGAACAGGTTTGGGCATGGAATAAAAACTCAGTGGAGATATAAAAATTAGGGCCCTTGTGTCTTGCTGCCTATTTTCTGGGTTGAAAAATTAAGTCAAAAGGATAAACATGCACTCTCTTTTGCTCTCTTGGGAACGGAGCATGAAAATTTAAAGTATTATTTTTTCCAAGTTCTCTGTTCAATTTGCAGATGTTAGAAATCATTTTGAATTTTTAGTTCTCGTTTTCTGAAGATGTATAAGCTAATAGGGTACGCTTATGCAAAATATAAAAATATTTCTCAGTTGAAGAGCCAATTGCAGGTTGGAGTTCAGCCCCAACCTAACCATCAAATAAGAGGATTCGTGCAGAGTATGTGCCTAGCTGGATTTTGCAGACCCTCGATGTGGGACTAATTTCCTTAATGCAGTCAGATTCTTAGTGCCTATGCTAATATTCAGGTTCCTATACTCCCGGGTAAAAATCTATCAGTTAAAACAGTTAGATATGGAGAGAAAAACTTCTTGTAAAATAACATTGACCAATGATAAGAAAATATAATCATATTTGAAAATATTAAAATCTAGGATGAGATAGAGCTCATATTCTCTCAACTATTGTACTAATCTATGACTGAATTAAAATGTATCTTGGAAGTTATATTAATATAGGGATTTTTCAATGGGGATTACTACCTAATTTCAATATATTATATTCCAAACCATATGGCACAATGGCTTGATTTTAAAAGATGGTCAAAGTGAAACAAAGCAATAGTATGAAGCATAGCAGAAAGAAATTTAGCAATCACACTATGGGACATGTATTTCACATTCTCTGTCCACACCACCATCTCTTAAGTGGAATTTATCATTAAGGCAAAAGTAGACATCCCTTGTATGTTAACTAAAAGCCAAAATTTAACTAGACTGCTAGTCTTTTTAAAATTTAAAAGAAAGTCTTCTCTGTCATGAACAAATACATTCTTCACAATGCCAAATGAAAAACTGTCAGAGAAGGTATGAGATGAAAGTTCTCATATGTGGATATGGGAAATTAAAGTCTTGTTAGGCGGTTTAGTGTGTAGCAATCTGGACAGGAGCTAGAATACTAAATGAACAGTGATTGGAATTGATGAAATCCAGCAAAGATATTTTTTAATGCACTGAAAGAATGAGGATGAACTAATGAGAAACTAAGAAAAGAAAGAAGATAATGTACTACTTACTAGACATGGTCCCACCTTTATCAAATCATTTTTCACTCCCGCTCCAATGCATACAGAGAAAAAACAATCCCTAGGGCCATGAAGCAGCTCCTGTCACTACTTGCATGAAGAAATTCTATATTCTCACAATTCCTAAATTTTACTGAGGACTCCAATGGCTACCTACCTAGCTTGACAACTATTTTACAATTTTTCCTTAGCCTACTTTGGTTTTTCTCACTAATCTCATCATATGTGAGCAAACTCTTTTAGAAGAAGTCAAAAGAGAAGTAAGATTTGATCATTGCCACATTTATTAGTTTACGTTCAAGGTACGTGCAGATGGATACTAATTATTTTTTAATTAGTATATGTTGGATACGGCAGGACACTGTGGTAGGTATCACCGCTGGGTTCTCATATTAGTTCTGCTAATAACTATCAGTTGTTTCATCTCTGCTCTTTGTTTTCCTCATCTACCAAATATGGGAACTGAATTACAAAATCTCTTATATCCTTTGCAATTCCCAAATACTGGGTTTCAATTTTGTCTTGACACCTCTGAAATAATTTAGACCACCAAGGGCTTCTCCCTTCATTAGAAGGCTAAATAGTAGCATGATTTAGTTACATAGTAACTAGTTAAGTTTTTTTTTTACTATTAGAGAGCAAAGATAATTTGGGGAGACAGTGAGGGAGGATATTTTAAAAGGAGTTGAAAAATAATGAAATATAAAAGAAAAGCTAGAGGAAAAAAGAAAGTCAGATAACTAAAAATCAGCATTAAAACACTTTGAAATTTTCTAAACTATAGAAATTCTTTTGAACATCGCAATGAAATTTTTGTATTTCAACTGACATTTTTTCTGTCTAGAAGAAACTCTCAGGAACAAAGGGATTACTGTCTTTACCAAATAACACATCAAGTCCATGTAGTAGCTTGTGGAGGGAGTTAACACAAACTATTATCAAATATAGAAGTAGTATGTTTCACAAAAGAAAAAATATTTACAAACTCTTTGAAAACCACAATGACACCACCTTAAGATACTAATTCTTAAACATTTCCAAATAACTTAAAATTCTGTATTTGTAAATTCATCGAAAGAACAATTATTGAAAACATCAACTGACATTAACTTCACTCATTTGCTATTGTTACTGTCTTGATTTCCTTATGGGAAATAAAATATCCATACTTTAAATTTATTTAAATGAATTACCTTTCCATATTTATTTTAAATAATTAACCAGAAACTATTCCCTGCTAAGTATTTTCAGTTCAACTCTGAAAAGTGGCAAATGTGGGTTCCCTGTCTTCAGATGATTTGCCAGCAGTTTCCCTGGAGCTCTAGAGCCTGCGCTAGTGTTGGTTGCTCAGTCAGGTCCGACTCTGCGACCCCATGGACCATAGCCCACCAGGCTCCTCTGTCCATGGGATTCTCCAGTACTTTTGCATAAATTCTAAGATAGCCCTGAGTTTTCTCTGCCCCAGTAAGTCAAATGGTGGCAAAATTCCAGGATAGTAGAAGTAGTTTTGTTTTGTTTTTTATTTAATAATTCTACTAAGGTAGAAGTATTACAAATAATAAATGTTTATGGAACATCTAACCTAGTGAATCTATTGTAGATTTTCATTTTAAAATACAAGCTGATTTTGAAGTCTTCAGATACCAGAATCGGGTTACTATTTCCATATAATCATAGAAATTTAAAATGCAAAGTTAATTGAAAGTATAAAGATGAGAAGCAAGTGCTATACCTAAAATAGTGCACGACACAGTCATGTTTCACTTAACTTTCAAGTCAGAATATGAATTAAGAATTCTAGATGTGACATGCCAAATATTTTAAACAGAATAAAGCACACAACAGAATCTGTACCAATTACACCCTTAAATGCTTAGCTTATAAGGCAACAAGTTCATGCTGAAATATTGACAACAAATGATGTTCCCCTTAGTTTAAGGAAGTGATGCTGCATATAAATTCCATCACCACTTTATACAGTACTGAAATTTCATAAATAGCATTTTCCCAAGCTTCACATTACACCCAAAGCCAAAATATTTGAAAGGAGAAAAGAACACTGACACTCTGAGTCTAAGAAGAATATTTTTTTGCTTGTAACAAAATTCAAAAGAAATAAATATCACACAGTAAGACGCTATCAAAAAGAAATAATATAAAGTTTAACAGCATAGGTTATATACAATAAATTTGTCTAATGCTCTAAGCTATATCCTGTTTTGTAAGCATTTTCTATTTATAATCATTCTGAGAGTTAAGGTCTTTATCATTTTTGTTAACCTACCCCCTTTTTTAAAAAATATACTTTGGAAATTGAAATATAAGACTATTCAGTTAGGAGTTACAGTTAACCAAAACACAAACAAGAAAAATATCTCAAAATGTACAGATTTCTCTAGAGTGAAAGTTGAATCAATAAAATTATGGAATTATGGACACTTTCAAATAGATTATAAAACATAATGTCAAGGAAAATGGAGATTTTAAATCATCTCTTAAAAACTAAGTAAGTATATCCACCCAACATACATGAATAAAAGAGAAAATATTATTCTTGTTTGAAAGTAATACAATCATAGTACATAAATAATTTCATTCTCATATATGCAGAAACTATGAGGAATTAAAGTAACAAGCACAAGCAAGATTACCCCTTCACATAAGCTCTTTTTAGAATCCCTTCTCATATGTACTTTTCGAAATTGATTACATAATTTAGATTGTCTGTAATAACTAAATAAAGATACTTTCTAAATGCGCTGCAAATTGGGATTTGTTTTTGAAAACCACCGTCACACAGAATTTGAGACACCCTAATTTGTATCATATTTATTTGCCAATTTACTTCCCCCAAACACCCACACCCCTGTTCCTATTCCCAAATTAGACTTCAAAATCCCTGAGAACAGAACTTATCCATCTTTCAATTTCTTTATTGGACCCAAAGTTGTGGCAAAGAAGGTATCCTTTAATGAATGGATAACTGTATGAATGAGAGTGAAAGAATATGCAAACCAGAGCTGTCAGATTCTTGCCTTTGATACCTCATCCTAGTCAAATGAGGATGGGTTCAGTAACGTATTTTCATAGTGGAATGAAGTATAATCACTAGATTGTGTTCTACATAGGTGTATCCTCAAGCCATGCTTTGTAGAAACTAAAATGTGGGCTATTAAAAGGTTTCCCCTGTTTTTTATAAAAAGAGTTCCATTGGTCAAATAATTTGGGAAATCCAGTTTAAAGAAATTCAGGTAACATTTTTTACTGCTGGACTCCACAAAGCACATAATATGCTAATATACAGTGCCACTTTCTAGGATCTATCAAAGAATACTTTTGGTCTTTGATCATCTCAGAAGAGCATTCTAAGGAACAGAGTTTAGGAAACAACATTTTAGAAGAATAAAATCATTCTGAACAATGTTTTAGAAGATTTAACATTGCACCACGTTAAATCTTCCTTTGTCAAAGCAGAATTACAGATTTGAAAAAAAATATTTAATGTTCCGTGTATTATTCAGAATGTTTCACTTCTGTCTCTACAGGAAGTAGAAGCAAAATTATCCTGAGTTATTCTTCCACACTCATTGCTCATTTTAAAAGGACAAGAGAATATCCTTTACCATTACTGATAATCCTTAGTTGGGTTTGGTTATTATACTTTAAGAGTTTTCTTAATTTTTCCTCAAAATATCTCCCAGTAACCTCTTCCTCGCTTGTCCTCCTTCTAAACGCATATGTACAAAGACAGAAGGGACCTCTGAAATGCCTTAAAAACATCTCTGACACTGGATTTTTATGACTGATTAATCTCTGGAAGTATTCAGAAAACTATTTAACAAATAGGTTGACTATGGAATTTCCATGAGGAAAATGTCAGTGGATATTGTCCTGAGAGTTCATCCAGGTCCATTAGGATTCTGCAAAATAATTTGCCTTCTGTTTGACTAAACCACAAATATCATCATGAAAGATGTTGTTTCTCCACAGGAAGAAGAAATACTATAGGAATTAAAGGGAAAGTAAGAAGCGAGTTAAACCTACCATGTAGATTATCCCAACATTTGGACCTAACGCTGGCTCTATCACTAGCTGTGTCACTTTGGGACATTTCTCAATGATTCAAAATGTCAGGTATCTTATGTGAAAATAAGAGAAAGTAACAATCTTAGTGACTTTCAAACTGTTTGTCTCAGGGGCTGCTGTGGTTATGATTATGAAGAGTAGGTGGACAGGGAAGGAGAAACCAAGTAAGTGATCTGATCTCACATCCATCTTCCAATCAAGCAGTTCTACTTTTACATATTTTGTATCCTCAACTTCAGAGCACTGTTTAATTTTTAAAAGGTTCTATTCATTAAAAAAAATAGAGAAAGATGTAGATTATATAATCTAAAGTTTTGTTTAAATATAATATGTTTCAGTTCACATTTTTAATGAAAAGTTTTCATCTCAGGGGAAAAAAAATGGGCTTTTATATTTTTTTCTATACATTCATGTGCTCCTGATTCAAGTAAAATAAAACCTTAATAACTTTTATTACTTTATATAGCTTATTTTACACTTTTGTAATATGTTCCTTAAATAAAAAGATGAGCTGATGTGTTGCTTTTCAAAATAAAATTAAAGACAACATGGGGAGTAGATGACATCAACTCCAGCCCACACTTGACTTTAGTTATTTTTTCATGGTGCCTTTGGGCACTAAAATACTGCACTGCATTATCTTTGAGGTAGAACAAAAACAAGGACAAAACAAAGGCAAAAAATTCACATAAAAAGGGAAAATGAGAAAGAAAGCTGTGAGATTATTTCTTTCTAACATGATTTTCATCATCAGGCTTTGCAGTCTTCTTTGACACAAAGCTGAGATATAGTCTTCTTAATCCGAAGAGCAGTTAGCCGTGCGGCCCCGTTGGCATACCAACACTCGCGCATTATTCTCCCCATGACTCGGAGTGCCTTAAGAGAAAAAAATATCAAAATCTTTAGCACAAAACACAGTACAAGAGAAGAAAAATCCCAAACACAGGAATTGATGCTAAGCTCTGATATAGAAAGAGTAAATTTAAATCAATAGGAGAAGGAGATCAGGGTCAAATCACCTCAAAAATCCTGTCCAGGGTGTCTCCCCTCGGACAGACACCAGGGTGTCTCCGTTCAAACACAGACTGGGTCGTCTCCACTCAGAGATCAGAGTCTCCTCTGAGACAAGGATCACGTGGTAACCGAAAGAGAGGACCAGTCTCCTCTCAAACAAAGACCAAGGCACCTCTTCTTAGAAAAATACTAGAGCATCTCCTCTCAGACAGAAACGACAGCGATTTCTTTCAGAAAAATGACCAGGGCAACTCCCTTCAGAAAGGCATCAGAGTTTCTCCCTTCAGAAAAGAACCAGGGCTTCCTTGCTGGTCTAGTGGTTAATAATCTGCCTGCTAATGCAGGGGACATGGGTTCAATCCCTGGTCCGGGAAGATCCCAGATGCTGGAGGAACTAAGCCTGTGCACCACAACTACTGAGCCTGCACTCTAGAGCCTTCAAGCTGCAACTACTGAAGCCGGCGCACCTAGAGCTGGTGCTCTGCAACAAGGGTAGACGTCACCACAGTGAGAAGCCCACATACTGCAACGAAGAGTAGCCCCTTCTCATGGCAACTAGAGAAAGCCCAAGCACAGCAATAAAGACCCAGTGCTGACAATAATAAATAAATAAATCTGAAGGAAAACAAAAAACAAAAAAACAGAAACTAGAGCATTTCCCCAGAGACAGAGACCAGGGTCCTCCTCTCATAAAAAGATGAGAGCATCCCCTATTGACAGAGACGAAAAGGATTTCTCTTAGAAAAAGACCAGAGCTCTACCCTCAGACAGAGAGCAAAGTGTTTCCCCTCAGACAAGGACCATGGCTTCTCCTCTCAGGCAGAGACCAGGACAACTTCTCTCAGAAAAAGAATAGGGTGTCTCTCCTCAGAAAGGCCCCAGAGCATTTTCCCATACAGAGAGCAAGGTGTCCATACTCAGGGATCAGGGAGTTTCCCCTCAGACAAGGACAAAGGCAGCTCCCCTCAAACAGAGGGCAGGGTGTCTCCGCTATGAAAGGAACCAGGGCATCTGACCTTGAACAGAGACGAGCATCTCCTCTCAGAGGAACCAGAGCATCTCCTTACCAAAAAAGACCAGGGCATTTCCCCTCCAAGAAAAAGGTTTCTCCCCTCATAGAGAGACCTGTGTGTCCCCTTTCAGCAAGGGACCAGTGTCTCCCCTCAGACAAGGACCAGCACATCTCCCCTCAGAAAGGGGCACCAGCAACTTCTCTCACAGACTAGGGCTTTCCCTTCAGACAGAGACCAGAGCATCTCCCCCTAGATAAGGACCATGGCATCCCAGACAGAGAATGACCAGGACAATTTCTTTCAGAAAAAGTTCAGAATGCTTCCCCTCAGCCAGAGACCTAAGTGCCCCCTTCAGCCAGTGTTCAGGGTGTCTCTTATCAGAAAGCGACCAGAGTGTCTCCCCTCAGACAGACACCAGGGAGACTTCTATCATATAAAGACTGGGGCTCTCCCCTAGACAGAGGGAGGGCCTCATTTCAGACAGAGACCTGGGGGTCTTCCCTATGACAGAGACCTGTCATCTCCTGTCAGACAGTGTCCACATGTCTCCCCTATGACATGAACAATGTGACTTCCCTCAGAAAAAGACCTGGGGATCTCTTCTCATAAAGGGGCCAGGAGGCCTGCTCTGTACTCAGGCAGAGTGCATGGCCCATTGCTTGCTAAATGGTTTGCAGCTATCATTTGTGGACCTTGAAGGTAGCTATAGGAGATGATAGGGAGCATTTGCTCAATGGCATTTTGGTTTAAGGAATTACATTGTTATATTTAAGGGCATGTTTGATTAGCATAAGGTGAAATGAAGATCAGTTTCATTTAATCTTTTCTGTAGAGATTAGTTGTTTATTTGGCTTCCACCTACTATGTTAAACATAATTTTAGGAAAGAGAATATGGTCACCTAATACTACATCCTTTTAGAGTAAGTGAAATAATTGAATAGCTTTATCTTTTTAAGAATATCAATAACCACTGAAATGCAATTAGTTAATATTTTCATGCATTTTATGCATGCATTTTATGAAAATATTCCTCTTTCTTCAAGCTGCATAAAAATAACATGTTTTCAATTAAGAAATTATATACATTATATATAAAATAGCTAACAATTTCTACCCTTGGGCTTTCAGAGCATATAAGCTTCCTTTAAAACCTTTGTAGTGAAATTAACACCATGACCTGACAGCCCCACCCATCAACAGAAAACTGGATTAAAGATTTACTGAGCATGGCCCTGCCCATCAGAACAAGACCCAGTTTCCCCCTCAGTCAGTCTCTCCAACTGGGAAACTTCCAGAAGCCTCTTATCCTTCTCCATCAGAGGGCATACAGACTGAAAACCAGTCACAGAAAACTAACCAATCTGATCACATGGACCACAGCCTTGTCGAACTCAATGAAACTATGAGGCAGGCCATGTAGGGCCACCCAAGAGGTATGGGTCATGGTGGAACATTCTGACAAAATGGGGTCCACTGGAGAAGGGAATGGCAAACCACTTCAGTATTCTTGCTTTGAGAACTCCACGAACAGTATGAAAAGACAAAAAGATAGGAAACTGAAAGATGAACTCCCCAGATCTCTAGGTGCCCAAAATGCTACTGGAGATCAGTGGAGAATTAACTCCAGAAAGAATGAAGAGACAGAGGCAAAGAAAAACAACACCCATTTGTGGATGTGACTGGTGATGGAAGTAAAGTCCGGTGCTGTAAAGAGCAATATTGCATAGGAACCGGGAGTGTTAGGTCAATGAATCAAGGTAAATTGGAAGTGGTCAAGCAGGAGATGGCAAGAGTAAACATTGACATTTTAGGAATCAGTGAACTAAAATGGACTGGAGTGAGTGAATTTAACTCAGTTGACCATTATATCTACTACTGTGAGCAGGAATCCCTTGGAAGAAATAGAGTAGCCATCATAGTCAACAAAAGAGTCTGAAAGGCAGTACTTGGATGCAGTCTCAAAAATGACAGAATGATCTCTGTTTCCAAAGACAACCATTCAATATCACAGTAATCCAAGTCCATGCTCCAACCAGTAATGCTGAAGAAACTGAAGTTGAACAGTTCTAGGAAGACCTACAAGACCTTTTAGAACTAACACCCAAAAAACATATCCTTTTCATTATAGGGGACTAGAATGCAAAAGTAGGAAGTCAAGAGATAACTGGAGTAACAGTCAAATTTGGCTTTGGAGTACAGAATGAAGCAGGGCAAAGGCTAATAGAATTTTGTCAAGAGAATGCACTGGTCATAGCAAACACCCTCTTCCAGCAACAGAATAGAAGATTCTACACATTGACATCACCAGATGGTTAATACCAAAATCAGACTGATTATATTCTTCGCAGCCGAAGATGGAGAAGCTCTATACAGTCAACAAAAACAAGACTGGTAGCTGACTGTGGCTTAGATCATGAACACCTTATTGCAAAATTCAGACTTAAAATGAAGAAAGTAGGGAAAACCACTAGACCATTCAGGTATGACCTAAATCAAATCCCTTATGACTATACAGTGGAAGTGACAAATAGATTCAAGGGACTAGATCTGATAGACTACCTGAAGAACTATGGTCTGGGGTTCCTGACATTGTACAGGAGGTAGGGATCAAGACCCATCCGCAAGAAAAAGGAATGCAAAAAGGCAAAATGGTTGTCAGAGAAAGCCTTACAAATAGCTGTGAAAAGAAGAGAAGTGAAAAGCAAAGGAGAAAAGGAAAGATATACCCATTTGAATGCAGAGTTTCAAAGAATAGCAAGGAGAGATAAGAAAGCCTTCCTCAGTGATCAGGGCAGAGAAATAGAGGAAAACTATAGAATGGGAAAGACTAGAGATCTCTTCAAGAAAATTAGAGATATCAAGGGAATATTTCATGCAAAGGTAGGTACAATACAGGACAGAAATTGTATGGACCTAACAGAAGCAGAAGACATTAAGAAGAGGTGGCAAGAATACACAGATAAACTATATAAAAAAGAACTTCACAACCCAGATAACAATGGTGAGATCACTCACCTAGAGCCAGACATACTGGAATGCGAAGTCAAGTGTGCCTTAGGAAGCATCACTACGAACAAAGCTAGTGGAGGTGATGGAATTCCAGTTGAGCTATTTCAAATCCTAAAAGATAATGCTGTGAAAGTGCTGCACTCAATATGCCAGCAAATTTAGAAATCTCAGCAGTGGCCACAGGACTGGAAAAGGTCAGTTTTCATTCCAATCCCAAAGAAAGGCAATGCCAAAAAACGCTCAAAAAACCTCACAATTGCACTCATCTCACACGCTAGCAAAGTAATGCTCAAAATTCTCCAAGCCAGGATTCAACAATATGTTAACTGTGAACTTTCAGATGTTCAAGCTGGATTTAGAAAAAGCAGAGGAACCAGAGATCAAATTGCCAACAGTGGTTGGATCAATGAAAAAGCAAGACAGTTGCAGAAAAACATCTACTTCTGCTTAATTGACTATGTCAAAGCCTTTGACTATGTGGATCACAACAAACTGTGGGAAATTCCACAAGAGATGGGAATACCAGACCACCTGACCTGCCTCCTGAGAAGTCTGTATACAGGTCAGGTCTGGTATTCAGAATCTGTATACAGAAATCTGTATGCAACAGTTAGAACTGGACATGGAACACAGACTGGTTCCAAATAAGAAAAGGGGTACGTCAAGGCTGTATATTATCACCCTACTATTTAACTTCTATGCAGAGTACATCATGAGAAACTCTGGGCTGGATGAAGCACAAGCTGGAATCAAGATTGCAGGGAGAAATATCAATAACCTCAGATATGCAGATGACACCACCCTTATGGCAAAAAGGAAAGAAGAACTAAAGAGTCTCTTTATGAAAGTGAAAGAAGAGAGTGAAAAGTTGGCTTAAAATTCAACATTCAGAAAACTAAGATCATGACATCTGGTCCCATCATTTCATGGCAAATAGATAGGGAAACAATAGAAACAGTGACAGACTTTATTTTGGGGGGCTCCAAAATCACTGCATATGGTGATTGCAGCCATAAAATTAAAAGACACTTGCTCCTTGGAAGAAAAGTTATGACCAACCTAGACAGCATATTAAAAAGCAGAGACATTACTTCACCAACAAAGGTCCATCTAGTCAAAGCTAGTACTTTTCCAGTAGTAATGTATGGATGTGAGTTGGACAATAAAGAAAGCTGAAAGCCAAAGAATTGATGCTTTTGAACTGTGGTGTTAGAGAAGACTCTTGGGAGTCCCTTGGACTGCAAGGAGATCCAACCAGTCCATCCTAAAGGAAATCAGTCCTAAATATTCATTGGAAAGACTGATGTTGAAGCTGAAACTCCAATACTTTGGCCACATGATGTGAAGAACTAATTCATTTGAAAAGACCCTGATGCTGGGAAAGATTGAAGGTGGGAGAAGAAGGGAACAACAGAGGATGGGATAGTTGGAAGGCATCACCAACTCAATGGACATGAGTTTGAGTCACCTCTGGGAGCTGGTGATGGACAGGGAGGCCTGGCGTGCTGCCATCCATGGGGTTGCAAAGGGTTGGACAGACTGAGCAACTGAACTGAACAGTGAAATTAAGATATTTTTTAAAAGTGTGTAAAAACACAGATATTAACCTTATAAGGATATACATTTTCCTTTAATTAAAAAATAATTAAATTAATTATGGGAATATGACAGAATGACTATCCTATAAAATATTCTAAGAAAGGTCATGAAAGACAAAAATGGATATAGGATGCGCTGGAAACTCCTTGTGTTGATCTTGATGGTAAGTGTACATGTATCCTTTTTTTTTAAGTCATCAAGCTGTACACTAAAATTTATGCATTTTATTATATGTAAATTATACCACAATAAAATAATGATAAAATCAGTATAAGTGATCTGGTAAATAAATAAGATAAATACTCAGAGGGGAAAACAATGAGAAGGCATGAATCCAGAGTGGTAAAAGAAATGACTGTAGCAAGGCACTGCTCTGGTAGCATCTTTGGACCTCACAGTCTAGAATTTCAGAATTGACAGACTACATGTGAAAGACAGGAAACATAGTCCAAAGCACACAAAAGTGTCAGATGAAGATGTTTACAAAGTCTAGACTGTAAGGATGAATCGGTCTTAGAAGGAACTTTGTAAAGAAAATTGTCTAAATCTTGACTCTTGGTAAAGACAAAAAATCAAACCTTAGCCTTATGATGTTGCAGTAAACCTGAGCTCATAATGAAAATTCACAAGCAGATGAGGCAACAAAGCATCTTAAACAAGAGCCAGTTAAAACAAAAAATAGGAAAATCAAACCTATCAAAACACTAGATGCTAGACTTAAATGATATGAAATATCAAACAAGTAAAAAGAAAAGAGAAAAGTCTAAACATTAGTATAAAAAAGTGTATTCATAAAAGAAAAAGTACTTTTCATGTCAGTAAAACGTGACACAAAAAATATAACCATTATAACAGAAACCTAAGTAGATGAGTTAAACAACAGATTGCGCTGTGCTGTGCTAAGTCGCTTCATCTGTATCTGACTCTTCATGACCCCATGGACTGTAGCCCACCATGGGCTCCTCCATCCATGGGATTCTCCAGGCAAGAATACTGGCATGGGTTGCCATGCCTTCCTTCAGGGGATCTTCCCGACCCAGGGATGGTAGAATTCGCATCTCTTGCAGCTCCCTCTTTGGCAGGTGGATTCTTCACTACTGGTGCCACCTGGGAATCCCAAATGGTAGATTAGACACATGTAAGTATAGAATTGGGGAACTGGAAGATAAATGTGAGAGATTATTCATAAACACAGGAACATGAACAATAGGAAAGAATAAGAGACAAGCAAAATGAAAGGTCGAACATGCATACTATGAGTTCTCCAAAAATGAGCAACAAAAAGATGAAAAGATGAACTCTTTGAAGAGATAATGGCTCAAAATTTTCCACAACTGAGGACAGTCACAAATCTTAAGAATCTGAAAGTCCAAAACATCCAAGCAAAATTAAACAAGAGATATCCATACCAAATATATCATAGAGAAACTCAGAATGCAAAGACATAAAGAAGTTCTTAAAGAGGTCTGGAAGAAAAGATTAATTGACTAAAAATAATCTAAAATTAGCTGACTTCTCAACAGCAATAATGGAAGTCAGAAGCCAGTGGAATAACATCTTTAAAGTAATTGGAGAAAATAACCACAAACCTAAATCCTAATGCCCAGATAAACTATTTGTACAGAATTGAGGACAAAATATAGACATTTTCAGACACCCAAACACTGAAAGAACTTACAACTTTTTGATCCTCACTAAAAAGCAATTCAAATAAAATACATTTAAAAGATGCACATGAAGAAATCAAAAAATTACCTTAAAATGAAGCTCTGAGAGCCAAGAAGGAATGTGGAACAAAGAAAATGATAAACATGTTCATAATTCCAGAAACAAACAATGATAGTATAAAAATCTCATGAATATCTAATATGTGGTATTAATACAAAACAAAAGAGAACTAAAATATTGGGAAAAAAACAAATTCATTGCATAAAATGTAGAAAATTCATTGTATAAAAATGACAGTTAGGCCTATTCTAGGAATGCATGATTGGCTTAACTGTGGAAAATCCATAAGTGCAATCTATCACAATAAGACACTAAAGCAGAAATGATATATCACCTCAGATATAAGAAAAAAGCTTTTATCAAACCAAAGTCAATTTTTATGAACAAAACCTACAGCAAATATGACATTCAAAGGTGAGACATGCAAGGTTTTAAGGAGCAAAACTATCGTCCCTTTCAGGCAACATTATACTGGAAGTCCTAGAAACTGCAATAACAAAGCTATGAGGATTGGTTCTAGAACTCTCATTATTTGGAGGTAATGGTCATCTATGTCAACACTCCAAAAGAATCTACAGTTTTATACCCTAAAGAAATAATTTGTACAGACATATACACACAGAGCAGTGTTGTTCTAAAAGAAGCTAAAAATCACACATATGATAAGCAACAGCAGAATGAAAAAAGAAATTGTGCTATATCCATACAGATATGAAAATAAACCAATAATAGCTGTACTATATAAGGTAAAGTAAAAAAAAAACCTAAGATCTGTAGTATCAATAATACATTTACCAAATAAATAAAAGTTAGCCATAAATATACAGCTAAATTCTAAAGAAAAGAAAAGCAATAATAAAATCATTAGTTACAATAACAGCCTCTCAGAGGGGTGAAGAATGTTCAAAGGTATTAGAAGTGTCCTATTTTAAACATGGAATTCTAATATTATCCTTTAAATTTATATATATATTAACATTCTTACATTTATGCGTGAAATGGTTAATGTTAGAAAAAGTTTTAATTTAATTTCAAAATTTGTTATAAATGCCTCAAATTCTGCTTCTAAAATAAGTCTATTTTATAGACTTAAAGTATTCTATATAGAATACTTTACCTGTTTTTTAAACAAAATAGAAATACCAGGACATAAATCTTGCCTTAAACAGAAAATGAGTTGAGTGAAACATGAAGGAGAGGAAAAATGAGGGAAAAAATAACTGTTTAAAACATGACATATGACAAAGCCAAACTAAAAGATGTCACCTAAAAAGAGACCTCAAGCATTACACTTAAACATGGCAGAAGATAAACAGTGGTAATTGGGATGGGGAGATTAAAGCACTAAAATAGTTTTGGAATTTGTTAGATGACTTATAGTCTTTCCTCTACCTTCCCTTCTACTTCCTGTGGGAGTTAGAAAAGTCTTTCTCTTCACATAGGCAAAACAAGCACTGCAATATGCCTGCACTATGACGGTTACTACATGTGTGGTTCAGGATAAGGAGATAAACAACAGTGATCCCCGCCATGGGAAAGTTTCCTGATGAAAGAAAACCATAAGTTAGGGATTGAGAATAATTTGTTGAATATAAGGATGACTAAAATTATAATAATCGTGTAGCACAATCATTGACTACCCTCTGAAAATGCCTGTGTTTCTGACATCCCCAGCTCCCTTCCAGTTAGATGGGACTGTGTAACTGCTTCTGGTCTATGAACCATGAGCGGAAGTGCTGTGTGTCGCTTGAGGCAAAGCATTAGAGAGCTAGTGTCTGACCCTCTAGCTTCTCCCTTGCCCTGACCTATACCTCTGGAACTATGTGTTGAAATAGCAGCATCCCAAGTCAAAGTCACCTGGATTACTGAATCACCAAATATAGCACAGATGCTGATGAAAGTTGCCTAACCTGTAAGGGACTTGGCATAACAAGAAATAAAGTCTTATGTAAAGTCACTGGGATGTCAAGGTAGTTTCTGTCACATAATTTAGCATTATGATACCAGTAGCTAAAGGGAATAAAATCCTTCTGAAGTTTATACAAACACATATAACCACATACGAGAAATGAATTGGAGACCTAGATTAAGAGAAAGGAACTACATGGTATCTGAAAATCCTCTCTGATACTTGCTTCAAACTTATAGCAGGAAAAATATATATAAGAACATAGCCTTACTTCACAGCTCTGCCACTGGTTTGGAATACTTGGTCGGAACTTCTGGTCACAAACAACCTTTCTCATTTCTTCTACTGAGGGATCTGAAGGCACCATGTCATAATAAGGCAACTGGTACTCCTCAACAATTCCTATAAAAATTTGCATAATAAATTTCCTGGTGTGAATAATAAATAAAGATGTTTATTTGAAAATAATGCCAATTAAATTTTCTAGGCACAAGTGGCATGCTGGAAAACTGGAAAATCAGGCTTATTCAAATTATATATCACTGTAATACCAAACCTACAAGAAGAAAGTTTTCAGTTGAGTAGTTCTATATTTATAAAATTCTTATTATGAAAATTTATATGATTTTGATAATGATTTATATGCTATAAAACAAAAGTATATATACTTATTGTATAAAATATACTGTTTTACATAATTACATATTACACTTAATTGTATATAAAAGTGGTATTACATTTATAGAACTTTTAATAACTATAAATATATGATTTTATATTATAAAATTATATAAATTTGAGTTTCCATAAAATGCCATTATCCAATTCAAAAGTAATACCTAATTGCAAAATTTACAGCACAGCCTCATTGATCTGTGAATGATGTATATTTTGCCATGAATAAAGTATGTTTATCCTTTTCAAAACAAAATGGCTTTCTTCTTTTTGAAAATTGTTAGGTAATCTTTCAAAAGCTAAGTTTTTTGCATTTGGATTTTAGAAGTACTACATCTGAGAATGTTCCAGAGAAATGGCCAAAAGTATTTGAAGATGATCTTAATTATCAAAATGATACTTGAATTTAAGAATTTTCTTACAAAATCAGTTGAATTAACTATAGGTTTTTTTTTTTAAGTATCTAAGAACTACCATAATTTAGAAAGTGAAATTCAAATCATATTACTAAATTAGTATTTCAACTCTGGAAGAAAATTTAAAGATAAAAATCTAAAAGCAAATCTAGGTAAATATGAAATTTGAAAACATAATAACAAATATGTTTGAATCTTGCTATTTACTGAGTATCTTTCTAAGCCCTTTACATGTTATAACTAATTATTCCTCAAAACCAGTGACTAAAGAAAATACCAGGTTATCCCATGTTCACAGAATCAGGAAACGGAGGCATAAAGTGTGGTGAATTTGCTCAAGGTTACGTCACTACTGAGAGGCAGATCTGGAACTCAGCCCCAAGTCTGGGGATTCCAGTGTTCCTGTTCTGTTTCTATGCCACTCTATGGCTTCTATAAATAGTTTCATCTTCCTGAATATTTTACTGTCTAACCTAGGAATAAAAGGGGGAAAGCATGTTTTCTCATTCAAATATAATTTTAACCTTGTAAGGTTTTCATATTTTTTAAAAATAAGACGGATATAAGGCAAAATGACATCAATACAAAACATAGTAACTGACAGTGGTTTAATCTTGACAGCTATTGTTTACAAAGTAGGCTCTGAACTAAAAGCTTTACATGAGTTAATTGAATTAGGCCATTAAATCCTTAAAGCCCAGGAGGTCGGTTTTATTATCTTCATTTTATGGACGAGAAAATTGAGACCACATACCTCACCTATAGTCAGATATTCAGGAAGTTGCTAAACCAAAGCTTAGGCCTAACTCTGTCTCACTTGAAATTGAAAACTCTAAATCATTTTCTACCAGGATTTAACTTTTCTCCATTGATGCAACAATTTCATCAGCCTGTGTTTACAGGGTTCCATCCTCCCAAATCCTTCCTCTCATTAATCTCTAAACTGCTGGGAGCAGAATCAGGAAGTTAGTCTTTGCTCACCTCTGCCCCCCACTTTCATTCTCACATATTCATCACCACCGGAAAGAAAAGAAAAAGAAAAGCCAAGAACCAGAACACTTCAATTTAAATCCTGTAACCTTGGCAAGGCGTTTAGCTTCTTTGGGTTTCATTTCTGATATAAAATAGGAAAACAGCTCAAATAAAAAAAATTTCAAGAGCTTTGCAACATATTATTATGGAAACCAGAATTATCAGGAGAACTAAGCAGTAATCACAACTTAAAATCTCCATTCTGTTCAAAATGCTCCATTTTTACCACTGGAAAGATATCACCAAAAGATAATCTTTTAAATATTTAGAAATAATTTAATATAGTGCATTGAATTCAAGCACCAAGTAAAGGCAGACACAAAGAGTATTTCCAAAATCTTACCTCCAACTGAACACCTCCGGGCTATTTCCCAGTAAACCAGACCAACAGAATAGATGTCAGCTCGTTTGAAGGACTCAAAGATATTCACATTTATTGTATCATCAAGCATTTCAGGGGCCATATACCTTCAAAAACATGCATATTTCAGATTCCATCTATGATTTTATAGCAGTCTGGTAAAACACAATCGTAATTAATCCTGATATATGTTAAGGCAGTTTACATCAAATTTACAGGTTGATTTGAGCCACTATAATGGAATAAAATTAAATAATACAGTTATCAAAAGATAATTTTTAGAACTTTGAAAATAAAACTAGAGGTCATCCTAGTGTTAAAGCATGTGTATCAGGACCCAAATATTTGGAAAGCACCCAACAGAAAAGATGGAACTCAAGTTCCACCAACAGTTTGTAGCCAAGAAAGCTCTTTGAGGGCAAGGAGTATATTTTATTCGTCATGGTGGGTCTGGTACACAGTGCTCAGAATTATTCCACAATTACCTGCTCTGAATAAACAGTTTTATTATATTAGCCTGGCCAATGAACTTTTTGGCCAACTGAATACACTAGCTTTGAAGCATATATTCACATTGCACATTGGCACCAAGATAACTCAGGCTATTTGACTAGAATTAAATGGATTTCTACAATCCATGGGACCTGACTGAGCCTAGCTGTCTTAGGAGAGTTCAAGGATTTCTCAGAATAGTGATGTGAGGATGCAACACTCTTCTCAATCTTTTAAGTTTTAGATTATCTGAAGGAATCCAGTATCCAAGGCTTTCCTGAAGTACAGGTTAAACCTTGCATTTTAAAGGGAAAAGAGAAGAGATCCCTTAGGGCTTGTCCAGTCTGAATACACCATCCTCAAGTGTTTCTGGGGCCCATTAAAGTCTCCCAGGAAACCAAGTGAAGGACTCAGCCTGGAATCTCAAATATGGCTTGGACACTAACTATACCAGCTTGGAAATTCTCTACTCTCAAGGGCCTTTAACAACTCCAGGAAAGCGTTTTGGTTGTTTATGATTTCAAGGTCAATAAACCTGGAATTATGCCAAACAGCACAGATCCTGAAATTCAAATGAAAGAAAATGGAAGTATGCTGGCCATATGGCTACAGTCTGGCTACAATAGGAAAACACCAGAAATCCCATTACTAATGGGCCTGTCTTGACATATGTGTGGTATGTTCTATTTATATCGTGTTTGTTCTTAACTTTCAGAGATTCTGTTCCTTGAAAGTGGGAACTGTGTCCAAGCTCATAGTATCTTAATAGACATCAACTTGGGAGACTTAAGGATAAGTACAACCAAAGGATACGTATAACCATATATTATATAATATTATTAAGTATTGAGAGAATATAATAGCACATATATGTATTCATTGTAAGAGTCCCTTATTTATCTGTATATTGAATTCTCAGATGGGGCACACTAAAAGTCATATATCACCATCGATTCTATCATTCCTCTCCACTGATTTCCCACCCAAATAGCTACTTTCTGTATGATTAAATGCCAACTCCCCTTGCTTTATAATCATTGTGCCACTGATTTCTCAGTGAACCAGAGAAGAATTCTTGCTTACTTGGACAAGAATAATGCTGGATATTCTACTCTCCTCTCTAAACACATATGCCAGGCATTCATGTTTATGGGGCAGTCATAAGTCTTTGGAGTAGGAAATGGCAACCTATTCCAGTATTCTTGCCTGGGAAATGCCATGGACAAAGGAGCCTGGTGGGCTACAGTGCATGGGGTCGCAAAGAATTGAACATGACTTAGCAACTAAACAACAACATATGCTACCAAAGTATGTTATCTTACCTTTTGGTTCCTACTTTAGGGTTCTGAGGTATGTCAATAGTGTTCAGTATTGAGTCATGCTTCACAGCCAACCCTAAGTCTGCTATGGCACAAGTTTCACATTTTTTCACTAAGATATTCTTTGATTTTATATCTCGATGAGCAATAGCAGGTTTACCTATGAAGCATAAGATAAATATATTCACTTTTTCCATTACTGAAGATTGAATCTCTCCAAAGGGATTCATTTTGAAAGACTTGGCTCAGATGTTACCTTCTAAGAAAGGTCTTCCCTGACCCCTAATCAACATCCCAATTCACCCTCCATCAGACTACCCCCATTTTGCCTTCTTCATAGCTTTTTTTTTTTCCTCCCTTTTATTGTTTTTGTCATACAATGCCATGATATCACCATGGGTTTACATATGCTCCCCCTCCAGAAACCCCTCCCTCCTCCCTCCCTCCTCCCTCCCCCCTCCCCGGAAATCTTGATGCACCAGCCCCGAGAATCAATCCTGGGCTGGCAATTGATTAGACATATGATAATTAACATGTTTCAATGCCATTCTTCATAGCTTTTATCACTGAGTTATCTTATTTATTTATAGGCATTGTCATTCCCAAGTAGACTGTAGGCTACATAAGACAGTGGTTATGTCTTACTCATCACCATCCCTCCTTGCTTAGAATACTAGGTGACATTTAGAAACCACTAATAAATATTTGTTGAATAAGTAGAGAAAGTATTAGCATTGTTACATCCACATAAGAACATAGCAAATATTCTCCTACAAAAACAAGTTTCAAATCTTTATTATCCTAGACCAGAAGTCCCCAAATTTGGCCCAAAGATCCCTGGGGGGTCCTTGAAGCTTTTTTCCAATGACATATTTGTGTGATGTCACCTTTTCTTTACACACTTTAACCAATAACAACATACTGGGGCAGACTAAGTGAAGAACAAGTGTGAAAATCCAGACATTAAGGAGATTTGCAAATGTGTAAACAAAACCATTATTTTAGCTAGATTGGGTTTTATATTATAAAAATTATGTTTTTAAAACTGTTATTTTAATATTTAATTATTGTACTTTAAGTAAATTGATAAATATTTTTAAATCTCTTAATTTTAGTTTCTAATACAGTAAATATTAACAGATATAACCCACATCCACAAACGTTTGGGTCCTCAGTAATTTTTAAGCATTTAAAGGGATCAAGAATCCAAATCTGAGAAGCACTACAGTGACAAGACCAACTTTCTAAAGCCAATTCTCTATTAACTCAATAAACAGACTAGACAGTGTGTATTATTTGGTTTTCAAGTACATGATATAGAAGTATTTTTAAGATCACCTTACCCTTTCCAATTTTTAAAAACAGTTCAATTATTTGTAACCTCTGAGAATGGAGCATTTGCTACCAAAGCAAGATCTCTCAGATACATATGCTAAATGGTGACAATAGAGCCACTAGGAATAAAAATATTATTATGGCTAGTATACGAAATGATGAGTATGTAGGTAAGAGTTGGCTACATCATGCCAAAACCTTCAGCTTTATAAAGTACTTTTAGTGTTTCTTTACATTTGATAACTTTTTATAATAAACTAAAACCCAACTGAACACTAAAATACAACTTATTGCTTCTATCTTCATATTCAAGGAGAAAAAAATTAGAAAATACATACCTTGTGTGCCAACAATCTCCATATGAAGGTGGGCCAGACCACTAGCTATTGATAGTGCCAGCTTGATCATCCCAGCCACTGTCACTATGTTTCTATTCAGATAGTCATACAAGGAACCCTGCTCGTGATATTCAGAAACAAGCCAAAGCTGAGTCCAAGTTCCATTATCTAACAGAAAAAATTATTTTGTTGCTGTAAGTTTATGTTAAGAAGCCAAAAGCTTTTTTTAAAATGTCAGCACTTAAAGTGCATCTGTATTGTTAACAAAGCAAAGTTAATTCCTTCAATAATAATACAGTCCTAGTTAGCAGGATGAAAATTCTCAGTGAATTCTTATTGATAGAGTAGAACCTATTACATGTACCCACCATCACCAGCAGTGATTCCAACAACTGAACTACTCCTTTCTTATTCATGCTATACCAATACCTGCTGGTAATACAACCACATTATAGGAGAAACTACTGAGAGATGCATTTAGGCTCAGCATTGTGTTATAAATTATTCTTGAGCTTTGAAGAAAGATTGCGCCAATAGGAAAGTACAGCAAATTTACACAAAGTATTATTACTATCATAAAAGCTCTACTATTCCAAGCATGTTCATCTTATTCACCTTTCAAAATATAAAGTTTACAATTTCCTTCAAAGCTTATATTAAGCACCAATCACAATTACTAGGCCTTTTCAAATAATTTACCTTATGTAACCAAAAGCTAATCCAGTTTATGAAAGATTTTTAGCAGAAGAGAAATTAGCCTAAAATTTATCTAGGTGTTAAGAGTCCCTAGACTTCGCATTAGCTTTCAGAATAAAATGCCTAAAATAGCCCTGGGAAGTCCTGACCAGTTTTCATCCTCAGTGAAAAGAAACTATAATTAATGAACATTTGGTAAGAAAATTTTCCACAGAGTGCTTTACATACAAGAGCTCCTGGTTATCCAAATATTTGATTTCCAAATCCAGGTAGTGATAAAATTTCTGAGGAATTCAAAGATCAACATAACATGATAAGTTTTACTAATAAAAAAACAGACTACATATATTAATATAAACTAATCCTTACTCACACCTCTCTTCCTGCTTAACACCAGTGGTTATCCCTGCTTAACACCTCTCACCTCTCGAATCAATGTCTTTGTCAGACAGTGAACTAAAAAGTGAAACTGTATGTTGCAAAAGACATAGAAATGCATGAAGATGAAAGTGATGTTAGAGACCATTTGGAATCAAAGCCACAGACAAGGAGGCCGTCAACAAAGGTAAACCAGTTAAACTGAATAAGAAACAGTCAAGGGTTATCTTTCTTGTGCACATTATTTTATAATCCAATAAATGTAATGATTAAATTAGGTCCATCAGGATAAATCATATAACTACAGTCATTACTACTTTCATAACATTGCAAATTAAGCTAATTAGTAGATAGCTTAGCTCAGTGTTATACAGAAAAAGTACAAGTTCTTAACAACTTAATCAGAAATGTTTCATTTTCAATAGTATAGTAAAGAATTTGGAAAGAATCTTTTTTTTAAGCTCAGTTTCTCCCTGGCTTTACTTGGTTTTACTCACTTTCTCCCTGGCAAATCAGAAAAGACAAGGCATCAACAAATGTAACTATGGGCAAAATGTATAACAACAATAAGCTTCTCTTTGGCCATCTAATTAATCATACTTTCATGATCAAGCTCATATAAAACAGAAGTAACCATAGATTTTAAATTTCATTGGTAATTGTAGGTTTCTAATAGCCACAGATAATTTGGTTTTTTACATAGAGGTTACAATCAATACCTTTCCAAGGTTCTTAATGAGTATAACTGATTCAAATAATAAAATAATTTACTGGATCAAGTTTTGCTCACTTTTGCTCTCTGTTTCTCTTTAAGGGAACTATTTCACAGCCAAATGAGTAAAAGCAATACAAAAAGAAGAAAGACAGCATAGGTAATATATATTCAGTCCCTGATTACTAGGCATGTGACTACTGAATTATATACCAAAAAGTATATAATGATGTGATAACAAGTGATGATCTGTCTTGTTCCACATATTTCACAAAGTTGTATTATTTGGGGTTATTAATGTTAAACCTCAAGATATAAACCGTACCTAAAGTACATTAATTTCACTAAAATTACCTTGCTTGCTACCATTCTAATAATGTTCATAGAAAACTTGAGTCCTGGAGTTGAATTGTGTTGTACAGACAAAAGTACAGTCCTAACAAAGATGAATATTCAGCCATCATTCATTGGTATTTTTGTATCAATTATCAAAATATTGAAACCTTTCTGTCTTGTTTAATTAACAGCTGCTATTCAAAACCTCCAATGGTATTCATTTGCCCTAGACACCCAAAGCAACTCTGGAACCTTCAAGATGCCTCCAGACCTTTTTATGACTCAGCAGCTAAAGGGATAAAACTGAGCATGGATGGCAGGGTTTTCCCAGAACCCTTGTTACAGTTGAAGTTTCTGTTCTGATTGGTTAGTTCTTGTGCCATACCAGTCATCAAATATGTTAAATATCAAACTGGCTATGGTGTCATCATGATCATATATCACTCATCTGCCATGCTTTCTTATACATTTATTGTACATTTACCTGTGGAGAAGAGGTAAGATCTTCTTTTCTCAAAAATGAAATCAGACTTTCACAGAGATTTTATTAAAACAAAGAGATTATTTATTCTCCTCTGATAATAGACATAACATTTTATTTGCTGAACTCAGTTAGGTTGAAAATACCTTTATTGTCAGCAGCAATGAAACCAAGGATGTTTTCATGTCTCAGCATAACCGTCTGATAAATTTCTGCCTCTCGAAACCACGATCTTTCATCTCTGGAGGAGAATATTTTCACAGCCACATCTTCCCCACACCATCTTCCATGCCAGACCTCACCAAATCTACCTTTTCCTACTATTTCCTGAAGTACAATTGTCCTTGCAATTGTTCTTTGAACCAACAGAGGCAGACCTAACCAAAGAAAACATTAAATTGATTATTAAAAACAAGTAACTGCCAGAAAATAATTGTAATGATGACCATTACTTTCACATAAAAGGCAAACATTTAGCACTTTGATAATTTTACTGATTTTGAAGAAATAAGCACCATTATACCAAACTTAAATGTCAAAGCATGCTCAAAAACCACTATATATTCTTACTATGAATTTCTCTATTCATATTCACAAATAAAAATTTCCTGAACATAGCCTGCCATGGCAGATATCTAACTTTCCAAAATTGTTGGAATTCTCTTTGATTTGCACCTTCAAATCAGTCAGTTTACTAAATATACAAAGGTTAAAAACTATATGCTGTTAGCCTCTTAAATATATGGTTCCTAGTACAACTGAGAATGCAGAAGAATTCATTATAAATTATTTAAAAAAACAAATTAAAATTGGAAAATGAAGAATCAGATTCAAGAATGAAGTGAAGCAATCATGTTACATTGAAAGCAAGGTACAGTCATGGAAAATATCAAATGGATATTTTCTGTGGAATAAAAGAAAGTCAAATAAAATATATTCTGAATGTATTAAAAGGTTTAGATTCTTTTGAACCAATAGCTTTATACCTCTAGAATCCTAAAGATGTAACATAAAATGCAGAAGAATTGGTCAAAATATTTAATATATTACTACTTAAAGAGAAAGTAAGGGAAAATGTCTGACAATAGAAAAAATTTTAAATACAGTGCAGAGATTAAAACCACAGATAAGAAAGATGGGTTGTAATTTTAGCTGAACCTATGGTAATCATGAACAAGTTATTGAATTTCTCTGAGCTTCAGCTTCCTGGCCTGCAAAACTGCAATAATATTACCTCTCTCAAAGGAACACTGTGAGAATTCATCAGCCTGTTAAGCACCCTGCATGGTACCTGGCATATTACATGCTCCATAATTGATTGCCCTTAGCATCAAGTCTAAGGAGGGGTTGTTGTTATTTAGTCACTAAGTCACACCCAACTCTTTTGTGATCCCCATGGGCTGTAGCTCACCAGGCTTCTCTGTCCATGGGATTTCTCAGGCAAGAGTACTGGAGTGGGTTGCTGTTTCCTTCTCCAGGGGATCTTCCTGACTCAGGGATCAAACCTGCATCTCCTGCATTAGCAGGCAGATTCTTTACCACTGAGCTACCAGTGAAATGCAAGGAAAGATTACTTATAGCCAAAAATAATGATGTTATTTACAGAGATATTTCTTAATGACATAGGAAAATACTTTTGCTGTAATAAAAACAATACTTTGTTAAATGAAAAAAATTCTTTTGCTAAAGAAAAGCAGCAAATTCTATCCATCTAAATAAGTGTACCTAGTTATTCAAAATATGTCTAGGAAAAAGACTAAAAAGAATATATGCTAGATGCTATGATGGGTATTTCTATTTAGTGGGAATTGGGTGAAGTAAATTGTGAGATTATTCTTTCTAATATTGTACATTTTCTTGATTTCCACAACATTCCACAAATATTTATTACTTTTATAATTAGAGAGAAATTAGCTGAAGAGGTCACAGTATCATTTATTCAGAAGAGTGATGTTTAGTGATCATTGTACCCTGATGGCTGGGAAACCCTGATAGCATCAATCCTGTAAGCTCCTGTAGGCTTCACCTCTACTCCTGAAATGAGCCACAATTTGTTCAAATGTTCTCTTCTTCATGAGAAACACCCTCTATGACTAAATAAGCACAGGCTATAAGTCTGCTATTATAGGTCTCAACAATTAGTCACAAAGCCCCACGGCCAGAAATTTCTTCTGAGATCACTTGGTTCAATGTTATCATTTTAGAGCTGAGAAAATTGGGCCTGCAGGGTAATCAAAAACTTGCCCAGGAGTAACTGTTTAGTAACGACTAAAACACTGGCTTTCAATCCAAATTCTTGCTCTTTCATGATTCAATGGATGTGACTACAATCCTCCCCTGTTGGAAACATTTCTAGCAGCAAACTTTCCAGGCTATTCTTGTAAGCTACAGTCACTTTTACTACCTGACACATAATTAAAGTTGTATGAACAATTATTAAGCCAAATTACAATTTCAATATCTCTCTTCCCTCCCCTTATTCTGCATGCACAAACTCAAAAAAGTATAACCATGACCAATCACTACCTATGAAAACACAACAATGACAACTGGCTAGAAAACTACATAAGTCAATATTTTCAAATTGCAAACTTATTAGGTACATGATCAATACTGCAGACCAGGGAAGAAGTAGGATATCATCTAAGGTAATCAGCATAGCAATTAAGTTGAAAGAGTAAAATTCAATGAAAATTGCTTCAGGATCTTTGAAAGCAACCACCAAAAATAATCTAAGTGTTATACCCTTAGAGATTTCCTTTGCAGACAAAGGGACTTTGGTTTTCCCTGCAAATCGAAGATCCCCTGGAGGAGGGCATGGCAACCCACTCCAGTATTCACACCTAGAGAATCCCATGGACAGAGGAGCCTGATGGGTTACAGTCCATGGGGTCCAAAGAGTCGGACATAACTGAAGCGACTTAGCATGCAGCGCATAGAAACTGAGGCCTGTCTGATAGAAACATCATCATTTATCAGGAGTGTAATATGACAACAGAAATCAGCAACCTACCAGCCTCTTGGAAGCCACCTAAGACACCATCATCTCTCAAAGACAGTCCAGTCAAACATCAGTCGGTTCTCCTCTCTTGCAGGCATTGTATTGCTTTGAAATTTGTCCCTGACCAGGTTGGGATATGCTTCACAATTTTTGTCTCTCAGCACCTGACAAAGTTGCTTCTTATTTAAAGTCACTGGCCAGGGAAGAGAAGCAGAGGGGAAGGAAAATGCCCGATTTCCTTCTGATCGGTAAGCTTTTGTAACAGAAGCCTTGCTACACATGGACATATTCTCCCTGGTGATCCAAGTCAATATAGCCATCCATTCCTGTTATCCAGTGGTCACTGCCAAACATATGCCACTGGCTTTGGAGAAAAATGCCTAGAACACTTTTAAGTTGATCATTTAAAAAAATCATCCATGTTTGGATACATTTACAGCTTTCTTTTAAGAAAGAACTTAGAATAATTTAAAGAGAGGGTCCAGCAATTAGTTAAGTCTAGATTTAGGTTTCAAGATGAACAAAAATACCAAAAAACTTAATTTCTTATTTTATGCCCTGGCTCATGACTACTTGTCAGAGAAGGCAATGGCAACCCACTCCAGTACTCTTGCCTGGAAAATCCCAGGGATGGTGGAGATTGGTGGGCTGCCGTCTATGGGGTTGCACAGAGTCGGACACAACTGAAGCAACTCAGCAGCAACAGCAGCATGACTATTTTATTAAACTAAATATTCAGCTTCCAGTTATAAAATCTCCATTACTTTTATTAGAAAAGGAAATCCTTGATCATCTTAAACATATTCAAGAAGTAGTTCCAGGGCTTCCCTGCTGGCTCAGTGGCAAAGAATCTGCCTGCCAAAGCAGGAGATATAGGTTCAATTCCTAGTCCAGGAAGAGCCCACTTGCCAAAGAGAAGCTAAGTATATGAGCCACAACTATTGAGCCTATGCTGTAGGGCCCAGAAGCTGCAACTACTGAACCTACATGCTACAACTACATGTGCACCCTAGAGGCTGCAATCGCCAGAAGAGAAGCTACTGCAATGAGAAGCGCACACCACAACTAAATAAAAGCCCTCACAGCAACAAAGACCCACTACAGCCATATATAGGAAAATTAAGAAATTATTTTTAAAAATAGGAGTAGCTCCAAAACATATATTTCTGCTTTACATCTTCATATGAATTGAAATGTTTTGGTGGGGATGAAATAGATGGCTATTTAATCACTTAAACATTTCAGAAATTATACAAGATTTCAAGGAAGTTGGCACAAATCAGAGCTTTCTGGGCTCATATTCTGAGCCTAGAACATCGCCAGGGCTCAAGAAATTAAGGCCCAGTGGCTCCCAGATTGTAACACTCAAGAAAGAAAGAGTATTAAATCCTAATAGGTTTTACTCTTAAAGAAAAAGTGCCATCTTTCTATCCAACAATGTAATTTGGATTTGTTTCACAAGCTTCGCAGTTTGGAGATATTCTTTTAAATATTCCTCCTTTGAAAACACATCTCCTGATTTGTTCAGTGGTGTAAACACTGAGGCTTTGGTCAGTCAGCAAGAGATCATGCCTCCAGAGGCAGGGAACTACTTGGGCTTTCTGGATGATGTAATTAGATCTCTTTTCTGATAAATACTTCTGAGTCCAAAGCTGCTTTGTGTTAAATATGGATGCCCATACAGAAGCTACCCACTCCTCTGTCATCCGCCCTTGTTAATTGTGCCTGCCTGTATGCTCCTTAAGGCCATGGGCAAGGGAGGTCTTCAAAATCTGTTTGGGGTAATCATCCTTAATGATCTTTCCAAAGCAGGGATGACTGATGTGGTTCACTGAGGCTCACCCTAGTTCATGTTTCTGCAGCACCATGCGCTGAAATATACATGATAGCTGGGAGTCCTCTGCCGTCTTAGGGAGTTGGTGATTACTGGGGAGAAGCTGCTCTGTCACAGGAAACCCCAAAAGCTCTCAGGTGCTTTGTGCTATGAGAAAGGCTCATTTAAGCCCTAACACAGCCTGGTATTTTGACCTGCTTCATGAGGGGTTCTGAAGTTCCATTAAAGAGGGAAACAGTTGTCATATAATCTTAGCAGCAGCAGCAGCCAACACAGGAATGCTGTACTCTTCCCTTTTATCTCTGTTTCTAAGCTTTAAGAACATACTCTTGATTTGAATTTCAGGTCAGCTCCCTATTAACTTCACACACACACACATCCCAGGGGTTGACTACAGATTCCAAAGACCTTCATAATCACAAGAAAAGAACACTACTTTGTATAACTAATATGTTTTCCCCAGAATTCAATGCTTAAGCCCTGTAACTCTTTTATGCCCCTGAAACATGACCAAGACAGCAACAACTATTATTACTAACCAGAATGTGGCAGAGGGCTGAGAAAAGAAACTCCTTCTGGCTTCAGAAATAAATTCTGAAGACATGTGAAAATGAGAATCTGAATACCTAAAGGCCCAAAAAGCAATTGAGAAGATTTAATTCTTTAGGCCAGGACAGTTTTACTCTTCATCAAATCCTGAACGAAGTTTCTGCGCCAAAATTTACCATGTACCATATCAAGTATTTTAAACAATGAAATTAATAATATTTGGGTCCCTTTTTTGTTAAAAAGCGAGGTACCCAGAAGACTCAAAGTCACAGAGCCAGAAAGTACATAGGTAGACGCCAGGGGCTGGGGGATGGGGGCAGAGATGGGGAGGGGATGGAAAGTTAGTGTTTAATGGGGACACAGCTTCAGGTTAGGAAGGTGAAAACTTCAGAAGATGGGAAGATGGTGAGAGTTGCACAACAATGTGAATGTCACTAGCGCCACTGAACTCTACCCTTAAATATAGTTAAAATAGTGTGTTTTATATTATGTGACTTTAACGACGATAAAAAAATTAAGAAAAAAATGGGATTTATTTTTAAATAAGAGTTTTTCTTACTGAAAAAATAAACAACAGGAACATACCAGAGCCAGATCCAGAGGCAGTCACATCGTAAATCAGATCTTTTAGAGTCTTCCCAGCATTTACCAGATTGCACTCAGAGAGGGGTTCCTCCACATTCGATCTCTTTTTCTTTCTGTAGGCACACTGTCGACCTTGGCATGCCCATGCTGTCAGCACTGAAGCTATGGACAGGAGGAAAACTGGCACAGTAATAACAATGGTCAGCTCCACGGGTCCAAGCTTTGGGGCATTTGGTGATGCTTTAATTAAGAAAAGAAAGAACATGACCGTAAGTCAATCCATGTTACGTATTTTAGAACTGGGAGTGCAGTCACCAAAAATTCACATCTATAATGTGCAACTACACAATATGCATTCATGCTAGTTGGTCAAGACTTTCTGTGGTAAAAAGCGAAGGTGGGGAAAGAGAGTTGAGGTTAGGATGCAACTGAAGTTAGGTTCTGCCAGGTGACAGTGGGAGACAGAATTAGGATCATGGAAAGCACTAGCACCTGGGATCCTTTTTAAAGCCTCCAAACCATTTAACATTTTGTGACTATTTTCTCCCCATTTTTCAGTCATCCATCCTTAAGGCATGTTTGTTCCTTTTTGCCACAGGTAATCACTGAGCTCTTACGACATGTTGCCACAATTCCAGGTGCCGGAGGTAGAGCAGTGAGTGAGAGAGCCCAAATGTGCTTTGTGTTCTCACATTCCCACAGACGGAAATGTGATACAAAAGCAAGAGATCATAGTCGAAGAAAATAAAGTCCGGCAAAGAGACGGACTGATGGTGGGATGCTACTTGTAGAGAGACTCGTCATGGAAGGCCACTCCGAGGAGGTATCAGGGAGCAATAAGGGAAGTAGCTCCAGGAAGCCCGTTCTCAGCTGAAGGAAATCAAATGTAACAAGGGGCCCTAAGGCAGAGACCTACTGTGCAGTTCAGGAATAATCTTTGCCTGGAGTGATATTAAAAAGGAAACAATGAGGGACTTCCCTGGCCATCCAGTGGTTAAGATGCCATGCTTCCAATGTACGGAGCACGGGTTTAATCCCTGGCTGGAGAACTAAGATCCCATATGCTGTTTGGCATGGCCAAAACATAAATAAATGAAAATTAAAAAAAAAAAAAGGAAACAGTGAAGTGTGAAAACTAATAACAAAATTTTAAATATTTTATAGTGAAATATGAAATATCTGCATATATTTAAAATGTGTAAAGGTTCATGGTGATACTGCACAAATAACTAATTTTATTTAGTGAGTTGTACCTAAGAACTTGTCTTCCAAGTCTTTTGTTTGTAGTATTATATATATATATAGGCTTGTTGATTTATCTCCTCGTTTAGTGTAATACTTTTTCACTAAAATGTATTCCTTCCTTTCTTAAAGAGAGGTACCAGGGCTTCCCTGATGACCCAGTGGTTAAGAGTCTGCCTTGCAATGCAAGGGACACCAGTTCAATCCCTGATCCAGGAAGATCCCACATTCCACAGAGCAACTAAGCCCCCATGCTACAACTACTGAGCCAGCCCTCTAGAGCCCAGAAACCACAACTACTGACCCCATGTGCTGCAACTACTGAAGCCTGCGCACCCTAGAGCCTGTCCTCTGCAACAAGAGAAGCCACCACAATGAGAAGCCCGTGCACCGCAACCAGAGAATAGCCCCTGCTCACGGCAACTAAGAGAAAGCCCACGTGCAGCAACAAAGACCCACCACAGCCAAAAAATAATACGAAATTTAAAAAAGAAAAAAAATAGAGTTATCAGTTTCCAAATACTAGAGTGTCTATTTGTAACTGAGTTTTGTATTGCTTTGTGAAAGCCTCTATGCTGTTGCTTGTTCTTGGCAAACTGTCACATGTTGGTACATATGTCACATGTTGATAGTCCATGTCCACAGACAGACATTCCAAAGTTGCATGGAAAATGTGGGTTCAACTCTGCACCTTCAAGTCACCGAAGGATTGGGAAACCACATTATCATCGTCTAGTATCATACACAATTTGGCTTTACCTTCTCTTATTTCACATTTCAGTAATTGTTATCATCCAGTATTTTAAGATCATCAACATCTACTCATCACTGTATAGACCATTATGACAGCTAGCATTCATGTAATATAAAAACGGACGCACTCCATCAATGGAGAAGTGAAACCAAACTATCAAACCAAAGTGTCAACCAGTTATTTCATCTTCTACAGCAAAATTGCCTTGAGGCCAACTAGTTATATGACAAAAACTGCTTGCTGCAAAATTGTTTGCTGTAAAGATGCTTACCTGGAAAATACCTACAGCCCAATTAGAAACCTGATGGAATAATCGAAGCAGGAGATGATGGTTTTGGCTGACAACTCTATATAAAACATTATCTCCTTCTTATTCCTTGTTTGTTCGCTATACCTTTTTCTTGTTTTAGTTAACTTCCTGAATCTTATCACTGCCTGTAACATCATATATTCATTTACTTACTATCCGATTCCTTCCAAAGCACATATGCTAGTTCTTCATGAGAGAAAGAACTAAGTCATTGCTCAGACTTCCTTCTTTGCAACGACAATCCAAGAGAGCTTATTATATTAAATGTACTTGAATTTCATTTACAATATGTTAATCAGAATATGAGAACATAATTTGAAAATAAATATTATTTAATTCTAAAGGAAAAATGAAACCCTCAAAAATGTGCACAAAAGTTTCACTATAATCCTAAAAGTCTATCTACTACTAATGAATAAAGATTTAAAACTGTTAAGGGAGCTTTGGAAACATTTCATGCTCTTCTATTTACTTTGCCAGGTGAATTTTGGCAGATCAAACTGTTTTTCTGTGTGTGACAGGGTTCCTCTGAAATCATTAGAAGTTGTACAGGTGCACAGAAGGACAGCTTGGCCTTGAGTGTTCTTAGGACAAGGTGCTAAAAGAGTTCTCAGACTTGACTTTAATTAGCAAACCATCAACCATGGGAGTTGCAACTTCAAAAGTTTGCTGTTATGAAAAAGATTTTTGTCCACTTCAAAATAGTCTTTCAAATCTACATTTCAAGTTGCATCCATATTTTTATGTCCTCACAGAAGTATTCCGAGAATTCTAAGGAAGCCACAGAATGCACTTAATCATTTGCAAGTTACATAAACATGTACTGACACATGATTTTAAAAAATAAAATTCCACTATTGGATACATTTATATGGATAAATTTTATTTTGATACATATTACTAGGAACTATCAATATAAACATGATAGTTAAAAAGCTTATTGATTGCTTTCATTTTAGTAAAGCTCTATTGAGCAGAGCTCAGATCATCACTATAGCAACCAATAAAGAGGCAAAAGGTCAGCAAGCCTGAAAATGGCACAATATCTATAAAAGTGCTCTTTTCTGGTGATGGCTACTGCACTCAGGGATGTTTATTACAGATGGGCAATGTTTCTACCTTTGTGAACAAATTTACTGATACGAGTTAGTAAGAAAAAAGATGACTCGGCTAGAAAACGGCTAGCAACACCATCCAGAAAGCTCCCTAAGCACTGAGCAATTTTTAAGGCAAACATTTGTAAAACTATCTTCTAAACCAAACGCTGATTGTAATCTCTACAAGGGACAAATGAAGAAAACTGCAGTTTATACCCAATGAGCCGTGGTAGAAAAAGACAGTAGTGCAGTTAAGAACACATTTTAGTAAGTTATCTTGGATGAGCCTATTAATTTTTCTAGCAGGTTTTCCAGTCTTGATCATAAGAGAACTCCTATTTGACAATTTCTAATTTCTCAGCCCATGTCAACTAAGATGATTTCTCCATGGAATAAACAGCTCCATGGTGGGGTATATTAATCCTAAAAGTGAGTTCTGCGAATGCTGCGTTGCTAATTCTAGTTATTTCACTCCCTAGTAAAAAATAGAAGAAGACGGGAAAATAGGGACAGGTACTATCCCAGATGGGTGAGTGCTTAGCTTACAAAAGTCTCTGCTATATAAGTTCTGCAATAACATTAAACCAAGACAGAGCAGGGGAAGGAAGTACAGATAGGGCAGGAAGAAGGCCATGTATGAGATGGGAGATTCTGCACAGCTAGAGAATCATGCAGAAGCCGAAAGATTCTAAGAAGGTATGTTTGTGCCTGCTCAGTCAATTCAGTGTCCAACTCTTTGTAACCCCGTGGACTGTAGCCCTCCAGGCTCCTCTGTCCATGGGATTCTCCAGGTAAGAATACTGGCATACCTACTCCATGCCATGCCCTCCTTCAGGGGATTTTCCTGGATACCAGGAAATCAAATTGGTGTCTCCAATGTCTCATGCATTGCAGGCAGATTCTTTGCCCAATGAGCCACCTAGGAAGCCCCTGTAAGAAGGTAAGTAATACCAAAAATGGAGAAGGAAATGGTAACTGACTCCAGTATTCTCATCTGGAAAATTCCATGGACAGAGGACCTGGCAGGCTGTAGTCCATGGGGTCACAAAGAGTCGAACACAACTTAGCAACTAAAGAGCAACAACAAAGACCAAGGGGGAGGAAAAAAAAGAAGAAAGAGAGGAAGGAGGAAAAGAGGAAGGAAAGAGGAAAGAAAGGAGAAATTTTTAAATCTTTGTGAATTTACAACTTTCCCTAGAGAAAAAAAAGTGAAACTGGTGATAGGGAAAGAAGTGGTAGTTACCAAGGCTCAAACAAAGTTCAGAACCAATCTAGATACCTCAGCTTTGCTCAGGACAGTTTTCATGACCTCCTCGCCATCTCCTATTTCTGGCTTTAGGGAAGCAAACTCCTCAAGATTAAAAGAAAAAGATGACAAAATGTGAGGATGGTCCTCATGTTTCCTCCCCTGCTGATCTTTTCTGTTTATTAAAAGTATGAAAAATTATTGATGTGTGTGAGATTTATGTGACCTTTTAATTTTCATTTCCTTAGTACATGCTCAGAGAAGGCAATGGCACCCCAATCCAGTACTCTTGCCTGGAAAATCCCATGGACGGAGGAGCCTGGTGGACTGCAGTCCATGGGATCGCTAAGAGTCAAGCATGACTGAGAGACTTCACTTTCACTTTTTACTTTCATGCATTGGATAAGGAAATGGCAACCCACTCCAGTGTTCTTGCCTAGAGAATCTCAGGGACAGAGGAGCCTAGTGGGCTGCCGTCTATGGGGTCACACAGAGTTGGGCACGACTGAAGCGACTTAGCAGCAGCAGTAGCAGTACATGCTATGAGGAAGAGATGCCTTAGAACTAGGCAGATGTGGACTTGATCAATTGCTTCAAATAACTTGTATTGACCACGGGCACAAAAGTCTGTAGTATATTTATGTTCAACTTAAAGGTATATTTCTTCATTGTATGTGAATGACATTCAACTGAATAGAAACTAAGACATTACAATGGAGAGATGTATAGAAAATGAAGATATAGTGACTGAAGAGATATGTATGGACTGGACAGATGTTTAAAAACACATTCGTGCAAAGAAAACAGAGGCCTTCATTCAGACAACGTGAATTTTTATGAACCATTTCAAGGTTAGTGCTTCCTTTCCAAAAGTTGCTATAACAAGCAGCTACATAAATTTAAAAGGGTCCAAAACATCCCTAAAGAAACCACAGAGTAATTTATCATTAAAACTGCTCCTCTTCCTTTCATTAAATTTTTCCCCAAGTGAAAAGATGCTATTATTGCAAGGCTGAATCCATAAATGTATTAATATAAATATCAAACCTTCAACTGCCTCCCTACTACCACCAACTCCCCCACAAAAAAGAAGCATTTCTCTCTCCAGCTTGTGGCTTTGAAATGGTCTCAGAATAAATAACCAAAAAGATAATGTTGCTGGGGATGTCTTCTGATGGTTCTGTTTCTATCCTGGCACCAGAAGAAATGCCACCAGGAACATATAAATGACATGGTGATGTACTGTCTATGTACCCTATAAACTTCTATGACCTCTGACTTCAATTAAGAGTTTTTTGTTTAGTTCACACATTTCTGGGGGGTAAGTGTGGAAATAATTGTAGCTGAAACAGAAAAAAGAAATACCTTACTTTCAAGATACTCAAAGCTACCTTGTTAATTAGCTCAACAGGAATCATTTCTTTTGTGAAAAACAGAATGACATGCTAAGAAATGAGAAATCTCTCAAATCTTCATGATTAACCTACTTTACCTGCCATTTCAAAGCACCTTTAAGTATGGGTAGCATCATTTCAAACATTTGCTTGATTGTAATCAAAGTACATGTCTAATTTATTTCTTGTTGCTTTACTAAATTGGTTCAAAACCTGGAACCAAAGGGATTGGTGTGTATTGTATAATATTCCTCTGAGAACAACTCTGGGGTTGGAGGCAGGAAGTTGGGCAGACTCCATATCTTTGTGTAGTTTAAAATCTACTAGGGATACATGACCCATCTAGGGTGCAATTCCAAAACAACATTGTTGTTGTTCAGTCACCAAGTCGTTTCCAACTCTTCGTAACCCTATGGACTGTAACAGAGCAGGCCACGTTTGTAGGCAAAACTATGGAAAAAACTTTATAGGAGCAAGGGATATGGGAGATAAAAAGATCATAATGAAGAGTTCCATTAATGACGAATCAGTCCAATATAAAGAATATGTAACTAAACCTACATGTGTGAAGTACACACATGGGAAGCAGAATGGGTCGAAGGAATTACATCACAAACACTAGTTTTATTTGTCTGACAATGTAATTCTTTACTCCTGATTACAGGGTCCCTCCACCACCACCATCACCTACCAAAGTTTGTCCTAGCCTCCTACTTCTTCACAGTGACCATTATAAATGTTATCAGGAAAAATCCAGTTAGAAGTTAATTTGGTTAGATCCCTCTAATATGCTCCACTATAGGGGGCGTCATATGGTCCCTCTTCTTCAGAGAGGGAATAATCACGTCAAACAGGTGGTTTCTGATAAATGTGAACCTCAAGTAGGTGAACAATGGCAGAGTATTTTCTGCTCTAGAGATTCAGCTGAACCCTGACAGTGACAGAAATAGAATTATTTCTGCCTTTTTACCAAATCAGATGAAGTACTGATGGGCCATTCCATCATTCGGTGCTCAATGGCTATCTGCATACACATTCTACATGTATGGCCTGATTTCATGAATGTGGAATAGACAGGGAGCTCCACACATTAAAATATTTCCTGGCTAGTTCTCCTTGTCCTTCTGGTTTCTGGGAGGAACACTGAAAAGCTTCAAATATTCTTTTGTCCACAGCACCTGAATTTAAGGATAATGATTACTTTATATTTTAAGGAAATAGGAATATTAGACTGAAGAATGAAGAACACAATCTTTGGCATAAGGGATAGGAATAACTTTGACTCAAGCTGAGGTGAGACTAATACAGTGTAAAGAATTTAAATTGGTTTCAGTTTTTCTTCATTTCAGGGCATGCACCAGGATTAGTTTCTTAATCTGTCATCAAAACACATATTCTTTTATTTATTCATTTTATATTAGAATATATTTGATTTACAAAGTTTTGTTAGTTTCAGATGTAGAGAAAAGTGATTTAGTTATATATTCATATATCCATCTTTTTTTCAAATTAATTTTCCATTATAGGTTATTACAGACTACTGAGTAGAGATCCCTGTGTTACATAGTAGGTCCTTATTGATTATCTATTTTATATTTAGTAGTGTGTATTATAATACTATTTTAGTCTGTTCTATTCTAGTCAAATCTATGATTTTTCCAGTAGTCATGTATGGATGTGAGAGTTGGACTATAAAGAAAGCTGAGCACCGAAGAATTGATGCTTTTGAACTGTGGTGTTGGAGAAGACTCTTGAGGATCCCTTGGACTGCAAGTGGATCAAACCAGTCAATCCTAAAGGAAATCGGTCCTGAATATTCATTGGAAGGACTGATACTGATGCTGAAACTCCAATACTTTGGCCACCTGATGCAAAGAACTGACTGACTGGAAAAGACCCTGATGCTGGGAAAGACTGAAGGCAGGGGGAAATGGGGATGACAGAGGATGATATGGTTGAATGGCATCACCAACTCGATGGACATGAGTTTGGGCAAGCTCTGGGAGTTGGTGATGGACAGGGAACCCCGGCGTGCTGTAGTCCATGGAGTTGCAAAAAGTCAGACACAATGGAGTGACTAAACTGAACTGAAATGAACTGAGTATTCTTAAATGAGGCTTCCCTGGTGGCTCAGGCGGTAAAGAACCTGTCTGCAGTGAATGAGACTGAGTTTGATCCCTGGGTCAGGAAGATCCCCTGGAGAAGGAAATGGCAACCCACTCCAGTGGTCTTGCCTGGAGAATTCCATGGATAGAGGAACCTGGCAGGCTACAGTCCATGGGGTCACAAAGAGTCAGGCACAATTGAGCAACTAACACTTTAACTTTCATTCTTCAGTGATACATTTCTATAAAGAAATTAGATAGTAAGTATTCAAGGAATATGTTAGTATTGTTTTCTAAGTCAATCTTTTCTGTAAGAAAAAATGAAAGTTCCTTGGAAACAGCACCCAATCTCATAGCAGAGAGCATTGTTCAGAGAAAGCACTTAAAATATTGATGGTGAAAGAAAAGTCACACTTCTGTCTTAAAGTTCCAGCTAATATAATCACTCCTACAGATAACACATTCACACGGAGCAGATTGTTCACTTGAAAGGACTGACATTGAGATAATGATATTTTGAGTCAGTTCAATCTGTATATGATAATGACCCCCCAAAGTATTTGAATAAACAGGTAGTAGTATTTACATAATTGAGAAGAGTATGGCTTATATAGTGTAAAATCCTCAATTTAGGATTATAAATTTCACTTTCAATTTCCTATTATATCCCTATGAATAAAATTTCATAATTAAAATCAGTGTACTTGTTCCTTGAGATAAGAAATGCTTCCTATATTAATCTCTTAAAAGCACAACTTTGACTTTTTGTATACTTACATTTCACATGCTTTCCAAAATGCAAAAATTATAGCATCTTTCAGTTTATGGGGAAAAAAATATGCTTGTCTGGCACACCTGTCAGGTGTGGGTGAGTCCTCAGAGAATGAGCTACAAATGGATTTGTTGATGTGATGGCAGAACAATTCCATAAGGGGTCCCATGAGTATTTCTCAGCATGTCCTGTCACCTTACACTGCCTAGAGCTATGAAGTTATGTTTAAAATAGAAAACCGCAAAAGTTAAGAGACATCAATGGGTTTCTTTAAAGGAATTAAGGAGACTTTTCAACTGCTCAAAGAATAATACTTGGTATCTGAGTCTGCAAAATTTTATAATTACAACATGCTTTAAACTTATTAATTTTTGATAAATTCAATTCTAATGTTTCCTCACTTTATCTTCCTTTAAATGTAATCCTTCAGTTTGGTTTCAATAAGTCTAATTTAGACACCACCTAATCAATATGCATTTTTCATCCACCCTAGGTTATATAAATAACAAATTTTTCTTTTTTTCTTTACACAACTGAGAACAGGAAGGTGAAAATTTTACTGAGGTTAAGAAAGTACCCATATTATAAAGTTGTGCACATATTTTCTGTATTGAAACTAATTATTTAAATTAGTCAAAAATACAATAGTATTAAAATAGTGTACTGAACTCCAAAAGGAAAAATCAGAAATTCTTATTACACTTACCTTTTAAAGCACTTTATGTTTTGGTAGCAAAATAGGAACAAAGACACTCAGAATTTGAATGCTTCGCTGAATAGTCTATTTCCATATGAAGATTGGTAATTAGTGCACACATAAACTAAATAGCAACTCTTATAAAATTAACCCTATAAATAACAGGCTTCTCTAGTCCAGGATTCCTGACCTTATCCTGGTGAATTTTCATGACAGTTTTAGTGTGCTCTTCATGCTATTTGACATCACCACTATTTCTCTGAGCATTTTTCTGATGTCACCTACAGTCACCAAAAATCATTTCTGCTACAAATAACAACGCAACACAGCTATGAAAGAAACAAGCAACAAAATATTATTCCTTCATGTAGGAAAAGACATGTATTAATAATAAGAAAAGAAAGTCAGACATAAAACTGTATTAAACAGAATAACTCGACTATATTAAAATAGAAAATATATTAAACTCCTGAAAGTAGGAACTCTGAAAGTGAAAGTAGCTCAGTCTCGTCCAACTCTGCAACCCCATGGGCTGTAGCCCTCCAGGCTCCTCTGTCCATGGGGATTCTCCAGTCAAGAATACTGGAGTGGGTTGCCATGCCCTCTTCCAGGGTATCTTCCCAACCCTGAGATCGAACCAATGTCTCCCTCATTGCCAGCAGATTCTTTATATCTGAGCCACCAGGGAAGCCCAAGGTTACCAGGATATAAGCTCAATAAGTACTGAATGAGTGAATGAATAAACAAGGAAAGCTCATGCCCAATAAGGGAGTCAGTCACTTCTGCTTCAGCCAGCTGATACCAAGAGGGAGACTTCAAGGATGCCAGATCTTCTGATTTTTAGTCCATGGAATTCTCCAGGCCAGAATACTGGAGTAGGTAACCTTTCCTTTCTCCAGGGGATCTTCCCAACCCAGGGATTATACCCAGGTCTCATGCATTGCGGACAGATTCTTTACCAGCTAAGCCACAAGGAAAGCCCAAGAACACTGGAGTGGGTAGCCTATCCCTTCTCCAGTGGATCTTCCCAACCCAGGAATTGAACCAGGGTCTCCTGCATTGCAGGTGGATTCTTTACCAACTGAGCTATCAGGTAAGCCCCCAAGATAAGCCAGTATCTATATTTTTATATTATGACTCAATGTTTAACATTATAAAGAAATTCACTTTTTTCCCAGAAACTATATACATCAAATGAAAGCTGTCTGTAGGTCAGATACAACCCATAAGTAGGTAGAACTCTGGATGACCTGTTCTGCTGTTTCTATATTCATTAAAACTGGATTTAGCGAGGAAACTATACAGAAGTTTCCTTTTCTCTTTCACGTAAAAGAAAGTTGAAGATGGGTATTTCAATGTTTGGGCCTCCCTGGTGGCTCATCAGCAAACAAACCCACCTGCAAAGCAGGAAACACAGGTTCAGTTCCTGGATGGGAAGATCCCCTGGAGAAGGGAATGGCTACCCACTCCCATATTCTTGCCTGGAGAATGCCATGGACTGGGGAGCATGGTGGACTACAGTACTTGGGGTCACAAAAGAGTCAGACATGACTCAGAGACTAAACAACAAGAGTCAGTGCTAGCAGGTTGGCTTCGTGAAGTTTTTGGTCAGGCTCCTATTATCTCCTGCTTTCATCCCTGTGGCGCAGTCATTATCCTTATGGTACAAGCAAGCTGCTATATTTCACCCTTTACCTCCAGGCAGCATGATGGAAGATGGCATAATGAGGCGCCAGTTGTGTTTTAAATGAGCCTTTTCAGAAGTTCTCCAAAACGCTGCCAGAACTTAGTCATATGGCCACACTTACCATTAAGAGTCTCCCAAAATGCTGTCAGTTAGGTGGACAGCCACACACCCATCTAAGTCTAGGTTCTGCTCCTAAATGGGTATCAGAGGAAACTAGATGTCTTTGAAACACTTATAGCCTTTGTAAACTTTGAGCCGTTAGATTTTTTCCATTAGAAAAAGAACACATGTGCAGGGAAACAGACAGCATAAAAATTTATAAGGAAAGAACTGAATAATGTCCTTATCCTGGTAGCTCTCCAATATCAACTCCACATGTTAAGAAAGTGTATAAGTTTTGTAAATTCACCCACTGTCAAAAGTTACTTTGAAACTTGATGGTTTGTTCTTCTTTTGTTGTGAAACATAACCAATACACAGAAAAGTGCATATAATATATACATACAGCATATAATTATAAATCCCCATACATCTCTGGTCCCCTTATTCCTTCCCTGTTCCCCACTCAAGAGCTAACTCACATGATCAGATCCTTTCCCATCCCCCAGGGTATCATTACCCTGATTTAGAGAATAATCATTTCTCTGTCCTTGTACTGTTTTTCCCAGAATCCCTTTTCCTGTATTGTTACAGGTTAAAGCTGGGATATTTGTGTGTGTTGTGCTGTGCTTAGTCGCTCAATCCTGTCTGACTCTTTCAGACCCCATGGACTATAGCCTGTCAGCCTCCTCTGTCCATGGGGATTCTCCAGCAAGAATACTGGTGTGGGTTGCCATGCCATTCTGCAGGGAATCTTCCCAACCCAGGAATCAAACCCAGGTCTCCCACATTGCAGGTGGATTCTTTACTGTCTGAGACACCAGGGAAGCCTGGGATATTTGCATATAATGTTCATAGATGAGAATGACTTGCTATTTCTCTTTTCATACTATCTTTGTTGGGTTTTGATATCAAAGTTATGTACAGAATGGGTTAAGGAGTGTTTCCTCTTTGTGCATGGTTTGGAGGAGTTTGTGTAATAATTACACAAGTATCTATTCCTGGAAATTTAGCGGAATTTTGTGGTAGAACCTCTAGGGCTTTGGAATGTTCCTTACAGATATGTCATAAGACTATTATAATTTATGTTTTAATTTTCTAAAAGTTAGGTTGTTCATAAATCATGTTGTTCCAACCTCATGTAGTCTTAATGTTTTTTTTAAAATCTATTTATTCTATTACCTAGACAATGGTATATTAAAATCTCCTTCTGAGATCATGGACTTCTCTATTTTTCCTTATACATTTGCAAATATTTTCTCTATTTCTGAGACCATATTCTTAGGTACACAGAAATTTTAATTTATTAAGAATTCCTCATAAATTGAAACTTTAGTCATCAAAAAGAAATCTTTTTTGACTCTAGTAATATTTTTTGCATTGGAAGTTAATTTTACCTGCTACTAATAGAAATGTCAACATTTTAATTTAATATATGCATTGTATATTAATGCATATATATCACATATATGTATATCAAAGCACATATCAAACCTTCTTATAATTTCTTCTAAATATCATCCTCTCTTCCATATTTTCCATCATGTATTCTCTCAGTTCAGTTCAGTTTAGTCGCCCAATCATGTCCGAATCTTTGCAACCCCATGAACTGCAGCATGCCAGGCCTCCCTGCCTATCACCAACTCCCAGAGTCTACCCAAACCCATGTCCATCAAGTCGGTGAGCCATCCAGCCATCTCATCCTTTGTCGTCCCCTTCTCCTCCTGCCCCCAATCCTTCCCAGCATCAGGGTCTTTTCTGATGAGTCACCTCTTCGTATGAGGTGGCCAAAGTATTGGAGTTTCAGCTTCAACATCAGTCCTGCCAATGAACACCCAGGACTGATCTTTAGGATGAACTGGTTGGATCTTCTTGCAGTCCAAGGGACTCTCAAGAGTCTTCTCCAACACTGCAGTTCAAAAGCATCAATTCTTCGGTGCTCAGCTTTCTTTACCGTCCAACTCTCACATCCATACATGACTACTGGAAAAACCATAGCCTTGACTAGATGGACCTTTGTTGGCAAAGTAATGTCTCTGCTTTTAAATATGCTATCTAGATTGGTCACAACTTTCCTTCCAAGGAGTAAGGGTCTTTTAATTTCATGGCTGTAATCACCATCTGCAGTGATTTTGGAGCCCCAAAAAATGAAGTCTGACACTTTTTCCACATCTATTTGACATGAGAAGTATATAATGAAGAACAAGCACTCCAAGCACACAAGGGTTCAAAATGACATGAGCATGAGCCAGCAGAAGAGAGCAGTTTTCATAATTTGGAGTTACCAGACTATAATTATAGAGCACCTATTCTTCTAAGTTTAAAGAAGCAAAAGGCAAATTTAGAACATTTCTTAGGGAATAGGAAATTATAAAAAAAAATGGACTAGTAGATTTGAATAATAAAAGAAGAAAACTTTTTAAAATTAAAAATACAGTAAGAAAAATTAGAAACTTAATGTATAGGTTTAACAACAACTGAAGAGAGAATTAGGGATATGAAATATGGGTCAGAAAAAACTATTTTGTTTGCAGTGCTGGCTCATGCTCATGTCATTTTGAAGCCCTGTGTGCTTAGAGTGCTTGTTCTTCTTTATGTACTTCTCATGTCCTTGCAAGAGTGTTTGCATGTGTCTCTCTGAGACCTAATATTAAATTACCTTTCTCCAGAGAGTCTGAACTTTCTTCTGGCAGGCCACTGGGGACACTATTAATCTAGCTCTTTTTTTTTTTTTTTTTAAGTTTTTCTTCTGGAGGGTATCACTTGGGCAATGGAAACCTCAGGTTTAAAATTTATGTGATGGCTAGGCTGTCTTCATCTTCCCAAGAATAAGGTTTTGGGTTTGTTTTAAAATTGTTTATCTTTGTTTTTTTTTTTCCCCCTGTTCTGCTTAGTAATAAATCCAAGCCTCCTCCCTTGGGTTAGAAGAAGATGAATTTATATCCATTTTAAACTGGAAGTAAGGAAACTGACCTTTGATATTTTTGCTAAACATGGCAGCTTCTATTAGATGACCCAAACTGAGCCAACCATGGTTTTTATTCACTTTCTTCTGCATCTTGAGATTGCTAGTAGCAAAATCCAACAGTTCCCTCTCTAGAAAAAGCAGATATGCAGGAGAAAAAAATGTTCTAAATTAGAGTATCAGAAAGTTGGATAATAATACCTTAACCAACATGTTCACTGATTCTCATGGAAAGAAAAATGAAAGTAGGCTGTTGACACTGTTGAGTCTGTATGGTAACAAATCAAAGAAAGAACCTATTTCCAGATTTCTTATCATGTTGAGACTGTGAACTCCCTCATTGGTTAAGATATTATCTAAGTGTCTGATACTTTTAGTTGAAAACATCCTCCTTTAACTTTTACCAATCCAATGGGTGGGGAAAAAATTGTATGTTACTTCAATTTGCAACTCCCCAGCATCAATTTTTTCAATACTTGATCATCTTTTCAATACTTGACCACTTTGAATATTTTCTTCTATGAAACTTCTGTAAAATGTGTTTTTTGCCCATTTTTTTTTCATTTAGCACTCTCTTTCCTCCCTCTTTTCACTCTTTCTCTTGACATGCACATTGATACACACACACATAGGCTCTTTATTTTTTAAATAGTTTCCTTTTTTCCTAGTCATATATAATACAAATATTTCTATCCCATATTTCATTTATCTTTGGTTTCACTTATGTTATCTTTTATTATTCATTTTTATTTTAGTTACCATGTAGTCAATTATATGTCTTTTCCTTTTATAACAGTTGGATTTCCTGTCTTATTTAAAACAGCTTCCATACTGTAAAGTCATAAAAATCTTTTTTTCCTAAATTTTCCTCTGACATTTAAATTGTTTTATGTTTCACAATTAGATATTTAATCAAGCTGTAATTTATTTTTGTATATGGTATGACACTGTGATACAGCCCTGTCTTCTTCCAGATGGATAGATAATTACGCCAGCATCATTTCAAAAATAAACCATCATGGAATTTCCACTTCTGCCAAGTTATACTTTAGATGTCCACAGAAGCCCTTCTTAGTACAGCATACACAAAAATGCTGAATAAACTACAAATGAAAAACTATTTTCTATTATATGATTAACCTGGTAGGGAAATAAATGAATTATTCAGCAACCAAAAATAACATTCAGATCCAAAGAGGTATCTGAGCACTAGGATGACCATTTACCCTGGAGGCATCTGCCAGTCCTTGGCAGTTAAGTTCGTAGTTTATCAGACTGTATCACAAGATCAGCAGATAAAACATGGTTCCTGAAATCACAAAAGGTCAGATCAGTGATCCTAGCATAAATCAGTCAAATATGAATGGAATTACATTGAAAATAAAACAAAATAGAAAATGTTCTGCAGAGAGACATTGGGTCTATATTCATCTATTTGTTTGTCTCAATCTTCACTTTCAGTAGAGCAGGAAAAAAAAATCTCTTCAAGAGATTCTCACTATAAGTGTGCATCTATATAGGCATACTTAGAGCCAGAATCAATGCTATATGTTGGCAAAAAAAAACTAATCAAAACACTGAATAGATTTCAGTTGGTAGCACCTCCAGATACCTGGAAGAAGCTAATATAAATCTCCTTTGGAGGAATATATTTAAAAATATGCCTCAAAAGTTTCCTCCAGATATGATTCTCAAAACATGAGCTCACAATCAAAAAATTACAAAACACACAAGGAAAGTGGCCAATCAAGAACAGAAAGCAGCAGATTCAAATTCACAGAAGCTGTAGATATTAAAATGATCAGAAACTCCAATATTAGAAAATATAGGGGAAAGAGTTTAAGAATCTTGAAGAATAGATACAAAAGGCCCAACTTAAACTGTATCAGTGAAGAAACTGTGAAATTAATTAGAGGGCTCATAGACAGAACTCATTATAGGGATATATACCCAAAATATCTCTTGGAACTTCTTCCAAAAAATAGAATTTTTTCACTTATTATTTGTTTTTTCACCCTACAAACAACCTCCCTCCCCCATCCTCCACCCAAAAAGTACACAATTGGGTAAATAAGTCCTTTTTGTTTTACTTGAAATGGAGATATTCTTCAAAAGTTAAGAATACATCATTTACTTTTGAAGCTGAATTTTTCCTACCAAAGTGGATTCTCTCTTAATTTCAGGGGAAACTGTGAATGGACAGTCTGCATGAGTTACTGTGAAAGAAATTTAATAAAGCCTGAGAAGTACTAAATCTAAAGTCAATGGAGTCAGGGCAAGACAAGCAACATCTGGAAAGGTGGGTAGATATTTTTGGAGTTTAAAAGAGTTATTTTTATCTGGTCTAAAAATAAACAGTAATAAGAAATTAGGTTACAGTACATAAAATACATTTTTCTTGCTTAACTGATTTGCATTGCCTGTATTTAATTGTAATTTTTAAATATATTTGGTATGCTGCCTAATGAAAATAATAACATATTTGCTATTAGTAGAGACATGAACTCCAAATACTAGTCAAAACACAACTGTTTTTGGAAATGGTTGTTGGCTTTCAAGTTTACATAAGAAAAAAACGCTCTAAATATTTGTGATAACAGTTGAACATGAAGGTCACTCCAGTGACATCAAATATATTTAACAGAATAAGCTCCAGGGAAACAAGCAATTTTTTCTAATGTTATATGTCTACCAAACTATAAAATTACTCTATCAGAAAAAATTAACTCCTAAGGATTAAACCTTCATGTAATGTCAAAGAAGTATTTTTTTAAGGGCAAGTGACTGAATTTTATATGATCTAAATCAAATCTTGGTTACAAAGATCCAAATTAATTTGACTTTAATCCAATTTAGTATTAAAAATGAATGAGTAAGGATTTAAAAGCCCATTTAAAAAAATTGTAAATTAAAATAGTAACTAGATTCTTAATATCAATAGATTGTTTAATGAGTAAATTAAAATAATAAATGTCCTTGCTGCATTTAAAATTGCTACATTTTAAATATCAACTAAGCAGTGTTTCTTAAACTGTAAACATGTAAACAACTTGTGGGATATGATTAGAATTTTTACTTAATGAAAACTCATAGAGTACCTTGCACATTTTATAAGTAAGACTATTTTGTAAAAGTCTTATTTCAGATATGTGTGCATATGGGGGAAATTATACAAAATGTGTTTCCGTGTGTCACAATGGAAATCTGTACAAAAGCTACCAATCTAGGAAGAATTAGAATCAAACACTTAAAAGGATTTTAGGAGGGCAAGAGTTTGTGGCTACAAATTTCTAGGCGCTGAGTTATAAGGACACCATCAGGAAGAGGAAATGGGGAGAAAAAAGTCACCAGATGTATTCAGGGTTGGAATTTTGTCATAAAGAAATATAGCGAGAGCTCAATCATCATAAGCAGGACTCAAGGACAGAAAAGAGACAGCTGAAACATGACAAGAGTAGTCACTATATCTACACCAAGTCAGCTATCCAGAAATGACCCTACAGTCTGGAGTGATGGCTGAAAGAGCCAAGCGGCAAGGATCCACTTGGTTTTCAGCTGCAACTGAAAAAAGAAGTCCCAGATTTTCTTCAACCTGTTCTGGTCACCTCTCGACCTTTTCTTCTACCGTTTTACTCATGAATGTGATGCAGCGTATTAAGTACTGTAGAAATGTCACACTGTCTGCTTTTCAGAGCACCTTTGTATATTTCATGTATATGTGATCACATTTGAAATTAATAAATTCTCTCTAGGCAAAGCAGGGATTTCAACCACACTTACTGATGACATAAAAACAGCAAAGTTACTGGCACTGGCTGTGTCACTGCTCAGTCTAAGGGTTCCCACCTCCTCTCCAACAGCTGCTGTTCCAAACACAGCTAATAACCATTCAGCGCTACCTCACAGAGAGAACAATCCAATCCAAAATGACTACACATGCAATTCTACTCAATTTAATGTCAATTTACCATACCAAGTCACTAAAAGAAACAAATTCTTAGTTTATGAAAAGAAATTTGATATCAATTAAACGTCACAAAGCATTTCTTTGTAGACTAGTTATAGCATACATGCCTTCCCCATTATAAGGAATCTTTGAAAATTAATCAAGGTAATCCATCATATCAGTAATGAAGTCATGTTATAATCTGAATAAATCCATGAAAATACTTGAAAATATTAATATTCATTCATGATTTTTAAAAAGACTTTCTCCAAACTAGGAATAAAAGCAAATTTCCTCAGTTGATAACAACAGTCTTCCAAAAAACAAAAATTAAAAAAAACCCTTCATAAGGGTAAAAGAGTAAAAGAGTGAGGGCATTCCTCCTAGAACCTGGAAAAAGACAAGGATATTTACTTTAACCACTCCTACTCATCATCATATTGGTGATTCTAGCCAGTGCAAAAAAAAGCAAGAAAAAGAAAGAAAATGCATAGAGATCAGAAAGGAAGATGTAAAATTGGCTGTACTCACAGACAAAATTACTCTGTATGTAGAAAATGTCAAAGAATTTTTTAAAAGCTTCTAGAATATGTTATTCTCATAAGCTTATAGGATATAAGGTCAATATATAAAATTAATTTTATTTTCATATACTGGCAGTTAAAATTTAGAAATTGAGATGTCAAAAATACCATTTATGATAGCATCTAAAAACATACAATATTTAGAGAAAAATCCAAGCAAAATATGTGTTTTCTGATAATTACAAGACACTAAGAGTAACTGAAGTAAAACTAAATAAATGGAAAAACATACTATGATCATGAATCAAAAAAGTTAATATTGTTACATGACTGTTTTCTCCAACTAATCCATACTCAATTCAATCTAATAAAAATTTCAGAATTGTATTTTTATGAAAGTTCTCAAAATGATTCTAAAATTTATTTTTTCAACATTTCTGTTTTTTGGCTGTGCAGCAGTATGCTGGAGTTCTCTGACCAGGGATTGAACCTGTGCACTCTGCAGTAGGAGTATAGTCTTGACCACTGGACTTCTAGGGAAGTACCAATTCTAAAATGGAAATGCAAATCAATTTGAAAATGATTGCCAAATCAATTTGAAAATGAACAAAGTTGGAAGAGTCATATTATCTGATTTTAATATTTACTGTGAAGCTATAATAATCAAGAAAGTTTCATAGTGGCATAAGTATAGACATTTGGAAGCCAAAAATATACCCATATTCATATGGTCACTTTATTTTCAATGAAAAGGTCAAAGATATTGAAAGGATGGATTTTGCAACAAATGATGCTGGGAACAACTTCAAATACACATCAAAAAAACAAATATTCCACCTAACCTCACAAAATAACAAAAATTAAATTTAAACTAAACATAGACTTAAATGTAAAAGCTGAAATGTTAAAATTCCTAGAAAAAGCCATAAAAGAAAATATTTATGACCTTTGGATAGATAAAGACTTCTTAGGACATGAAATATATGAACCATTAATAAAAAATGGTTATAAAAAACATTAAAAAATGCACTTCATCAAATTTTGATCTTCTACTCTCCAAAAGACACCTTCAAGGAAACAAAATGTCAAAATCCATAGAATGTGAGAAAATCATCAAAATACACCTATCAGAACTGTTAAAGTCATCCATAAGAAGATAAATGAATTCTAATATGCAAAAGATTTGACACTTTATAAAGAAAGAAACATAAATGTCTAATATGTACAAGAAAAAAAATTTAACATGATTAACCATTAGGCAATGAAAATGAAAACCACAGTGAAATACCACCACACAGTCACTTGAATGTCCACAATTAAAAAGACTGATTATACTAAGTGCTGGAAAAATATGGACCAGCTGGAACTATCAGACATTTCTATTGGGGATACGAAATGGTACAAGCAATTTGAAAACTATTTGGGAGATTAGATTTAAAAATTAAACATATAGTTATCACATGACCCTTCAATTCTACTCTTCAATATTTTCTCAAGAGAAGGTGACATATATCCAAAGACTTGTACTCAGTTGTTCACAGCTTTGTTAACAACAGCCCCAAAATGGAAACAACCTGAATACCCATTGTGGATGGGTGTATAAAAAGAACAAAGCAAAATATTAAAAAGGAATATTACCCAGCAGTTAAAAGGTAACAAGCTGCATGAATAACTCTCAAAACAGGATGAACGAAAGAAGCCAAGTGCAAAATAATCTCCTCCATAGGACTCCTCTGACATGAAACTCCAGGAAAAACAAATCTAATCTACAGGGATTAGAAAATCAGTTTCCTGGCTTTGGTGAACGTGGAGACTGACTTGGAAGACTGTGAGGTAATAGAAATGTTGTGGCAGTTTCATAAACATAAGTGTCGAAACACATCGAACCATATGCTTCAGGTGTGTGGATTTCATTATATCTAAATTATACCTCAATAAAATTGTTTTTTTGTTTTTTGTTTTTTTCAAAAAAGTCTGGTTCCCACCTGGACTTGAAGGTAGAATACAGGCTCTCAGTAATTAGGCAGAATTTAGAGCTGAACTGGGAAGGATTCCCATCCTGACTGCACTCAGTACCTTTAATTTGCCCAACTGTATGTGAAGCATTTTGTCCTCCTAGACTTTTCATTGCACGGTATTATCTTGTACCCCTACTGACTGGCAGAACATGTTCTTAAGGATAATTCTTTATTGAGAAGACACATTAAAGAGGTCATTGCCACAGACTAATATGGAGACATTCTTTCCCCTCAGTCTTTTTGATCTTGGTCATGGGAAGGACAGCACCAAATATAGGGGGTCTTCATGTCTCTGGTCTATCAAAACCAGGGAAGAAAGTATATGGAAAATAAATTCTGGTATCACAATAGGCATCAGATGACTACCAAACCAAGGAAGTCTATGGAATCTGAGACAGAATAATTGCGGTGTAAAATCTAAGACTCCTAGTAGCTTTCAGGGATGAAATATTCCAAGTGTGACTTCTGAGGTTTTAACACATAGGATAATGCTTTACAATAATGTTTCCCAAAGAATGAGACAAGTGTCAAAGGTGGTATATGAAATGATTTTATTGAAGTGGTAAACCAATATAATACTAAATAAAATTAAATCACACAAGATTTTCTTCTCTGGTTCTCTTAGTTTTTCTGATTATGTACCAAAATGTCTCATTTCATGTTAGTATGTTTTTAACATGACTATTTTCTCTTAAAAAGAAAATGTAAAACAGCTATCAGAAAAACAGTCAGTACATTTGTTTATTTACTTAGTTATCTTCTATTTATGCCAAGTAAACTTGTTTTTTGCATAAAGTAAATGTTCTCCAGTAAAAATTTTAAAAAAAGGAGCAGCTAATTAAATAATAATAATAATAGGTTAAAAATACTACAGTAGAATATAGTGATATATGAATATCTGAGACTGGATAACAGTACTTTCAAATGTTCATTTGTGAAGAATATCTATCTCTGTATAGATACTAACATATTAAAGAAAATTTACCATCAGGACATTTTCATGTTATAAATTAGTTTTTAATTTGAATTCTTTACCTCTTTAACAGTCCCCCAAATTTCAGATTCCAGACAAAAGCCCAGATTAAGATGTTTGCATCTTATAAATTAGGATGAAACTCCATGAAATTGTGGGAAAGACAGGAATATATTCACACAATAATAGAGGGTCAAATTCTACTCTTTCTGCTAACAAGCGCTCTCACTTGAGTGTGGGCAGACAAAGAATATATGCAGAAGGCACCCATGAAAAAAAGGTTCTGTTTCCATAAAAGTTGGCAATCTACTATTTTTAGTTTTTCTCTTTTTTTTCTTCTTTCTTCTTGGTATACATTTTAATTTCTTTCCTCTAAAAGGATACACAAAAGTTTACATTTTATTCTAGGTTCATTAATCACTTCAAAAATTGCAATTCATGTGGACAGATTTCTGCAACATTGTTATGCTGTTGTCAGTGTTTGGACAGTCTTATACAATTTTTAAAAAATCAACCTCAGCTAGGCGCTAGAGAATTTTACCAAAAAATAGAAAGAACTGTAAAACAGATTTTCTTATTTAAAGAAACATAAAACAGTTTGATTTCTATCATGCTTATAATTTCCCAAGAGTAAGATGAAATTTGGAATGAACAAAGATAAACCCTTTACCTGTTGGAAGGTGCAGCGTTATGTTGTTGCAGAAATCTGTGAAGCAGCATTCCGTTTTGGTAACATTGTTGGAACTGTGACAGAAGACTTGTGCATTTAATTCCGGGAGAGAGACACAGGACTTGATCACCTGTTCCTTTCCGTTGGTTAGCATAACAGAAGCCCAGCATGCTCCTTCTGTTTGGCAGGTAAAGTTTGAAGAGTCACACAAAAGACAAACACACTTTAAACCTGGAAAAGATAAGGCAAAACGCTTTACGATGAGAAAGTTATCATGCAAAGAAATTCAATCTTACTGAAAACTGAGAGACAGTTTAATAGCAATGGATCAAACATACATGCTAAAGCTGTTACTCTCTCTCAGTCATGTGTTTTATCAAAAGTGTTGCCCAATCATCACTTATTATTGCTTATATTTTTACAAGCAATCTCTTCAGTTGATACTATATTTTTAAACAATTTTCTCATCCTTGGTGTAAATCCCTCCTTTTTAAACTCAACCAACTCATTCCTAAATCAATAGTTCCCATGAAATGCTAGGATACAGTAACACAGCAACCTAGAAGTGCAGTCCAGCATCACTTCGTAGAGCATTTAAGCATCGTTGAAGGAGCTCACTATCCGAACAGTCCAGTATATTCTGTTCATTTACAATTTATCCTTTAAACTTTCAAGTCAGTGTGCTAAAAGCACAAATCTAATTGCAGATAGTCACAGCTTTAAAAAATTGTGTGATTCTTTACATTTACATTCTATGCTATTTTAACAGTATTGTATTGTCACAGTACCTTTAAGGCACTGATGAGCCATTATACTTCCCCCTTTTCACTAAAGAATACATCTTAGAATGAAAGTCATTTGAATATAGACCATGACCTTCAGGCAAGTTTCTTTAATGAACACATCTATTCAATAGAGCAAAACACATCAATTATAGGATGCAATAAATCGACATCAATAAAAATTAGACTTTGTTCATCTGTTCCCTTCACAAGTTTCCACAACATTCCCCACTTAATAAACACACACACCTACACACCCCACGTTAACTCACATGATCAAAGTGGTAGAGTACTTCTGTTCTGATGTAAAGTATCTATCATGAACAATCCAGTGGTTGTGAGTAACTTATTCAAATTTCATTTGAATTACTTTTAAATAGAACAGTGCCAAATAAGCCTTTTGTATCATTGCACTCATTTCATACACTAGTAAAGTAATGCTCAAAATTCTCCAAGTCAGGCTTCAACAGTACGTGAACTGTGAACTTCAGACGTTCAAGCTGGTTTTAGAAAAGGCAGAGAAACCAGAGATCAAATTGCCAACATCCTCTGGATTATCAAAAAAGCAAGAGAGTTCCAGAAAAACATCTACTTCTGCTTTATTGACTATGCCAAAGCCTTTGACTGTGTGGATCACAATAAACTGTGGAAAATTCTTAAAGAGATGGGAATACCAGACCACCTGACCTGTCTCTTGAGAAACCTGTATGAAGCTCAGGAAGCAACAGTTAGAACTGGACATGGAACAACAGACTGGTTCCAAGAAGGAAAAAGGAGTACGTCAGGCTGTATATTGTCACCCTGCTTATTTAACTTATATGCAGAGTACATCATGCAAATTGCCAGGCTGGATGAAGCACAAGCTGGAATCAAGATTGCTGGGAGGAATATCAATAACCTCAGATATGCAGACGACACCACCCTTATGGCAGAAAGTGAAGAAGAACTAAAGAGCCTCTTGATGAAAATGAAAGAGGAGAGTGAAAAAGTTGGCTTAAGGCTCAACATTCAGAAAATTAAGATCATGGCATCTGGTCCCATCACTTCATGGGAAATACCTGGGGAAACAGTGGAAAAAGTGTCAGACTTTATTTTTGGGGGCTCCAAAATCACTGCAGATGGTGATTGCAGCCATGAAATCAAAAGACGCCTACTCCTTGGAAGGAAAGTTATGGCCAACCCTGATAGCATATTTAAAAGCAGAGACAAAAAAAATAAAAATAAAAGCAGAGACATTACTTTGCCAACAAAGGTTCGTCTAGTCAAGGCTATGGTTTTCCCAGCAGTCATATATGGTTGTGAGAGTTGGACAGTGAAAAAGCACCAAAGAATTGATGCTTTTGAACTACGGAGTTGGAGAAGAGAGAGTCCCTTGGCCTGCCAGGAGATCCAACCAGTCCATCCTAAAAGAGATCAGTCCTGGGTGTTCATTGGAAGGTCTGATGTTGAAGATGAAACTCCAATATTTTGGCCACCTCATGCAAAGAGCTGAGTCATTGGAAAAGACCCTGATGCTAGGAAGGATTGGGGGCAGGAGGAGAAGGGAAAGACAGAGGATGAGATGGCTGGATGGCATCACCGACTCGATGGACAGGGGTTTGGGGAGACTCCAGGAGTTGGTGATGGACAGGGAGGCCTGGCATGCTGCGGTTCATGGGGTCGCAAAGAGTTGGACAAAACTGAGGGACTGAACTGATACTGATCATTACTTAATGAAGGTTTTGTTAAATCTCAACACACCCCCTGCAATACCTGAGTGTCCAAAGTTTTTCCAGCCAACCGTTTTTACTCAAATTAGTCTTAAAATTGCTAATTACTCAAAGTGGAGCTGATTTTATACCTCTAAAATATCTGATACATTAATGGCTACTTTTTTTTTGAGTTTGTTTTTTTTTTAATTTTCTTTACTTTATTGTGTTGGTTTTGCCATACAATGACATGAAACCGCCATGGGTTTACATATGCTCCCCCTCCAGAACCCCACTCCCTCCTCCCTCCCGATTCCCTCCCCGGGGACATCTCAGTGCACCAGCCCCGAGCATCAACCCTGGGCTGGCAATTGATTTCACATATGATAATTAATATGTTTCAATGTCATTCTCCCATATCATCCCAACCTTGCCCTCTTCCACAGAGTCCACGAGTCTGTTCTATACATCTGCGTTTCTTTTGCTGTCTCACATGCAGGGTTCTCATTACCATCTTTCTAAATTCCATATATATGCGTTAGTATACTGTATTGTTGTTTTTCCTTCTGGCTTACTTCACTCTGGATAATAGGCTCCAGTTCCTTCCACCTGAGTAGAACTGCTTCAAATGAATTTTTTTTTAAAGCTGAGTAATATTCCATTGTGTACATGTACCACAGCTTTCTTACCCATTCATCAGTTGATGGGCATCTAGGTTGCTTCCATGTCCTGGCTATTGTAAACAATGTGGCAATGAACATTGGGGTACACGTGGCTCTTTCAATTCTGGTTTCCTCAGTGTGTATGCCCAGCAGTGGGATTGCTGGGTCATATGGCAGGACTATTTGCAGTTTTTTAAGGAATCTCCACACTGTTCTCCATAGTGGCTGTACTCGTTTGCATTCCCACCAACAGTGTAAGAGGGTTGCCTTTTATCCACATCCTCTCCAGCATTTATTGCTTATAGATTTTTAGATTGCAGCCATTCTGACTGGTGTAAAGTGGTACCTCATTGTGGCTTTGATTTTCATTTTTCTGATAATGAGTGATGTTGAGCATCTTTTCATGTGTTTGTTAGCCATTTTTATGTCTTCTTTGGAGAAATGTCTGTTAAGTCCTTTGGCCCACTTTTTGATTGGGTCATTTATTTCAACTTCAAACATCAATGTAAGCAATACAGATAATATTCCTATATAACTGCATGTGTATGAAAGAAAAAACACATATTGATCAATAGAAATTCTCTCTTCTTTTGATAATTTTTCTTGACCAGTAAAATACTATAACTATAACCATTTTTATTATTACATACTAAGGAACTTACAATCATGAAATAAAATACCACTTTGTTATCAACACTGGACCAAGCATAACAGGTTACCATTCTACTTATACCACTGGTTATCAATATAAATAAATATAATATTTTGTTGATATTTATGTCCTGTGGTAGAAGCTTATAATGTAGACTGATTGAGATTCAGTAGAACTAGATACATAAAATATAGATGATTTGAAAATGTTTTAAGTCACTTTTCCTGCATAAAACAGAGCTCATATAATAAAGATCCGTCCATCCAGGCATCTTCCAACAGTAGAATCTCTCTCTAGCATCTTCTGATTCAAACTTGACAGAGGCCTTCATATTTGGCTATTGCTTGCCTCTTCTGCGCCTCCATTTCTTACATGAAAGATAAGGGATTCCGCCTTATAGTGCTGCTATGGAAAATAAAATAATTAACCTATGTGAAGCCCTTAGAATAATCCCTGATACCTAGAAAACACTATGTAAATTAGTGACTATGTCTCCTTTTACTGGAGGAGTTAGAGCTAGTTGCTCTATGAAACAATCAAAATACATTTGTAATTCATAAAGAAAAGACTGAATAAAGTAGGTACACAGACCACTGGAAAAACGCTACAAAGAAACGCATCTCCTTTCGGACTGCGAGTTGAGAGTTCTCATGCTCATAGTGGCCCAGGCTAGATCCCAGATGATGACGCAGCAGGATGATCTGGTGATGGCATAGATAAAGAATTCAGGAAAAGACGCAGTTGCCAACCCTAGCTCTATCACTCCCTTGCTGACTGACTTTGAGGAAGGTCTTTAACCTTATAGGGTTTCAGTGCCTTCCTCTGAAAATGGGAAATGAACCAGGGGAGGGGCAATAGGTCCAGAAATCTTGAAGTTTGACTGAGTATTATTTATTTTATGATTCTATTAAATTACAACTTATGGAAATGTACAATCACAAAGTATGGAAAGCTTTTTTAAAGTTAAAAAAAAACTACCCTACTGAGGTTATTCTTCAGTCTCATATTTTAAGCATTTGAAGAATAAATCTCCCAACACATAGCTTCAAACCATTTGTTACTACACTCCTCATTAGAGTTTCCTTGAATTTTTTATTTCCAAGAGAAGCATAACCTGTAAATCAAGGCACATAACTTAGGGATATGGGTCCACTGAGTGAAGACAACCACAAGGTACTCAGCAGCTAAACATATGCTAGTCTCATGAGTGCTTATTGCATATAATTCCCAGTGCAACCATAGGGGAGAGCTGTCACTCTCTCCATTTTATAGATGATGAAATGAGGCTCAAAAAGATCAGGTGACTGAGCTTATGGGGCAGTCATTAGACTACTTAAACAATGTTGTTTCTATCCTACCAGAGCTGATATTATTTTAAAAACAAGATGAGGATAAAAACCATCTTCCCACCTCATCAGTTTCTATCAATGGTAAATAAAATACAACTTATCATAACATTTATATTTTATATACAAAAAAATAATATTTTACTTTTAGAATAAAATATAATTCTAATACAGCAAAAACAAATTCAAATTACTTAACAATGGACAATTGAGATTTTGATCTTTATTATTCAAATAATCTTTTAAAACAAATTCTACCTATTTTTTGAGAGACAGGTGGTCAAATATCCTGTGACTTACATCTAGTATAAATAACATTACCTTTCAGTTGGTTTAAGTGTTTTTTTTAAGTGTAAATTTCTAAGTATACCTAATCTAATACTTTCTCTTGGAAGCATTACTAGCTCCTTATAAAAATGATTACATAATAGTTCTTATCAAGGAATAATGTAGATACTCACTGACTGTTTAACAGGCTATAAAAATATCCCTCAATTTAAAGTAAAAGGTACCAATCAGAAGAATAATACAGACTGAAGTGATATAGTTAAGTCATAGTAAGTAACACATTTATTTTAAATCCTGCACAATGGAAAACACTGACAAAATTGAGAATTTATTGATGATAATGGCTTCAAACAATTGTTAAATGTCCTCATTTACTCCAAGTCAATTAGCTCTACTGTATATCACTGACAGAGAACAAACAGCAAACTGAAAAGAACCTAAGATGTGTATCTAATACACAATCTACAACATAGTTAATCTTGCATATAGTGAATTGGTGGGAAATAAAAAATGCATGACTCAACACAGAATTCTAGTGTTACCAGTTAAAACATAGGTTGCCATTAGAGACAAGACACATTCATATTTTGTTTCTTTAAAAACTGACGTTAATTGAGTCAATTGCACTAGAATATTCTACAATAGGATAATCTGTTAGCAGACAACAGGTCAGACTTAACATTCTTTTATTTTACACTTTCTCATTATACTGTCCTTGAGTCATACGGAAAGGGATAGCAAATGAAGTTGAAGAAGGCAATTACCCGTAATAAGGAGGCCTATTAGACTTTGCCCCACAAGGAAGATTGCACTTTTCTTGTGTCTCCTCCCACCCTTTTAATTATCCTCTTCTTCCCCCTTTTTGCCAATTAGTCTATAAAAGCCAAGACATCTGTTACCCACAAGACATCTGTTACCCACATGAAACCAAAGGATGTGAACATTCCTAATCAACCAGAAAATAAATGTTCATCCATATTTACACGTGAAGGCAGGCACACCCTGGCGTCTGGAAATGCAAAAACCATCAGATTACATAAAAGAACCAAATGTATCACGTGTGTTTGTGTGCTATTCTTACTAATGATATTTGGTGGGGAAATATTAGTTGTTTTGAATTAGAAACTATTTTCAATAAACTGATTTCCTACATTTGGGGGCTATATGCTAACACATCTATTGGGCAGTGCCTTAGCTAAATTTCTGATACATGGCCTTTCTTCTTTTCCAGAAATTAGTTGATTCAATGTCCCTAATTTGGGAGTTGGATATTAAAACAAAATATTTTTTAAATTTAGAGAACTGTCTCAAGTTTGACCTGCTGCCTCTCATCATTTTCAGGCTTCTGAGTTAACAAAAGAATAATTCAAGCTCATCAGTGTGCTGAATATGAAAATTATAGCAACAAGAAAGGAGCCAGGACAACCAGAACTACTGTCTGCAAAATAAAGCTAGACAGGGTCAAAGGAAACCAGGCAGGGATCTGTCTTCCCTTTTTATTTCTTTTAAAATTTTAATTTTCTTGTCATGTGGTCATTTCAAAGTATTTGCCTTTCTTAATGGCAAGAAAGAATAGAGAAAGAAAATAGTTTTAATAAAATATTAGTTTAGTTTAGTGCTAAGTCACTTCAGTCATGTCCAATTATGTGCAGCCCCATGGACTATAGCCTGCCAGGCTCCTCTTTCCATGGGATTCTCCAGGCAAGAATACTGGAGTGGGTTGCCATGTCCTTTTCTAGGGGATCTTCCCAACCCAGGGATCGAATCCATGTCTCTTACATCTACTGCTTTGGCAGGCGGGTTCTTTACCACTAGTGCCACCTGAGAAGTCCCAAATGCAAACTTTTTGGCCAAATGACCCTTCAGCTGAAATCCAACTTCTAGAATTCTATTTGCCCAGATATGTCCAAAGAAATTCAGAACTCCTAAAATATTGTATACCAAACACAAAGGAAAACTATTCCTTTGTGCAAATGGCTATTATGTTTCCTGTTTAAGAAGGTCTGGCTCTCCTGAGAAGGAATGGAACTACCCTAACAGGAGAGATTCTACCCAGGACAACTGCTTTCACCTCCAGTTGCAGGGTTCAATTTAGGAAGAGTCCAGCACATCTTGAATTCTAATACTTGCCACTCAGAATATCCTCAACCCAATTTCAGCACTAAATGAAACCTGAGGTTTCAGCCCACCTCTACCATAAACCACCCAACTCTTCAGACAAATTTTTCAACCTCTCCACATCTTAGACTCCTCATCTGAAATATCATAAGGTCAGGAAGTAGATTAGAAGATTTTTAGGTGGCTCAGACTAAAGAATTCACCTGTAATGCAAGAAGTCTGGGTTCAACCCCTGGATCAGGAAGATCCCATGGAGGAAGGCATGGCAACCCACTCCAGTATTCTTGCCTGGAGCATTCCAAAGACAGAGAAGCCTGGGTGGCTACAGTCCATGGGGTCGCAAAGTCAGATGCCACTGAGCAACTAACACACACAAAGACCCCTCCCATTTTACAGCCCTCTGTTACTCTGAGCTCATTCTCAACTTTAGTAACTTTAGGGTTACCATATCTATGACAGAAAGAGAGCCGGGGTTAGAAACATGAGCACCCAGTGAAGGACAGGTTTGCATACCCATATTCATACACTGATATTTCAGTGGGTGAGCTGATCCTACCAGTTTATAATCCAACAAAACTTCTCAAGTCAGTATTAAAGGTTATCTTGCCTTGTATTTATCATATGAGAATCCACTGTTCTTTCCAATGTCAACATGATATTTGGGAGAAGTAGAAGAAAGTTCAAAGCCTCTCTGAATTGGTATAGACATCAAGATTCAATTGATCCCTAAAGTCACAACATATACACAATTACAACTTTAGACTCTGACTATAGTCATGTAGTGAAGAAAAGGACTGACTCTATATGGGGTCTCCCATAGCAAAGCATGTCAAAGAAAAGGTTTTTCCTAATCACAGTACATGTTTCTTCTGCTAACATACCATTTAATTCTGACTTGAGAAGCTATTTTTTTTACTTTGGCAGCCTAAGTGGCTCTTTATCAAACTTTTATTTCAAGTCCTGAGATCTGTAATGTCTTCTTAGGAGAAGAGTAACTCTCAATGGATTCCAATTATAATCCAATTTACATTGAATAAAATAAAATCTACAATTATTATTATAACCTAACAGGCTAGAAAGTCTGGATTCTTCCAAATCCTGGAATATCATTTCTTATAACTAAGCCTCCTAGACCCATTTGTCTCCATTTTATAGCTCTAAATAACAAGTTTCTTTCCCACATCATGACCTTGCCACTATGGAGTCCAAGTTCCTCCAAAAAATTTAAAATAGGTGTGCGTGCTCTGTGCTAAGTCACTTCAGTTGTGTCTGACTCTTTGCAACCCTAAGGATTATAGCCCACCAGGCTTCTCTGTCCATGGATTCTCCAGGCAAGAATACTGAGAGGATTGCCATGCCCTCCTCCAGGGTGTCTTCCTGATCTAGGAATGGAACCTGTGTCTCATTATATCTCCTGCATTGGCAGGCAGGTTCTTTACCCCTAGAGCCACCTGGGAAGCCCAGAACTATCATATGATTAAGCAATTCCACTTCTGCATATTTATCCAAAGAAAACAAAAATACAAACATGAAAAGATATGTGTACCCCATGTTCACTGCAATATTATTTACAATTGCCAAGATAGGGAAAGAACCTAAGTGTCCATCAACAGATGAATGGATAAAGAAAATATGGTATACACACACAAACACACACTCTCACACACACTGGAATATTATTCAGCCATAATATGAAATGAAGTCTTGCCATTTGTGACAAGGATGGACCTTGAACATTATGCTAAGTGAAAAAAGGCAGACAGAGAAAGACAAATGTATGATTTCATCTATATGTGGAATCTGAAAATAAACTTTTGTTATAATATATAGCGATAAATGTAAACTAGATTTTTTTAAAGGATATTGTATTAGTTAGGGTTTTCCAGAGATACAGACCAGTAGAACATATATACACACACACAGGCATACATATATCTATAGATATAAACATCTATATCGACAAACAGAAAGAGAGATTTAGTTTAAGAAACTGGCTCACTAGACTGTGGAGGCTGACAATTCCAAATCTGCAGGTTAGGCCAGCAGGAAGGAGGCCTAGGGAAGAGTGGATGTTGCACCTCAAGTCTGAATATGGTTTGAAGGCATAACTCTTTCTTCTGGATACCTTAGTTTGCTTTCCTCATAAGGCCTTTAACTGATATGATGAGGCCCACCCAGTAAAGAAGAGTAATCTGCTTTACTCAGAGACTATTGATTTAAATGTTAATCTCATCTTAAAAATAACTTCACAGCAATATCCAGACTGGTGATTGACCAAAAATCTGGGTACCATGGTCTAGTCTAGCTGACTTGTAAAATTAACCGTCACAAATATTTACTATGTATCAAACACCATGGTAAGAAAGGAGGTAGGGAGAAGAGCAAAAAGGCCATTCTCCAAATGAATGGCAGTGTTGAAGGACATTACTACAGCGTGCTAAATGGAGCCAGAGGTGGTATACAGTGTATTAGGACACAGCGGCGGAATGTTACTTAATTCATGAGGGGAGGGGGCAGGATAGATAAGGGAGGCTTCTTTGAGGTGAGTCTTGAGAAACACAATTAGTCTTCACCATCCCCAGTCTCCCCGCGACCCCCACCGCCATCCCCCCACCCCCATCCCGCCACCCACACCCCCACCCCCGCCATTCAGAGCACCAGTCCCACCCCACCCTCTCAGCAGTCCTCAAATTAGCTTCCAGTCAGCCCCGCCGGCCTGGGGAAACCACGGGCAGTCCTCACCCACTGGACAGTGGGGAGATAGCCCCTCTCGTGGGGTGAAACGCATGGGCACTCACTCGTCTCCACTTTACCGATACGTTCCCGTAACATCCACCCAGCAGATGGAACTCCATTCCCAGTCCAAGCATCTTGGCGTCGGGAGCACCACCCTCCCAAGGCCCCTCTGGACTCTGCTACTATCTGGGAAGGTTCCCCAGAGTTGCAGTTTGAGGGTCGGAGCCCTGCCCCGGCGCAGGGCCCGGGAACGTCCCCCTCCTGTTCGCCCGGTGGGTGTGCAGGCCCTCCCCGGGGTCGCCGGGACCCGAAGGCTGGTCAGCCGGGCCTTGGCGCGAGGGAATTCCGGGCCGAGTCCGCTCAGCCTGGCTCCTCTCCCTGCGTGCCCAGGGTCTCGGTCCAGAGATGCCTTCCCGGGGATCCCGGGCGCCACCTAGCGGCAGAGGGGAGACGCCGGTACTCTACAGAAACCATTCCCGGAGCGCCTTCTCAGGCCTCATTCATCGGCCACCCTTGGTTTTCTGTTACTTGACGTTTGAAACAGAAAGTACGGACTTCTCAGGTGACGCTAGTGGTACGGAAAGTGAAAAGTGAAAGTCGCTCAGTCGTGTCCGACTTTCTGCAACCCCGTGGACTAGTCCATGGAATTCTCCAGGCCAGAATACTGGAGTAGATAGTCTTTTCCTTCGCCAGGGGATCTTCCCAACCCAGGGATCGAACGAACTCACGTCTCCGGCCTTGCAGGCGGGTTCTTTCCCAGCTGAGCCACAAGGGGTAAGGAACCCGCCTGCAATGCAGGAGATGCGCGTTCTGAGGGGGAAGTAGCAACCCATTCCAGTCTTTCTGCCTGGAGGAGATCGTGGACAGAGAAGCCCAAGAGGGCTACAGTCCAAGGGGTCGCAGAGCAGAGCACGACGGAGGAACTGAACACACGTACACATAGGGAGTACAACTTGTCTAGAATCAATGCCGTTGTGACTTGAATGTGCTTCTCCATTGGAAAAGTGGGCTTCTGCTCTCCAATTCCCTTGACTGTCACACCCCTAGCCCAGGGGAAGGGCTTTGAAAGCTGCTGCTTGCTAGATCAGAATTTATTAAAAGAAATCTCTTGCTTGCCCCACAAGATCCCAGCTATCCAAATACTGCTAGTAAAGTTTTCCCAAATTGTAAGAAAAGAAAAACTGATAATTAAGCCTTTAAGTCTTGTTGGCGTATTCAGTAATATCCCATTGCCCATTGAGCAGTGATGTTGATGTTCATATAAAATCATGCTTGACAATACTTATTACTAGATTTGGGGATATCACCCACCTGTAAAATCTCTAGAATAATTCTAGGATTTAATCAAATTTTTGCTTTCCCAAGGAAGAACATTGAAAAAAAAAAAAAAGCAATCTCTATTACCAAAATTTTCAAAAGAAAGGGAATTGTAATGCCAACCAAGTAAGTAAGGATATAAATCACAGATCTAAAGACAGGGCTTAAAAGATCAAGGATATCTTTTAAATTTCTCAAATGTTGAAAAACAATCGCATTTAATCATGTTGCATTTCTTTGTCTTTTTTCTGATACAAACAGTTAATCTGGGGGTGGACTGTGCATCAAAAAGTGGAACTCAGAGTGTTCAACCTGTTCCTGAACTGTTTTGTTGATGATTAATGGCCACAATCCACACAGGAATTTTCTCTTAAATGGAAGAGTGCTGTTTTTATTCAATATGAAATGTTAAAAAAAAAAAAACTGAATAAAGCTGAATAATAAAAGCCATGCATCCCAAGCTACAAAGAAAGCTATTAGTAGGAGACCAGTGTTTGACTATTTTCTTTGCTCAGAAAACAGATTGCTGGGCCTTCTGGGCTCAACTCAATGAGCTCACCCTAGGCAAATGCTCACCTGCCAGTGATTCACTGTGTAAATGCTACCACCATTATAGGGGCACAGATATTAATACTGTATTTGATCAGTCTGCACTTTTAAGTCTATTTTATTGGACGATGGTATTTTTTGAATTATTACAGACCCATGTTCAATATAATGCTTCTCAAATCTATGATGAAGTCTTGATCGGAACACATCACATAATTTTAAGAGTTTCCCTGAGTTTATTACCAATTATAACCAACTCCTGAAGGATATGATTTCCAGCAACATCTTGTAGTGATAAGCACAGATTTTTATTCTGTTACATGAAGAGATGAACCTATGTAAAGAAAATAGCCCAGGAGTCCTGATTCAGCCCAGTGTATTTAGGAGATGGGAGTGTTAATCCTAGCTCTAGTAACATGAACTTTGAGACTTCTGTGACCTCAACTGATCCACCCAAGAAAGAATGGTGGCTCAGACTGTAAAGAATCTGTCTGCAATGCAGGAGAATCAGGTTTGATCCCTAGGCCAGGAAGACCCCATGGAGAACAGAATGGCTACCCACTCCATTACTCTTGCCTAGAGAATTTCATTGCCAGAGGAGCCTGGTGGGCTCCAGTCTATGAGAGTTACAAAGAGTGAGACAAGACTAAGCAACTAATACACACACATACACACACACACACACACACACATATACACACACTGTCCTTCCCAGTTCTAAAGTTCTATGATATTATGGTGAATACATTGATGGCCACCAGGCAGTATGAGACAGAGCAATGTGAATGAATGCATACCCAGAGAACAAAGAAGTTATATTAGAATCTTAGTTCTCAAAGAAACCTGTTCAGAAGAATATTACATAATTCTGATAAAGACTGGAGTGTATAATCAGAGTTTATACTTTGGAATTCCACTGAGTCATAGAAGCCTAGTTTTGTGTTTTCAATCTCACTGAAGTTGAGAAGTTAGAAACCATGTAGGAGAGGATCAGAGAATTTGGTGATGAAAGGAAAACAGAAAACACATCTCATCTATTTGTGAAAATGGAATAAAATATGTAAAGTTGGCACAAATGTAAAAGCTAAAGAAGCTCTGGTTTATTTAAAGGAGGCAATTAAAAATAATCAATCAAGAAAAGAGTAACTAATAATTACCAGTCAAACTACAGTACTAAAAGAATATGCAGATAGAAAAAGAGACAAAACAGCCTCACATTTGGCATGAAAGTAGCAAATAAAATTGAAAAGTTAGTCTTCAGAGTTCTCAAGGGCTCACTTGTCAGAAATTTTTATCACAATCCATATTTCTTCATTTCTATGATCAGATATGGTAAAGAATAGATAATTCTCAATCTAGAAATAAAAGGAAACTATACAAAGTAAGAAGCTGCTCTAACTAAAAATAGAGTGACAAGTGAAGAGTTGAAAGGGGAAGAGGAGGGCAAGTGATTTAAAAGGAAGTTTTCTCTAGGGCTGATCCCAACTTTCCCACACTGACCCCCAAACTCAAAAGTTTATTTAGCTTAGATACGATGAAGAAAACTTACACTGTACACTGGCAGCATTATCTGCTCCTCTATTCAACAAAAGTTGAGTAGGAGTGGAAGCTGATGAATGGGAGTTGGAATTTTTAAATTCATTATTTTAAAAATATATGTAATTCTCAGACTTTGAGGGATTATCATAGCTGCTATGAAAGGTGGGTTACATCGCTTTCCCTGGAATTATGTTTTCTTTCTGGGCTTTCCTAGTGGCCCAGAGGGTTAAGAATCTGCCTGCAAAATAAGAGACCTGGAGTCAATCCCTAGGTCAGAAAGATTCCCTGGAGAAGGGAATGGCAACCCACTCCAGTATTCTTGCCTGGAGAATTTCATGGACAGAGGAGCCTGACAGGCTACAGTTCATGGGGTCACAGAGTCAGACATGACTGAGCGACTAACATTTTTGTTTGACAAAGCATTATTAAACAAAATAACTCCTTGCTTTTTTCCAGCTATGCGAATATATTTCAAGACATAAAAATGAAGAATACAAGAAATTAGAGAACCTTGGAAGGCTCAACTCATATTCAGCCAAAAAACTGAGAAAGTCTAAGGGAGGCTGTCCTGAGTTTTGCTGCTATTGTCATGATAAGCCAGTATAAAACAAAACAAAACAAAAAACTATAGCAAAAGAATAAAAACAACCCTTATCTTTGTAGCTCTCTTCATTTGAATTTAACATTGCAGGAATTCAGCAAGGTGTAGGGAGAGGATCCTCGGCCTCAGAAGACTCCACATTTGTATTTGCAACCTAGATGCCCATCAACTGATGAATGGATAAGAAAGCTGTGGTACATATACACAATAGAATATTACTCAGCATTAAAAAAAATTCATTTGAATCAGTTCTACTCAGGTGGACGGAACTGGAGCCTATTATCCAGAGCAAAGTAAGCCAGAAGGAAAACAACAATACAGTATACTAACGCATATATATGGAATTTAGAAAGATGGTAATGAGAACCCTGCATGCGAGACAGCAAAAGGAACACAGATGTATAGAACAGACTCGTGGACTCTGTGGAAGAGGGCAAGGGTGGGATGATATGGGAGAATGGCATTGAAACATGTGAATTATCATATGTGAAATCAATCGCCAGCCCAGGGTTCATGCTCGGGGCTGGTGCACCGGGATGACCCAGGGGGAGGGAATCGGGAGGGAGGAGGGAGGGGGGTTCTGGAGGGGGAGCATGTGTATACCCATGGTGGTTTCATGTCAATGTATGGTAAAACCAACACAATAAAGTAAAGAAAATTAAAAAAAAGAAGAAGAAGAAATCCTGAGTCACTCACCTGACCAGCTGCATAGCCTAGGAAGTCTCTCCACCTCTCTAAACATGACTATGCACTGGGGAAGCAGGGTCAATAATTCTAATCTCACAAGGTTTGGTGATTAAGAGAGCTATTCTATATAAGACATGTGACACACAAATGTTAAAAACCTTAAAATTAAGTTCCTGCTATTATAAGTTATTGACTATTAGCTGTTCAGAGCTCATCATTCAAAGCCCAAACCACACTCCTGGAATATAACTGTGACTATTTAACTCTATGGCTTTGATTAACGTTTTCTTTGGTAGTGAAACTGCAGCACTAATGTGATAAAATCAGCAGCTTCAACTCCAAATAGACTGTCTTAAAAACAAAAACAAAAAACTTTGGCATCTGAGCATGATCAAAGAGTAGAAGGATATAGAATCTTAACTCTCATATTGATTGCTATACTAAAATTTTTCTAAAATTGTATATAAAATTATACGAAACTATAATTATAATACTATAACTCTCATATTGATTGCTGTATTAAAATTTTTCTAAAATTTTATATAAAATTATACTATACTATAACTATAACACTATAATTAACTATACTAAAATTTTTCACAAAAATGATTCTACTAAAAAGTAGAATCAATGACTTCTTCAGTTTGACAAAATATATTTGAAAAAGACAAGTATGTTGGTAGAGAAATGAATGAAGTAGATGAACAGAAAAAAAAACTGTCAATAAACATGAAAAGATTTGATCTCATTAATAATCAAAACAGAAAATTAATACAACAAAGATGTAATTTTTATTTAATATTATTTTGTAAGTTATAACACCCAGAAATGACAAGAGGGGATCAATTAAATTTCATCTTTATACACAGATGAAGTTTCATTTACAAACTTTAGGGAGTACAATTTGACATATTTGCCTCAAGAGTCCTAAAAATGTTTATCATCTTTGCAGTTGTATTCCCACCTCCTCTATATGAAATAATCAGAAAAACAAAATTTTATTTAAAATTTCTTATTGCAGAATTATTATTCACAAAAGTAAAAAATGGAAATAACGTACGTATCTCCAAATCAAAATGTTTAAATAAATTTTGATAATACATATGATGGTGCAATATTCTGTAAATAATATTTAACTAGAGCACTGTGCTCAGTCACTTCAGTTGTGTCCAACTCTTTGCAACCACATAGGCTGTATTCCACCAGGCTCCTCTATCCGTGGGATTTTTCAGGCAAGAACACAGGAGTAGGTAGCCCTGCCCTCCTCCAGGGGACCTTCCCGACCCAGGGATCAAACCCAAGTCTCCTGAGGCTCCTGCTTTGCAGGCAGATTCTTAACCACTGAGCCAAGGCAGAAGCCCATTTAATTAGAGTAGCTTACTACTCTATCAAATGAAAAGTAGAATCATAAAATCAAATGAATAATAAAAGCAAAAAACATATAGGATATGATCTTAATTTACATACATATGCATAGAAATAAGGGTTAGGAGGAAATATATCAAAACATTAATAGTGATTATCTCTGAGGTATCAAACTAAACAATGATAGTTTACATTGTTCACATTTTTCAACACTTATCCCTAATCTCCTATAATGAACACATATTAATGCTGCAGTCAGAAACAACAAGATTTTAACATCACTTTTCACTCTGTTAAAGCACTCAGTTCATCAATAGTCACTGAGGATATCATCGGGATATTTCCAGCCAACTCTTCTGCATACACCTTTAAAAAAACACTGATGCCCACATGTGCACTACCATGTTACTCCATTGCTTATAGCAACTCTACTTTCAAGTTCAAAAATTTAAATTTGTGCTCTGAAAAGAGGCTAGCATATTTGAAAATAAGGCTATCCCTGAAAGTTCAGATACATGAATATCACATAATGACCCCTGGTCTACACTGGAAGCTTACCTGATCTCAAGGATGTAAACCAACAAACTAGCTTAGCTTGATGATCTTTCTACAACATCTCCTCTCATCTTTTGTCTTAGAAGAGGGTCAAAATCAGCAAGCATGGTGGCTTTCCCTGAGTGTGTAGAAGACAATCGAGAAAATGCTGACGGACCACTGGGTGCATGATACTGTATTAAGCAAGGGGTACCTCTAACCTGACTCAGCAAAATAAGGTTTGTTAATGCATTAATGACTCTTTGTATAGTCTGCAGCTGTAAGCAGAATTCTCCATAAGCAAGCTTAATGCTATAGTAAACCAACAAAAAGAGCCGAAGCAGCCCATAAGTGCTCTCTTGAAGGTGATAAATGACCTTTCAAGTTGAACCAAATACTTTAACCTAAAAGAGGAGGTAAGCAATATCACATATGCATAGAAACAAGGGTTAGGAGGAAATATATCAAAACATTAATAGTGATTATCTCTGAGGTATCAAACTAAACGATGATTTTCACATATACATTTTATGATGTTCTGGGACCTGCGGGTTATTTAGATATGTGTTGATTCAGTTCAGTTCAGTTGCTCAGTCATGTCTGACTCTCTGCGACCCCGTGAATCGCAGCACGCCAGGCCTCCCTGTTCATCACCAACTCCCAGAGTTTACCCAAACTCATGTCCATCGAGTTGGTGATGCCATCCAGCCATCTCATCCTCTGTGGTCCCCTTCTCCTGCCTCCAATCCTTCCTAGCATATGTGTTGATTAAATTCCAAATATTTGGGGAATTTCCAGATTGTTTTGTTATTGACTTCTGATTTAAATCATTGGGAATGAAAGGACATCATCTGTACGATTTTAGTTATTTTTAATTTCATTTTTATTTCAGAGTCTAACATGCATCTGACCTGGAGAATGTACACTTGAAAATAATACATACTCCATTGTCAGGTGGAGTGTTCTATAAACGTTATTCAGGTCAAGTTGCTTAATGTTGTTATTCAAATCATCTTTATCTTCACTGATTTTCTGTCTTCTTGTTTTATCAACCACTGAGAGAGGATTGTTAATATTTTCAACTTATATTTGAATTTGGCTATTCTTCTTTTTAGTTTTTGAAATTTTTTCTTCATGTATTTGAAAAGTTTGTTAATGGGTACATTCCCATTAAGATTATTATGTCCTCTTGATGTATATTTATTGTTAGGAAATCTCTTGCTTTATCCATGGTAATATTAATTATTATGACATGTCTTTCTTTATCACTGGTGATATTCTTTGCTATAAAATCTACTCTCTCAAAATTAATACAGATATCCCAGCTATGCTTAATATTTGTATTGTTTATCTCTCTTTTCATTTTGTTACTATTAATATAGTTACTCCAACTTTTTGGTGCTGAATGTCTGCATATTATAGATTTCCTGTCTTCATATTCTTAACTTTTTGTATATATATGTATACCTGCAAACATACATGCATGCATGCTAAGTCACTTCAGTCGTGTCCGACTCTGTGCGACCCTATGGACAGCAGCCCACCAGGCTCCTCTGTCCACAAGATTCTCTAGACTAAAATACTGGAGTGGGTTGCCACTTCCGTCTCCAACATACATACCTATGTGTGTATAAATGGTTTTCTTGAAGAGAACATATGGTTGGGTATTGTTTTACATCTAGTCTTCCATACTTATCTTTTAACTGGAGTGTTTAGAGCATACACACTTAATGTATATATCAATGTGGTTATGTTTAAATCTGTTATCTTTTTATTTTTATATCTCTCCCTTTTTCCTCAATTTTTGCCCTCATTTGATTTAATTGATTGCTAGTAATCTATATTATTTCTAATATTAGTTTATAAGCTACATCTCTGCTTCCTTTTTAGTTATTACTACAAGATTTATAATATGCACCTTTAAATTATCATAGTTAATCTAAGAACCTTATTATCATATTCTTCTATTTCCCTCTTCTTGTCTTTTGTGCTATTAATCTCATATGTTTTACACATTTGAAAGAAGTCAATAAAATTGATAAACCTCCAGCTAAACTGATCAAGGTAAAAAGAAACAAAATCCAAATACTAAATATCAAGAATAAAAGAAGGGACAGCACTACAAACACTATAGGTATTAAAAAGTAGTAAGGAAATACTATGAAAATCTTTATGATAATGATAATATCCAAAGGACAGTTAAAGTCCAGCTGTTTTAACAAAGTCAACTTTCTTCTATGCGCAAAAAAGCAACACTTTTTAATATAATAAAGCTAATATTTATAGAGAACAGCTATATCAGAGAAAGATTTTAAAAGGGAGAGAAGTTCGTTCAACTATGCATTTATTATTCTTTAAAGAATCTTCTGCTAGTCATATAATTATTCCTTATTCAGTGTTTCAAATTTAGAGTGTATGGGCTATTTCCTGGAAATACACATTTCCAGGAATTTGGAATTTGAGTGCCAATGCAAGAGATGCAGGAGACGTGGGTTCAATCCCTGGGTCAGGAAGATCTCCTAAAGGAATGCCAACCACTCCAGTATTTTTGCCTGGAAAATCCCATGGACAGAGGAGCCTGATGAGCTACAGTCCATGGGTTCACACAGAGCTGGACATGACTGAGTGACTAAACACACATGCGGTCTCCCTATGATTTTAGAGAGGTAACGCTTCACAATGCAGATCTTTACCCTTGAACAGCAATAAGGGAAATAGAAAGAAGAAAGAAAAATAACATTTCTAGAGGATCAGGCCAGGAAAATATCATGGGATGAAGCTAGGAGATGTGATGAATTAATATTCTTTAATATATTTTGGCTCTGTTTTAAAACAATCTGGTTCCTGAAAACTGTTAATCTGGATTACCACCCTCTGAGTTAACATCTCTAAACGAAGCATGCGTTTATGAAACTAGACATTTTGCATTAAAATGATCATTGTCCAGATCCTGATGGATTAGATTTTCTTTTCTAGTCTGGTTTTTGACCAGAGTATTAATTCAATCATGGCACTGAATGAAAAATTTACAGGGAGCTTAATGAACATACAGAGATGTGGCATCTATCTCTGTCATTTTACCTTAGCATGAGACAAAAATGATAAAACAAATTAGAAGGAAATATATGTGTTTTACTTACAAAATTAGAGCAACCTAATCATTTTCTCGATGTGAAAAGTTTAATGAAAAAGTAGATTGATCTAATTTGGGATGCTTAAGTCACTGACACATTTAAATTGCTTTAAAAAAAAATAATAAGCCAAGCTCCTGAGTCATACTGAATGATTCAGCCATGAATTCTTGAGGGGATTAATTTAAAACAATTCCAAAGAAACAGTATCTTCATATACCTACTCTAAATAAGAAGAAGAAGAAAACAACGGAAGAGGGAAGTTATTGTAGAGGAGAAAAAGGGAAGCATCAGGACAGAAGAGAATCTTGTTGGTCGATCAGAGCAGGTGAATTCAAGAGCCACGTGATAAGCAAAAAGAGTGAAAAATAATGGAGGGCTGGCTTCTGTGGAAGTAAAAGTCTTCCTTGTCTCTTTCACACTCCTACTCACCTCCTCTCTCTCTGTGTTACTTTTTGCTGGATCCCTAAATGCAAAGGAGCAGTGATCATTATTGTTCAGGTCCCAGGGAATTAAAAGGCCCACATGCTTCAGGGATCCAGTTTTCGAAGAACATGAAAGGCACAGAGCTCTTGGTCATGGGCCTGTCTCCTACTTCTTTTCCCGCAAGCGTGGGAAGGGAAGCATCCACTTTATCATAGAACACAACCAGCCACCCTTCTCCAGACTCTGCCTCTCTCCTACTTAGCAGCCATGCCTGAGACAATGGCCTGGAACTCCCGTCAGAGCTGCCATGAAGGCTGAACTACTACGAGCTACTGAAGATGGAGAGCCCCCACTCTGGCACTCTGGCTCCATCCAAAAACTGCAAGACCCTCTGATGGTGTCGTAGTGTCAGGATCTAGGGTTCTGACTTATCCCAAACCCCCTTTCTTTATCCTAGGTTATTTAATTTTTTAAAGTTAAGAAAAAGGGAGGATATTAGAGTTCCACCAGACAATTCGAGGCCAAAGTACCAGGTGACAAAGAAAGTTACTTTGACTTATTTTCCATTTTCTACATGCCCCCCTTAGTAACTCACCTTAGACTAGAGGAGACCCACAGCTGAACCGAGACAGTATTCAGGTACTCCTAAGTCTGTTAGCAAAGGTGGAGTTTCTTTTTATTATTATTATTAATATTAAAACTACTTTTTAATAGCTTTATTGAAATAAAATAATATTCCATACAATTTGCCTATCTAAAGTATATAATTTGATAGCTTTAGTACATTCATATACTTGTGCATTCATCTGGAATTTCTATATCACTTATGAACATATTCCAATATTATCCCAATTTCTTAAACAACATAAAGATAAATCTTGAGATTTTTTACTATTAGCTGTGAAAATTTTTTTAATATGAAGTCATAAGCAATCAAAAAATCCAAAACCACCACACAGATATAAATGTTAAAGAATGATAGATAATACACACTCTATTCTTAAACCTTTTCCTTTTTGTCCTGTTTAGTTCTGTTTTCTATTTGTATTTGAAAATTAATCCTGTTGTTTGATTATTTATTAAAATAAACTATTTACATACAAACATATCTGTTTGAGCTAACTAATGATTCATGCCCACAGCTGATCCTTTATAGGATACTTCTCCCCTACATGTCTCAAAATTAAGCCAATACTAATTATTTGGTAGCAGGTCAAGACTTGGCAAGAGCAGGAACTACACAGCCTCTGGATGATATTTATGTATCCCTGACCCTCTCCTGAAGGACTTGAAATCACTCTCTTAAAAACATGTTCTGTAACCTCAAACTGTGTCAGGTTATTAAGTCCTATGTGACTCTATTCATTCTCTTCTCTCCTTAACTTTTTCTTATTTACAATAAGAGATGCAGGTTCTGCCAAGAAAAATACAAGCTTGATCTCAGCTACCGCCTAGAGTTCTTTCCAAAGGAGAATACAGTTGGCCTCCTCATGCATAGGTTCCACACTGGTGGATGCAACCAACCCCCTCCAGAAAGCTCCAAAACGCAAAAACCGAATTTGCCATGTGTTGGTGGGCTTCCTCAATGGCGCTAATGGTAAGAACCTACTTAGCAATGCGGGAGACATGAGACGCAGGTTCAGTCCCTGAGTTGGGAAGATCTGCTGGACGAGGGCATGGTGACCCACTCCAGTATTCTTGCCTGGGAAGTCCCCATGAATAGAGAAGCCTGGCAGGCCCATAGGGTTGCTAAGAGATGGACAGGACTAAAGCAATTTAGCATGCAAGCACAGCAACTCTGTACACAGTTTTTACATTGTACTTACAACTATTTACATAGTGTCTACATTGTATTAGTTAATATAAGTAATCTAGAGATGATTTAAAGTATATGGGAGGATGTACATAGATTACATGCAAATACCACACAGTTGTATGTAAGGGACTTGAGCATCCTCAAATTTCTGTATTCCAGGGTAGAACCAGTCCCCTTGTACTCTAAAGAATGGATTTGAAAGTAACAATCACATTTAAAAAAACATAACCTTGGGAAAAACCAACTTCTTTCACATAGTAATAAATCATTCACAGAGTCTAGAGAGTACTTCTTTTTCACATACCCTTTCATGTTAAGGTACTCTTTCCCATAAGTTAGGAAAGTCTGGGTATCCATAACTGTTGACTAAGCTGTGGAGACATAGAAGTGACCTATTCAGAGATACATATGGAGATGGCAGCAGAACAAGAACAGAAGTTTTAAGAGACAAGGACAGGAAAATAGGTGCATTTTCTAATGCAAAAGCTTGGAATTCATATATTTGAAGCAGTTCATCTCACTACAATTTTTTGGGGGGTTAGATTGCCAAATAAAAGTACAGAATGCTGAGCTAAATTGGTATTAGACAGCAATTAATTTTTAATATATGTATGTCCCATGTCATATTTGTAACATACTAAAAACTTATTTGCTGTTTATCTGAAATTCAGTTTAACTGGACATGCTATGATTTGCTAAGTATGTGACTATTTAATGTGGCTTTTAAAATTATCTGTAAATGCCTTTGGCTCTGGATTTTTAAGCTTCAGGTTAGTCTTACCCACAAAACTCCAGACTCAATACAACCAACTGCTCACTTGACATCTCCACTCAGTGCTTAACAGACATTTAAAACTCAACATACCCAATACCAAGCTCCAACTCTCTGCCTCCATGCCTCGGTCCTCCCCAGACTGCTCCTGCAGTTTGCCTCACCCCTCTTAATGGTCTCTTCTATTGCTTAGGTCAAAACTGAGTATCATCCTTTGCTCCTCTCATGCTCTCACACCTCAAATACTTCATTTTTGCATCCCTGTAGTAAAACAGAGGAACTCTCAGTGGGTTCAGGCAATAGAGACAATGAAGAAATATGCCCCCAAGTACTCCTGCACAGAGTTGCTTCTAGTCCAAAGAAGTCTCTTTCTCAGAACCACGGAGCTCTTGCTACATTTGTGTCAGTCAACCAATAAATGACTGTCCTTAAGGAAAGGCAAAGGTGACATCTTTTGCATGATGAACCGGTCAGTCCAAGGCTTTCACTTTCAGCGCAGCTTAAAATGTATAGTAGGAACTGCTAACTGCTGTTAAGTGGGAAAATAAGACAAAACTCATTACCTGAAACCTCCACTCCCACTTGAGTTATTAAATGAAAGTTATCTTTTCACTTTTAGAGTAACCTAGCCTTCTATAGGCCTAATAATCCTTTCCAACTAGAAGACAAAGGACTTTCATGAAATAAGTAGATAGACAGTGAGTTAATCTGTATAATATCCAAGTCCAGCTTCAAATTTGAGCATTCCAGGACATCTTCTGGCAATTTTTTGTTTAGTACACATGATAAATGTTGTGACATCATGTTAGGTCTTCCTTATCAAACACCAATGAACACAGAAGCTAGATAGAGCACCTCAGAGCAACTTGATTTTTTTAGCCAGTCCAGACCAATAAACATTTTCTCTAAGTTTCTACCAGATCAGCAGTTACCCTGTGAGATTCTCAACAAGGAGCAATGATTTCTACTCTGCTGTCAAGGCTTAACGTGCCTAGGCTGCTAGAGATGCTGGAGGAGAACAGCCAAAGCAAAAAGGGTTTATTGGTTCATCAATATTTTCAGATATTTCAGGTCCTAGGCCCAGTGCTCAGCAGAGTCAAATTGGAAAGTGGTGTTTTCTGTCATGCAGTTTTGCTACGTCACTGTGTCAACAGCAACTTCTCATATAACATGTCAATCATGGCATGTATGTTTTCAAAAGATGGTAAACGTGATTAACAATGCAATTTGTAACTGACTAGGTCAAAACTAATGAAGGTAATCACATGAGAAAAACAATTTAAAAGATGAAATAAATTACCTTGAATCCCTCTATCAAATAATCAAAGATTTTTATAAAAACAAGAGTCAAAAATGCAATGCACCATCTACATTTTTCCTGTGGAACACAAAGAGAAGTAAAGCTTCTTAAAGAGATTTGAAAATGATTTCATTCCACATAGAAAAGTTCACTGCAGAAGTTCGATTTTGATAAGTACTTTTCTACTATATTGCCACATTATCTCCACATCAAGCATTTTCCATAGCCTTTGCCCAATAGCTCAGTTGGTAAAGAATCTGCCAGCAATTCAGGAGATCCCAGTTCAATTCCTGGGTCAGGAAGATCCCCTGGAGAAGGGATAGGCTACCCACTCCAGTATTCTTGGGACTTTTTTGGTGGCTCAGCTGGTAAAGAATCTGCCTGCAATGTGGGAGACCTGGGTTCGATCCGTGGGTTGGGAAGATTCCCTGGAGTAAGGGAAAAGCTACCCACTCTAGTATTCTGTCCATGGGGTCACAAAGAGTTGAACACGACTAAGCAACTTCCACTTCTTTTTTTCAAATTTTCAAGAAACAATCAAATTTGAAGGGACAATCTATTTTCTTTGTTTTTTGCACATTTTAATTTCAAAAGCTTCCTTGCCTTTTTGAGAACATAGCAGGGCATATTTTCCTATGTTGCTATGTCTAGTGTTTCTAAACACTGAAATTTTCTAAAGATTGTGCCACATAATAAAATAAACCTTTCAGGCTAGATTAAAAAATAATTGAGCTGACTGTTTAAACGTCTGCAACAAAACTATTAGTTCCCTGAAATTAAAAAAAAAAAAAAAAGGTGTACAGATAGCCTTCAGAGGCAACTTCAGAGGTGCCCAGTCAAAACTATGATCTCCAGCAGACTGTGTATGTGTGTAAGTGTGTAAATTCAATTAAATCATCAAGAGCACTTTGAATACTCCAAGTTAGTGGAGTTTCTGCCCATTTCTTATAAAGACTTTCCATAGCCATTTTTCTTCCCATTGACGAATTTACTGACTCTGAACACAAATGTTTCCCTTTGTCACATCATTTTCCTGCTAAGTCTCTGGGTAACTGCTCTCCTAAGAGGCTGGCCTTCTCAAAGATAACTGAAATGTTTTAATCCTCATATTGCATCAACTGACCACTTTCAGCAATTCAATTCTCATTTGAATACAGTGTTTGGTAAGTCTCTCAGACCATCTGAAACACTGACTCTGCATGTGACAGCAGTCGTACTATTCAAAACATTCTCCCCAATATGTCGCTAAGAGGAAAACTGCCCACCCTGGAGCATAGTTATTAATGTCAAACAGACTGTCATCTAAGAAAACAAAAATGCATCAGAATCATCTTTGGACAAAGTACAGCCCAACGGAAAAACACTGTAGTTTTGGTGCGCAAATACCTTAAATGTCTTTTTGGAATATTTAAAGAATGAGTTAGCAAGGAATCTGCTCCTGGTCTCTCTCCACAACCCAGAATAACGTTATAATGAAAAGAGTTTTCGAGTTAAAAGGTTTTTCATCATAGCACACTATAATTTTACTAAAAGATGCATTTGCCCCAGTTTCTAGTAAACATTATAAAGAAATGTTTAATTTCTAGCTTGGGCGGAGGGTTCTATTTAGCCTATCAAAGCACAGACCTGTTATAAACGCTGGGATTCTTGCCAGAACATTTTTTCCCCTGCAACTTTTAGTTAAGATCATACCTCGAAAGCACTGTGCCTTGCAAACCATGCAGATTTAAGCTCCCACTCCCACCTACGGAGCTTGGTACCAGCGGCTTTTGAGGTAACCCTCATCTCTTAAAACTCAGACTGAATTGCCACCACCCTTCCCTACCCTCCCACCACCGTCTCCTCATCCTTGCTCAGCTCTCCGGAGCATCCCTAAAGCCCCAGCAGAGTGAACTCAGGGTGTCACCCAACTCCGAGCCCTGCGCACACCCACAAACACTCTCCTACTCCCTCCGCTGCAAACTGCCCCCCAATCTGTCACTCAGCTCCCCCCTAACCCCATACCCTCCACGTCCCTGTAGCTTTTTCCCTCTTCCTGGTGGCTGCATCCTCGACACACCTGTCTACCCCGCTATCAGACGTCAGATGCCCACGCTGCGCCCTATCCCACGCCCCTCTCAATCCAACTGGCGCTACCCACCCCTCCCCGAGGAAGGTCATTTCTCTCGGAGCACCTTCTTCCCCCATCCGTCGCCCACCCGCAAACAGCCCCCGACTTCCACCCTCGCGGGCTCGGAGAAAAGGGAGCCTGTGGTACCTGCGGAGAGTGCGGCGGCGGCGGCGAGCAGCAGGAGAGCCTGGCGGAGCGCGGCGCGGAGCGCTCGGGTCATGGCCACAGGGCGCCGCGCCCGGGCTGCGAGGCCCGGGAGAGGAGCGGCCGGGGCAGCGCGGGCCGCTTCGAAGTTCCCGGGCGCGGGGAGGAAGCGCAGCCCGGCACCCCCTTGGAAGCAGCGTGCGCTCGGCTCTGAGCAGCGCCGGCGTCCGCCTCCCCTGCCTCCCCAGCCCCCGCCCCCCGCGGCTGGCCGTGCGCGGGGCTCCAGCCACTGGCCCCGCGGCGGGGCCGGCAGGGGCGGGGGCTGGGGGGCGACGGAGCCCGCCCCTGCCGCGCCTCCGCCCCTCGGCTCTCCGGCGGCCGCCCGGGGCCCGGCGCTGCCCAGCAGGCGGGCAAAGGCGGCTCGTGGGAGAGGCAGGGAGATCGCCCAGAGGCGGGGCGGGGATGGGTAGGGAGCTGAATTAGAAAGACAGTGGGGTGGCGCGGAGTCCCCAGGACTGGGTACGCTGAGAAGCGGGTCGGGACAGGCGGGAAAGCCCTCCTGAGACTCTGGGAAAACTTAAACCCTGCAGCAGTTGCCTCCTGGTGGCTCCGCTTTGTAGTCTCCCACTGTAGATCCACGCGTCCAAGTCTCTTGACACGCGCTGGCCGTCGGTGCCCTCAAGGTTTTCTCTCTTGGTCGAGCCCTCAAACACCCAGGCCCCACGCTCCGCCACGTCCTGGCTGTGCGCGCCTCTGTGGAAGGGCGCCCTCTGTGTCCAGCTCTGGAAAGAATCAGTTGCCCCTCTGCCTGGGTTCCCTGTAGCTGTGGTTTGACAAATTTCTTCTCTGATCCGGTGCCTTCAAGCAACCCTTCCCTCTAGCAACCCACCCTTCTATCAGTGGCGACCGAAGGCTGACTACCTGCGCCAGGCTATGCGGTCGTCTGCAGTGTGAAACCCAGTCCTCCGGAAGATATTTTAGCAATTACAGTTTTAGTAATTGAAACACTGAGGAGCAGAAGGGAATTATACACAAGATTTAAGGAGAGGTTGAAGAATGATATAAAGTAATATATTAGAAACTTGTTTTAGTATTGTTTAAATCCCTGGGGCTTATCAAATGAGTGTGTTTCCCATGTGGATTGTGTTTGCAAGTATAAGTAAGGGCAGTCTTACCAATTAATAATTAGCCTAAATTCAATCCACGTATTTAGCCTGCCCATTACAGTGAGTAGGATTTTTCTTTTAATTTTTATCAGAGTATAGTTGATTTATAATGCTATGTTAGTTTCAGGTGTACAGCAAAGTAAATCAATTATACATATACACATATCCACTCTTTTTAAAACTTCTTTCCCATATAGGCCTTAAGACACTATTGAGTAGCATTTCTTGTGCTATACCGTAGGTCCTTATTGCTGTTGTTCAGTCACCCAGTCCTTTCTGATTCTTTGTGACCCCATGGACTGCAGGACTGCCAGGCTTCCCTGTCCATCACCAACTCCCAGAACATGCTCAAATTCATGTCCATCAAGTCCATGATGCCGTCCAACCATCTCGTCCTCTGTCGTCCCCTTCTCTTCCTGCCTTCAATCATTCCCAGCATCAGGGTCTTTTCTGCAAGTTGACTCTTTGCATCAAGTGAACAAGGTATTGGCCTGAAGCTTCAGCTTCAGCATCGGTCCTTATTAGTTATCTCTTTTATATATAGTAGGGTATATATGTCAGTCTGAATGGAATTATTTTAAACTGAAAAACACAAAAAGCCAAGAATCCAGTACTGGTGTTATTGCTGCTGTTAGGTGGCTCTTTGAAGAATGGTTGTCATATAATTAATTGCTTTAGAGTAAGAAATATTACTTGCTTCTTCATCTAGTTTAGTGCTAAATAATGTATGTCCTTTCTGAAGTCTATGGAAGACTTCATAGATGAAGTCTTCATAGATGAAGGTGAAATGATGTATACAATTGACTTAATTGAAGAAACCACAGTATTAGAGGTGGGATGTTGGTCGGACTTTGCATGATAATGACAGTCTTGAGGATCTCACCCAGCCCAAACACCTCCACCACTTTGCATGAATCAAAACACCCATAAGCATAAAATAACTTTGTTCTCCTTTCACTCTGGATCCAAGTAAACAAAAAAAAAAAAATGGAGATGTGGGACAAGCCTGAGCCCTTCCAGACACCCACAAAACAGATGCTTTTTTGAGAAAAGACAAGAAAATGCTAGGACACATTATATTTCGGCTGACTTGGCTTGCTCATTATTTGCTAACTATACCCTAGATTGGAATCTACCATTGGATCATGAGACCTGGAGCCTAAAGAGTGGGGCCTGTCTCCTCAAAAGTAAATGGAACTTCTTTCCCCCCTATTTCTCAAAACTACAACAGGATTAATAAGGGTAGTGAATGTGAACATCCTGTCAAACCTTAAGGCATTACACTAATGTCAGATATTTACCCTGCACATAGTTAGTCTCTTAAATACAGTAGGCAGTGTCCCTGCAAGTTGGAAAGCTCTCATCTTCTAAGAAAGCAATGTTATTATCCTAAGAAGTCTGATATTGAATAACGTCAATATTTTAAACAAACTCATCACTTTCCTCTTAGCCTAATGGTGCATTGTCCACTGTGATATCTGTGGACACCTGTGAATAGTGAGCACTGAACAAGTGCTGTAAGTATAAAATGCATGCTGGATTTCAAAGACTTGCTATGAAATAAGAATATAAAATGTATCAGTAATAATTTTTATATTATTTACATTTTGAAATGATAATATTTTTGCTACATTGGGTTAAATAAAATATATCACTAAAATTAATTTCACCTATTGCTTATTACTTTTTAATACAGCTATTAGAAAATTTTAAATTAAATACGTGGCTCACATTCTGTCTCTATTGGACAGTGCTGGTCTAATGAATCCTCTTCAAATGGCAAAAGATCATTACATTTGTTTTGACTTAAGCACAGTATACAAAAGCCAAGACTTGTTAGTTACCTTGCCAGTCAACATGTGGCCAGCCAGTGAAGAAAGCAGGAACTCTTGAATTCTTGGTGCAACATTCTATGATACAACAACAACAACAAAAATTTTTTTTAAATCTAAATACCTTAGTTTACAGGATTATTTTACATTACAGCTTCAAATTCCATTTTCCTCTATCCTAAGTGCAATTCTTCTTCCAACATCAGTACTATGGCCGGTTTGAAGTAAAGTGTTAACCACTCTCCAAATATTGAATTCCAATGGCTTGCCAAGTAAATATTTAGGCAACTGTAAAAATATTAGGCAACTGTAAATACTTTTGATATGCTTTAAGAAAAGAGTTTCACCCTTATAATGTGTCCCAATTTTTACTTAAAAGAGTGTACTTTATTTGTATATGCACATAAACACACCTATGGAAATTAATCTAGTTTTAATGCAATATCTTTTAAAATGAGCTATTATTCAAAAAGAGTATTATTAAGAAAATACTCTTTGGAGTGACTTGCTATTTAATATAAACAGCACAAATGCATTGTTCAAGATGTGATATAATATAGTACATCTTTCACATTTTTGTATGTAACAGAAAAAAATTTACACGTGAACTTTTTCTTTAATTTCACTGGAAAAAAATTTACATGCAAATATGTTTCTCAAGATTTAACCATCTCCCCACCCTTAATCATCTATTTGTACATATTCATTACCATAGCAACATTATATCATGACTCTTGGATTCTCATCATCGAAGAAAAACAAAAACAACAAATAATTGAGAAGTTCATAACCCATCGGCAAAACAGACTTTGGGTGAGTAAATCTTATATAACCAATGGAAGCAGATACAAATTGTAAAGATTTGATATATTTGCAGAATAACATTCAGAATTAATAAGGCAAATAAATGTGTAATAACAGAACTTTGAAAATGACTACTGGTTGAGTGTGGTTGTTTAGGTTTGTTTTTTTTTTTATCTTACAGGTTTCTTTATTATTATCCTTTCCAGAATCATGAATGCCATGCATCTTAATTTCTCATTTCATCTTGGAACATGAACTTGTCATTGAACAAGCATATGGTGAGGAGGCTTGCTATGATAATTTGTTATATACTGTCAAGGTCTAATCTTTTCTCATTTTTACTGCATTTTTCCTTCCCTAAACTCACATTCTCTCTAAAGAAGTGCATGAGACACTCATCTCCACTCATCTCATCCCTTAATCCCAAAAATCTTTGCATTGGAGAATCCTGATTTCATTTCAGTTCTTCTCCTTCTCTTTCATCTGTTGTTGATTCTATTCCATGAAAATGGTCATGTGTTTTAGGACCTTTGTTGAGATGCTACAATATGTACCTTCCAAGTGTATACCTCATGGGACAGCTTGGGTCTCATAAAAAAGAAAAATAATGACTCCCCTCTGTGGACATGGATAATAGGGGAATATCAAACAATTTCTTACCTCAACTGCCACAAATAAAAGCTTAAAGTCTTTTTTAAGATTCACATTATGTGTTTTAATCACCTTCCAAAATGGCTGTACCCCTTCGTTGATTTTCATATGCTGTTAATACTATTAATAAAGAAGGTCTTTCAACAAACTCAAACTTTGTTTTCTCTTCTGCTGACTAATGTCAATGTGCTGAGCTGATTAGCTGCATTCAGTACAGGCTCTATCTGTAAAAGGCAGGTCAGAGATCCAGTTCCAAGTAAGCAAGCCACCACTATTTGGATCATTTCCTTAGAGTGGGCCTATAATTATACTCTACCAAAGTGAGGTCACAAGGAAATAGGAGAGTTAGATGACTCAGTACAAATCTACCCTTTCCTAAGTAAATGACTCAAAGAGGACAGATATTTTTAACCCCAGACAAATAACCTGTTTTTTGTCCCCCTTATCACTTTCCTGTATCATCTTTTATATTCAATTAATCAGCAGTTTCTGTGGATTCTAACTTTTATTAAAAAAATCTCATATTTTTTTCACGTCTTTCCATCTCACAACGACCATCTGACCTCAGGTCATCATCTCCTTTAGCTTGAAATGTCAAAAATGCCTCCTCACTGGTCTGCCTTCCTTGAAGTTCACTCCTCTGCAATCTATTCTCATGGACTCATCAGTCAGAGGGATCTTTTTATAGCACAAATGTGATCATGTAACTGGGCTTCCCTAGTAGCTCAGTTGGTAAAGAATCTGCGATCATGTGACTGAGCGCTACCTGAGGCATACTGCTAGTTCTAATACTGGTAGTTCTGCCACTAGCAGCAGAAATTAACTTGGCACATAGTGAGCACTGAATAAATACTTATCGAAAGAGTAAGTAAATGACATTTTCGACCCTCAACTGTATTGCCCCAAACCTGCTTTTCCAAGTGTATGTCCATTTTCCTCCCTGCTCCCTACACACTAGCACTCTGTTGAATGAATGACTTAGCTCAATGACAGCAGGGTTTTCACAGCTAAAGATCTGCCCCTTTGTATTCACATTGCAAAACCAGAGACTGTAGTTTGGGTAAGTACTGATAATGAGAGGGAATACTAAAACTGAGCAAGTAAACCTTAAAAGGGACCAAAGAATGTTCACTAAGGAACTCTCTGGCTTGGAGGTGAAGTCATCCCAGTAAAAGAAATCTGAGCTCTATATCAGGCAAGGTTTTAGTTGCAAATAAAAGAAATCTACCTTAATAAGTTTAAGCAGGAATTATATTTACTAGAGAATACTAAGCAGATCATAATTTCTCTAGAAAAGCCCGTGAACTAAGCTTGGAAATTATACAGACAGGGACAGTATGCCAGTCCCGCTACTCTACTGGCCTTTGAGATGCTCTGCCTTGTGTCCCAGTGGGCACAGAAAGTGTATCTGGCACCATCAACACCCTGAGGCTGGACAGAGGATGATTCTGCTAGGATCACTCCTGCTGCTACATTTGAACACTAACTGTGGCTTTCTTCACTCTAACTGTAGCTTCATGGAAGGCTTGGGAACCAAGCATCCGGCTTTTATAGTAAGGGATAAGGATGCATAAGGTAGAGAAATCCCTCCAAATAAGATGAATGTTTAAAGGTGGTCCAAAAGGAATGGCGAGCTGGGAATCAGAAGCCTGAGATTCTAATCACACTTCCAGAATTCCGACAAGTTATTTAATCTTTACAAAGTTAGAACCAGGAATTAATGTTTCAGACCTATGTAAACCCTATTTGGCCACAACTTTACCACATTTTATATTCTTCATCTATAAAATGGGGAACTATATCTCCAAGGTTTATTTTGTGAATGGAATACTTAAGATTATTATGCAAATATGTGTTAATAGTTCTATTGTCACAAACTGGGAATAATAATATTTCCCCAAGCAAGAAATCTTTGATAATGAGATAAAAATTACACGGAAGTCTTTTTGAATTTTTTAAAAAGTTGGACAAATACAAGGAATAGAATTTTAATCACTTTTGTGAGAAGGAAATAAATACTTAATGTAATTAAAATTATAAGGATTTAGTATTGTTGGTGGTGAAATTCTTGAGAAAGTATTGGATGTTTGCTTTCCTATTTCTGTTATGATAATAAAGTCTATGTACAAATATTGGTTGCCATGCTAACAAATGAAAGGGCCCACATGATTGTGTTTGTTCCTTTCTATTTGCCTGTTTATCTGTCTGGCAGGGCCTTGCTTCTCCATGTTTTTCAAAACAAAATGTTTTGAAACATATAAATTATCATATGTGAAATCAATCGCAAGCCCAGGTTTGATGCTTGATATAGGGTGCTCAGGGCTGGTGCACTGGGATGACCCAGAGAGATGGAATCAGGAGGGAAGTGAGAGGGGGGTTCTGGAAGGGGAACACATTTATACCCATGGTGGATTCATGTCAATGTATGGCAAAATCAACACAATAATGTAAAGAAAATAAAATAAAAAAATAACAAATAATAAAATGAACAAAATTTTAATAATAAATAAATTTTTTTAAAAAGTAAAACATAAAATGCACAAGATAAAAAAGATTGCAAAGGACAAAAGTCCTAAAAATAGTTATCAAAATATTCACTTTCTCTCCCCTAAAAGTAGGATTCTTGTTCCTAAACTCAAAAGTTAAGGATTCTTCTAAAACCTGAAAGGGCAAGAAACCAAAAACAACCATAGAAAGCTTTATTGCCCAAAGCTCCAGAGAAACAAATTTGAGAGTGATGTGAAGGATGCTGAGAGATACCCCAAAAAATCAAAACTCAGTTACTTCCTATTGGATTATCTGTGATGCAAAGCTTTTACTATCCAGCTGCCAAGTAGGGTACTTGTCTTGTGACTGGGGCCCCACATGTGTTCTGCTCTTAGAAGTTCATAATGTCGTTATCAAACCACTCATTTCCTTTGAGGTGACTCCTACATTAGGATTATCAACTACATAGTAAATCATGACATGTTGGAAAATGGGTACATTATTTTCTTGGTATGCCCCTTCTCCTTATCTGTTGTACAGAGATATAACATATACTGATACTTCTATTTATGGATTCTCTGGGGATCAAATCCTTAAGAAACACTTGTGGTTGAAGAAAAGTCACCCACTACTTGATCCATCACTGAAAACCAAGTTGGCTTATAGTTTATCACTGCCCACTCTTGCAAAAGGACTCATATCCAGTTGAAAGTGAATTAGCCTCACTTCAAGAAAAGAGGCCAAGTAAGCCCAGCTTGTCTTTCATATTTCTAGCCTGTCTTATTCCCTACCCTTTTGGCCCCTGTCCTCTACGAAGGGCTCCTAATCTCCCACCCATTCAAACAAGAAAGTTTCTGAAATTGTACTGTTATTGGTCAACAAATTATATTTCAGAAAGAACAAAATTCTATCAGTCTAGTACAATAGCTGAATATTTGTATATCGTGCCTTCATGGGTGTTTTTTTTTTTTAAGAAATGAACTTTTTATCTTACATGACTTTCAGAAAACAGCAATGATTATGGGGAAAATTTGAGGACCTATGGAGAAACTTACTAGAAAAAGACTCTAATGATATCCTTCAATTAAAAAATAAATTAATTAAAATAAATAAACAAAATTTAAAAATAAATAAAGAGTCCAGAATCTTGCTCAATAACTCAAGTCTAATACCTTCCAAGCTTTCAATAGAGAGAATATTGTCCTGTGGTGAAGAGGTAAATGGATAAACAACTTAATAGTCAACTCTGCTACTACCACATGGGCCCAGAGAGTGGGGACATGAGGACCTAAATAGAAGAAAATGTTCACCTGTAATAAATCAGCTTAATGTGGAACACGACTGTTCTCTAAATTCCTAGTACTAGAGTTGACCCAGGGATGCAAGAGAGAATCAAACTCCACTTTAAGCTCTGATATAATAAATAGGGAAACCAAAACAGAAAGGAGGATACATCCAGGCAACATAGTTAATAAAACATTGGTTGTTCATGTTTTATCTCGTGGTCTCCTAGAGAGGCATTTCCCATCTGAGCTCCAGATTGATTTCCCTGTGGCCTGTCCCGCAGAGTCCACCTTATTTAGGGGGAGGCTGACTCCAGAGAGCAACAGACATTCCCTCTTGCCTTTCTAAAGCCCACCTTCTAGATGTTGCTTCTTTTCTGAGAATGCTCCTCTTCTCCACATCATCGACTCCAGGACTATCCACCTCTTTAAAATGACACCCTTCCTTTTCCCCCAGCTACACAGATGTGGCCTTACCGCTTCACAGAAGAACCCTACCAGAACCCAAAGCGCTAAAAGAGACACACATAGATGCACACACACACACACAGAGTAGCAAGGGACCCAGTTCAGTACAGCACCAGACGTATCTGTGAATTACTGATAGGTCTGAAATCAAAAGCATCAAATGTGAGTTTTGCTGAAGAGAGTGGCCTGTCCCATTACCCTGAAGCAGCAATCTCTTAAGAGACCTAGCCCAGAGGGAGGCGGTGAAGTTGACAACCCTTTGTCATCTGTTTCTTCAAGGTCTGGGAAGACATATTAGCAAATTTTTATGTCCTTAAAGTGAAAGTGAAAGTAGCTCAGTTGTGTCTGACTCTTTGTGACCCCATGGACTATACAGTCATGGAAATCTCCAGGCCAGAATACTGGAGTGGTTACCTTTGCCTTCTCCAGGGCATCTTCCCAACCCAGGGATCGAACCCAGGACTCTCACATTGCAGGCAGATTCTTTACCAGCTGAGCCACAAGGGAAGATGAATCAAATAGAGAACAGGATTTTTCATACTCTTTCATAAATCTCAAAGGTCAAAGTATCTAATAGCACATGGCATAGAAACAAATGGAAAACTTGCTATGGTTTATCATAACTTAATTAAGACGGCTCCCACAAAGCCCTAAAGTTTCACTTTAGTTTTAAGTTTTATGGGAAATTAATACATCTTCAGTGTGCATATCAAAGCACTCCTGCTAAGAGCCTTTCTTCATTCATTCCATAAATGGAGTGGCCATAATGTGATGCAAATGGTTTCTTGACACTTGAGTCAAATAGACCTAGATCCCAACATCTCTTTCTTCTTTTAACAAAAGTCTAAATAATTTGGCATAATTGTTCATAAATATTTATTGAATGCATATAACATAAAAGGTATTATCCATAGTCAGAAGATGAATTTGGTCCTATTGTTTCCAAAATGTGAACTTACTTTGTTGAGACCTTTGAATTATTGCCATCTCTGTCATTTGTAACTTTGGTCAACTTATCCTCAGGGTCTCCATTCTTGTCTCATGAATTCTCACTGGCAATTGTGAGAATTACTCTAGAATTAGTATTGCTTGATGATCTAAAGCCCTTCTACACTCTAAGCATTCAGTACATGGAAATGCCCATCCTCTTCTTTCCTAGTTTTTACTAAAAATTTTGTTCAAAATTGACTTATCTGCAAAGGAAATAGAAATAGTTAGCAATATTAAAGCTTAATAATCTCCACAAGGTAAAAATCATGTAACTATTTAGAGTGGCATTTTGCCCTAACTTACACAGGTGGTTCATCAATTCTTTCTTAATTCACCCAATACCTACTTTATGCAAAGCACTGTTTCAGACACTGGGTATATAGCGTGAAAAAAAGAGAAATGTCAACTACTTTTTTGAAGTTTATGTCAAACAAAAGGAAAAGATCTTAAAAACTAGTTACATAATTAATTAAAGTGTGATAAGTATTAGAAAGGGCAAATATAGGGTACTATAAAAATTACAACGGGGTCAATCTGTCAGAATTAGCAAGGAAAGTTTCTGATAGGAAATGTGTTGAGCAAAACTTGAAAGTAGAATAGAAATTAGTCAGAGGTTGAGTGCTTGCTTGTAAGTGTGTGCATGCATGTGTGTGTACATGTGTATGAAAGACTCAAAGCAAGTAGGCACTTGGTTTTAGAGAAATATGAGTGTTGGAGATGAGTCTGAAGAAGCATTCAGATCACCTTTTATCCACATTAAGGACTTGTGTCCTGATTTTTAAAGTAATAGGAAGTCACTGAAATTTTTCAATATACGGAATGACTTGATCAGACTGAAATGTTAAACTATCACTCCAGCTTCTAATGTGGAGAATGGGCTGTGCCTAGGCAAGAGTGAAATCTAGGTCACTAGCTGGGAGGATTTCTCAGTCATTTAGATGAAAAAAGACTTTTGGCAGGAACCAATTTTGGCAGAGGAAATAGAAAAAAGAGCAGTTTGTTGAAAGAGGAGGGGGAGACAGGAAAGGGCAGAATGATTCAAAGTATCCCTTGGGGCTCTGATGCCTGCCCTGGGTGGGCCATTCACTCAGAGAGGAAACACCCAGGAGAGTCAGGTTGGGATTAGCATATAAACACTACTATATATAAAATAGATAGCCAACAAGGATCTACTGTATAGCGCAGGGACTATATCAATATTTTGTAATAACCTATAAGGAAAAAGAATCTGAAAAAGCATAATTGAATTGAATCACTTTGTCTTACACCTGAAATTAACACAATATTGTAAATCAACTATACTTAAGAAAAACAACAGTCAGATTGGAAGTATATGAATTCCATTTCAGATACTGAGTTCAAAATGATGAGACATTCATTAGAGCTGTGTAGCTGGTAGTGATATATGTAAGTATAGGGTTTATAAGACTGATCTTGCCAAGAAGCAAAAATTTGAGAGTTCTCTTGATATACAGGAGGTAATTAAAATCAAGGCTATGGATAAGATTTTCTGTATACATTTTTTTTCAGACATCCATTGAAGCTGTCTTATGGTTTTTCCTGATTTTTTACAGTCCCCCAGTAGAATTCCTAATTGGTCCAATCTGACTTAAAATGTTTTCAAGAATCATGCTCTATGGTACCACCATTTAGACTCTTAACCAATTACTTATTGTAACTCGTTAAGAAAATCCAAAGTTCTTTCTTGAGAAAATGTTGACTCTATACATAAATACCAGCATACTAGCTAACTTCTATGCTGATATGTTGATCTTTTGATTGGCTAGACTTCACCTTCAGATACTCAAGTATACACAGCCAGGAGAGAACTCTGCCCTTTCAAATCTGGGTTTAAACCATATGGTTTTTGTTAGATTCACAACACAAAACAGCTATAGTACAGCTGCCTCTCAGAAAATTAATCATGAAAGAAAGAAATCCATGTTGCCTGAGAAAATATTTGTGGGGCAGGAAGGAAACAAGATACAGTCCTCTAAGTTAATCAGTAAGAAAAATATTTGTCATCGAAGGTTTTTCTATTATTTTAATTGACTATACTGCCCTAACTGGGGATCATTTCCTTGAAATGATCTTAAGGGTTAAGGAATTAAGAAACAAACATTTTCAAGGTCTTAAAGCTCTGCCTTCCTTTAAGCCTTCTGGTTTCTTTAGGGCTTCCCTGGTGACTCAGAGGGTAAAGTGTCTGCCTGCAATGCGCGAGACCCAGGTTCGATCCCTGGGTTGGGAAGATCCCCTGGAGAAGGAAATAGCAGCCCACTACAGTATTCTTGCCTGGAGAATCCCATAGACAGAGGAGTGTGGTAGGCTATAGTGCACTGGGTTGCAAAGAGTTGGACATGATTGAGTGACTTCACTTTCTTCTTACTTTTCTTTAAGCATGAAGTGACAGAAAAGAAAGGAGGAAAAGTTAAATTTTAAGTTTATAGCCCTCTTCGTTCTATAGAGAATTTGAGATGCTTTACAAGAATTTATGGAATTTAGACACTGCTTTCTGAAAGATGCCTTGTGTTCACCTTACTTGCTGCAAATAATAAATCTTTCTTTCTCCCCACTCCCCCAAAAATTTATGGAATGAAACATATAAATATTTGTTTATACATCAGTTCAGTTTAGTTCAGTTCAGTTGCTCAGTGGTGTCCAACTCTTTTCAACCCCATGAATCGCAGCATGCCAGGCCTACCTGTCCATAACCAATTCCCAGAATCTACCCAAATCCATGACCATTGAGTCGGTGATGCTATCCAGCCATCTCATCCTCTGTCATCCCCTTCTCCTCCTGCTCCCAATCCTTCCCAGCATTAGGGTCTTTTCCAATGAGTCAGCTCTTCGCATGAGGTGGCCAAAGTACTGGAGCTTCAGCTTCAAGATCAGTCCTTCCAATGTACACCCAGGACTGATCTCCTTTAGGATGGACTGGTTGGATCTCCTTGCAGTCCAAGGGACTCTCAAAAGTCTTCTCCAACACCACACTTCAAAAGCATCAATTCTTCAGCACTCAGCTTTCTTTACCGTCCAACTCTCACATCCATACATGACTACTGGAAAAACCAGAGCCTTGACTATAAGGACCTTTGTCGGCAAAGTAATGTCTCTGCTTTTAAATACGCTGTCTAGGTTGGCCATAACTTTCCTTCCAAGGAGTAGGTGTCTTTTAATTTCGTGGCTGAAATCACCATCTGCAGTGACCTTGGAGCCCCAAAAAACAAAGTCTGACACTGTTTCCACTGTTTCCCCATCTATTTCCCAAGAAGTGATGTGACCAGATGCCATGATCTTAGTTTTCTGAATGTTGAGCTTTAAGCCAATTTTTTTCACTCTCCTCTTTCACTTTCATGAAGAGGCTTTTTAGTTTTTAGTATGTTTCTACATACACACACACACACACATACACAAGGAAAAATACACAGAGCAGGTGAATATAACTAGGGTGAGGTAAAATGCAAGTATGTAGGCCATAGATCCCTCCAGAGGTACCAAAGGTGGATTGTAGGTATGAGCCTGACATTTTGGCTTTTGGATAAAGAGATGCATCATTACTTTCTTTGTGATACATAAGGAAAGTAAATTCTATCTTCTAAAAGTAATTTATTCCTTGGGGTTTTGTTTAGAAGACACTGAAAGATATATTTTAAAAAATTCTCAAAAATATTCTAAAGTAAATGCATTAGTAGTAGTAGATTTTATACAGTTATTTCTGGCAGTATTCTACAAGACTAGGACATTGTTCCAAAAACAACTCAATGACAGCAATTCTATGAGATGACAGAAGTAGAGGGAAGATGGTCCATGTGGCTAAGTGATGGCCTAACTTAATCCATAGCTAAAATCTGACAGATATAAATGACTGACTCCTTACTGTCTTAGATGAGGTATCCTAAGGGAATCTGCTTAAAGCTATGGATCTCCAGAAAAACACATATTGCATATGCACAAACACACACAGTGTAGCATATAAATTCAGAAGGTTCATTAATCCTTTAGTCTTTTAGAGTCCAGGTTATAATATCTGGGATCTTAAGTGCCTATAAAAAATTCTATAAAAAAATTAGAGGTACTATGAAGGAGTACTTAAGATTATATGCACTGTCATGAGACATATCTGAGTTTGATTCCAGGTTCTGCCGCTTGCTAGCTGTAGATCTTCAAGCAAGCTATTTAAGTTACGTAAGCCTCAGTTTTCTAATCTATAAAATGGGGTCCATAATAATCTTTAATTCATAGAGTTAAGGTGAAGATTAAATGAAGTAATGCATATAAAGGGTTTGGCACAATGTCTGTACCATAGTAAGGACTTAATTAATAGCAGCTATTAGTTATTAATAGTTTAATTAATAACCATTGAAACTATTACTACTATTTCCATTGTTTCTATTTCCCTAGATGACCAAGAACATTAGAGAACTGATGATCAATCCACACTACGCTTATATGTAAATGTAAATTGTTTCTCTAGGAAGGGTATATGTAAACTTTTGTCAAATTTTCAGTGAGGTCTATGAGTGAAAAATATAAAGACCATGGCAAAAAGGCAAACACAAGTTGAGTCTGTTCTCTATGAAAGCGCTGATCCATAGACATGGTTCCCCACTCAATATTTTGAGAGGACATTCACCAGCTCAGGGCAAATATTTACCTTATATATTGTCTCTCTGAGAGACAGTAGTGGCCTCATGGGTCACTAAATGTTACTAAGCTCTTTCAGTGACCTATTTCTGGACACACCATCATTGACCTTAACTTGCCACTTCTTAGATCCTTAAATGGATCTCAGACACATTAACATAAGAAATGATAGAAAACCTCCCAAATACGTTACTGAGTTATGAAAATTACCTTAAAATCTCTTTCAAAAGGCAAGCAGTGGTCATCGCTTCCCTGTTTTCTGTTTCCTTGGTTATTTCACCCAGTGCCTCTATTGTCCTTTTTTTTTTTGGACTACACCAAACCCCACCCATTTTTATCCTTTTTTAAGCTAACATTTTCAATAAGAATGTTGTTTTTTTGTTGACCAAACAATCAGGGTACATCTCTAAATCTTAATTCTTCTTCGGTGTTTATTGCATCATGCTCAGAGATTTGTTTTTCTTGTTACTAGACAGAAAACATGATTTACTTTATCCTTTTTCTAATTCTGAACCCTTCTGAACAATTGATCTCCTTTCACACAAGCAAGAATTCACTCTATTGACATGAACATTTTAAAGCTTTAGAAATTGGAAATCTTCCAAAAGCCTTGCAAAATTAAGCATAAAGACAAGACCTGTGGATCTGGAGATCTGCGAGCTTTGTTTTCTGAAGCTCTACCTTGGTCATGTGTTTATGCGTCATGTGACTCAAATAAGGGCCATCTCCAGCTCTTGCTTTTGCTATTTTATTTTTGTTTTAGTATATGAATTTTCTATTACCAATTTAATTTAAAAATTAAATTGTTGTGAATTTCTTAGCTCAAGAAATTAATATTAGAACAATATCTTAACTGTAAACAAACTGGGCCCCTTATAAGTACATACAATAAGTAAAAGACGCATATAGTGCTTGCTCTATGCAAGATGCACGTTCTTGTGCTGTCATACATTATCCTATCTTATTTTCATCACACTCTTGTGAGGACTGCTACCCTCCCCATTTTACAGGTGAAATGGACTAAGGCTCACAAAGCTTACATGACTTACCCTCGCTTATTGAATGTAAAATTTGGATTTTTAACTTGTTTGTCCCTTGTTTCTCTGACTTATCAAGAGGGATCCAATTAAATTCATCAGAAACAACAAAGGAACTTTATGAAATTATATATTTTTAAGCCCCTGAAGCTTCTAATTCAGTAGGTCTGGGTAGAACCTGGGAAACTGGTAAGGATTTGATCAACTGTATCTATTGTTAGTTATTAGTTATGCTGCTTCAATTTCTCTAATAAGACCAAGAACATTAGAGAAGGGGGTATTAATATTCAAAGCATTGTGTGAATATGCAAATGTGCATCTCTCTGGGAAGCCTTCCATAACCCTGTTCAGATTCTCAATGAGGCCCTTGAATCCAGAAAGTTAAGAACCATTGGATAGAGGCAGACACAAGCAGATTTGTCCCATTTTTTTTTTTAAATGAAGGTTTCTATTCACACCTAAGTACACTTGATCCGCCCTTTAAGAATACAAATGTGCTCAGGGCAGGTGTCTTTATTTTATATAGTGTTCCTCTATAGGTCACAAAGTATCTCAAAGCTTTTTTTATTGCTCAAATTACAAATGCCTTGGACCATCCCACTTTTCTTACTAACGCCTCTTCATCCATCCCACAGCCTCTTCAAATTTCTAAAGTCCATGTGATTCAGATTCACAGCCACATTTGGGAACAACTAGTGTTTACTGAACCTCTTGGTGTAACACTAATTCTATTTATTAACTAAAATCTCTTTATTAACTAGTACCAGTTTGCTGGCCTGAAATAATAAAAGTTTCCCTCAATACATATCACATTTGCATAGATACCAGAGCAGTTTTTAAACAGTATATATCTTATTATCACAGCTAAATTCACAAGAGTTGTTACTTTTGCACACCTTTATCCTCCGAGCTGTTTATGGACATGAATGCCCGATCCTTAGGAATGCCATCTTGGTGTGAGATAACATCCTCCTAGCACTGGAATCTATTCTTCAAATTGCTTTCTAAAGGTGATACAGCACACACCTTTGGTTACTGCTCCATCGCTTATTATCCTCTCGCATCTGATTTGTTGGTTGCAATGCGTCCAGCCCTGTGGAATCAATTACCACTGGTTTAAGTCACTCCCCTTTGTCTAGTGGGGCTTCTCTGGTAGCTCAGATGGTAAAGAATCTGCCTACAATGCAGGAGACCCAGGTTCAATCCCTGGCTGGGGAAGATCCCCTGGAGAAGGAAATAGCAATCTACTCCAGTATTCTTGCCTCGAGAATGCCATGGACAGAGAAGCTTGGCAGCTGGCTACATTCCATGTAGTCACAAGGCATGGAACACAACTGAGCCACTAACACACACACAGACATATGACACAATTCTTACTCATTAACAAAAAAATACTGGAGGTGGGTAGTCTCAGCACTGGCTTGATAAATCACATTGTCATAAAGAACCAAGTGTTCCACGCCAGCCTCAACTCTGCACAGACTACATATACCCTTTTTCCAAAAGGACTTAGGTTCCTACCATATACTAATCTAAATCTATAGCTAAACATTATTATTGTCAACAGAAACAGAATAATTTCTGTCAGTTTCATAGTTGGAATTATTTGAACATATTTGATGATAACTATTAAAGATTAATTTTAATAACATCTATTAAAATATCTATTAAAATTGATTAATTTGCTATATGATCAAACTCATCAATTTCCAGTGAGCATGACTAACATTAAATAATGTCTTTAAGCTTGTTAGAGGATAATGTAGACAATGCATGAAAGCGATGCAGGATGTTTTATTGAACAGAGCATTATATACGAAACTGAGTTGATAAGCAATTGGCTGCCCCTCTTCAATGGTAAGATAGTCTTTGGTTTCTTCAGATTAGTGAGAATCCTGAGGAATTGATTTAAAAACAAGAACTTCAACATTATGCAATGCTTCAATGTTTACAAGAATAATTGATTCACACTATTCACAATGATATGGCTCAAATAATTGTCATGATTTCAGCACAGATTCACAAATGCTCCCCATTTTACAAGCATGTTGTCACTGAGAGGACACAGCCAGTCATGCCTCCCTTCAATTTACCTTGGGTGACTTTTTTAAACCACTGGAAGCAAACTTGACTTGAAAGGTACTCAGTGGCTTATATAAATGCTTTACATAATATATTCCATGTGAGGAAAAGAATTTGTCTGTTCATCTCATCCAAATTTTTATCATTGTTCTCATTTTGTTTTGTTTTTGCTTAAGAATCTTTCCTCTTTACCTTGCACTTACTTTTAAAGGCTCTGACAAAAAGCTCTCATTGTTCAACCCTCTTACTAAGTATTAGGTGTTTAGAGGGCAAGGCCAGTGCCAAAAGTAGGAAACAACTAGTCTGCCATAGAAGAGGGTCAATTAAACTTGTTAAAGTAGCTGGCATGAAAGTCAGAAAACTTCGGTTCCCTTTCTGGTTCTTCCACTAACTACTATGTATTTTAGGAGTAAACCAATATTTAGTCTTCACAACATATTAGGAACTTTACCAAGCATGAAAAAGGGGTTTTCTCATTGAAACAACATATTATCTCTCTGAGGAACTTAATATTATTTCCTCATCCTCTCAACAGAAAACTGAAGCTTAGTATTTACAGCTTAGCTCACATGGCTACGAAGTGTTAAAGCCAGGAGCTGAACCCTGACAGCATGATTCCAGAAACTTAGCTCAACTACACAGGTAATCTTCCTGCCTCTCTTAACCTCATTTTCCTCTTAGATGTAATTATAAGAGAAATAAACCAATAAAATAATTTCTAAGGCCCTTCCATGCTTCAACATTTTTTTTAACATCTGTGATTCCAGGTATCTTGCCCTTAAACAAGGTATAATTCAGCAAGAAAGATAAGTCTCCACTATAAATACATACATAACACAAGGTTATCCATTGTAAAAATGGCAAAGTTCAATTTAATAAACATCAATTCAGTACTGCAAATGTAGTTTAGTTATGTAATTGATAGTACATTGTGTATTTATACATATATTAATAAAATATTCAAGATGGGAAAGCTTCAAGTTGGGGCTTGAAGCTTTGGGGAGGAAATGGCAAGTGTAAGCTGATCATGTTAATAATATGAATCAAATGCCATGATGGAGCTATTTTTAGGAAGCACTTTATTCATCCTGAAATGAAGGGGGAGGGAGGAGAAGTGAGAAAAAAATCTTCCTCTGAAAGAAGATGTCCATGCTGAGCCACAGCCAGGGAGTGGAGCTGGCCAGAAAGGGAGGGAGTGAGAGATGCAAAGTGCAGGGGCAGAGTCACAGAGAAGCGTGATAGGACGACACATCTGGGAGACAACAGATGCTTTCTTGATACTAGAGCTTCACAGATGAGGCAGGATACAGTGGATGATGAGACTAGAGAAGAAGGTGTGGCCACATCATGGAATGACTTAAACGCTATTTTAAAGTGTAGATCCTAACCAATTGGTCATGGTTAGCAAAGAAACAGCACATATACCACCTTTCAGTCATTGATCTTCCCACTATACCTGGACGTAGATAGTCCTCCTCAAATTAGTGCACCAGGCAACTGCCATTAACGGATTGCAATTTGCAATCAAGATGGATTTCATCTTCCGTTTCAACTTGTAGCTGATAAGGAGCTATCCAGAAGCTGTTGTTAGGCTGGCTGTATACAGCCAACAGAGGAACTTGTTAAAAATACAGTTGCAAATTTAGTACACTGAGTGGAGCCTCATAATCTGAATTTTTAATAGTTTTCACAGATCATCCTTTTGCACTGCCATGTTTGGGGATCTACATTGCAGAGCATTCGGGACAAGAGTGACATGAAACCAAAGTTGCAAAGTGATCCACAAGCTAAATTCGACTTCTGTATGTTTTACAGGGCTGGCTAAGCGATTTTTATATATTATATTTTGCATATACATTTTATATTTCCCAATATTTAAGAATCACATAAACTCAGAATTTTTTTTCTCCTGAAAAATTAGAAAACCCTCAACATTGGTCTTCTATAATGATAACAACCAGCTGGAACTAAACGATGCTGCCTCTGGATGGAGCATGCACGTACTGTTTTGTCACAGTCCTCTTCATTCCCTGGTATCTCCCTGCTACTGTGGTGAACAACACTGCTGTTTACCATTGTATTTTCACTCTTGCTTTGTTGATGCAAATAGTATTTACAGACAAGAGGAAAGGGAAATATTTTTTGGTCCCTTGTCTGTGTCAAAAAGCAGGAAAACAGATGACAGACCTAAAGGGCCGTTCTTAGAAGCAAAAAATTCATGAATACTAGGGCATCAAGCCCTTTGTCATGAAATTTCAAGAAAGATTAATGATGTTCTTGTGCAATAGCTTTGCCAAACAACTGTAATTCAGTTTCACAATTTTAATGATACCAGGGAAGTTTCATTCTACCCTTGTTTTTCTTATATGTTAAAGAGCAAAAGTTCAGTAGGATTGCAGCAGAGAAAGAAGCCCGTCCCAGAGTGTGACACTACTTGCTGCAGTGAAGACTTTAGCATGATGTGCCTGGATGCAGTTTGTCAGCAAAATCATCTCATTATAACCTGGCACCAGTTCTAATGAAGCCCTCGGCATTATCCTAAAACACGTACTGCGGTGAAGCCAGTCCTAAATTTAGTGGTTTATTAACAATCCTCTTACATGCCCTGATTATTTGTGACCTCATAAATGGTTTTCCAACTGTATTCTGAAAATATAAATCATCTTAGGTGAGATTTTAGAAGTAACTAATCCATTAAGGGCTTCCCAGGCAGCGCTAGTGGTAAAGAACCTGTCTGCCAATGCAGGAGACATAAGAGATGCAAGTTCAATCCCTGGGTCAGGAAGATGCCCCTGGAGGAGGCCATGGCAACCCACTCCAGTATCCTTGTCTGGAGAATCCCATGAACAGAGGAGCCTGACAGGCCACTGTCCACCTGGTTGCAAAGAGTATGACACAACTGAAGTGACTTAGCATGCACACACATTCCATTAAACTTTGCAGCAAGCAGTACTGTGTAAGGACAACCATGATATTTTTGTGTTTTAGATACACAAATACTTGATACAGTCAGTCATCAGCCTTTAAACAACAAAGAGATACAGAGTATAAAAAGTGAAAATCTTCCATATTCTCTCTCCTACACCCCACCTTCCTTCCCTCAAAGGATCCCACTTTCCTTATCAGGATCACTCTAGACTATTAGGTTGGCCAAAACACTCAGTAGGCTTTCTTCTGTAACATTTCACTGTAAGAGCTTACAGAGAAACTGGAACAAACTCTTTGGCCAACCCAAGGTACGACTTTCCCAGACATTCTTCAATGTAGTTATATCCACAATACATACTTCTGTCCAGAGGATTTCTTATCACTCTGGAATCACACTATACATTTTGTTCTGCAACTTGCACTTTCATATAATGGCATGTTTGTGAAACATTTCCTTGTCGGAATTTACCACATGATTTTTTAACCACAATACAGCATTCCATATCAACCATTCTTCTATTGATGGATATTTAGGTTGTTTGTTTATTTTCTTCACGATGTGGCAATTAATTCTCTTAATCATATATCTTAGTGCAAACGTGTGTAGAAAAGATGGTTGGAAGTGGCATATTCCAGTTCAGAGTGAATGTGTAATTTTTTAGGTACTCCCAAACTGTGTTCCTAGCTATCATAAACATTTTAAACGTCTATCTAAAGACAAAAATATATCTCTGTTTGAATTTGCTTTTGAGTATTTTCCACATGTTTACTCAGTTCAGTCACTCAGTCATGTCCAACTCTTTGCGACCCCATGAATCTCAGCACTCCAGGCCTCCCTGTCCCTCACCAATTCCCGGAGTCTACCCAAACCCATGTCCATCGAGTCGGTGATGCCATCCAACCATCTCATCCTCTGTCATCCCTTTCTCCTCCTGCCCCCAATCCTTCCCAGCATTAGGGTCTTTTCCAATGAGTCAACTCTTCACATGAGGTGTCCAAAGTATTGGAGTTTCAGCTTCAACATCAGTCCTTCCAATCAATACCCAGGACTGATCTCCTTCAGGATGGACTAGTTGGATCTCCTTGCAGTCCGAGGGACTCTCGGGAGTCTTCTCCAACACCACAGTTCAAAAGCATCATTTCGTCAGCGCTCAGCTTTCTTCACCATCCAACTCTCACATCCATACATGACCACTGGAAAAACTATAGCCTTGACTAGATGGACCTTTGTTGGCAAAGTAATGTCTCTGTTTTTAAATACGCTATCTAGGTTGGTCATAACTTTCCTTCCAAGGAGTAAGTGTCTTTTAGTTTCTTGAGTGCAATCACCATCTGCAGTGATTTTGGAGCCCCCAAAAATAAAGTCTGATGCTGTTTCCCCATCTATTTGCCATGAAGTGATGGGACCAGATGCCATGATCTTAGTTTTCTGAATGTTGAGCTTTAAGCCAACTTTTTCACTCTACTCTTTCACTTTCATCAAGGGGCTTATTTATTAACCATATGTAATTTCTCAAATTTCTACTAGGTTGTTTTTTCTTATTAATTGACATGAAATCTTTAGATATTAAGGCTGATATCATTTTGTGTACATTCGTTGCAAAAATTTTTTGTAAGGTTGGCAATTCTTTTCACTTTGTTTTTGACATTGATTGCATAGAAATTCTGAACTTTTAAATATTAAAATCATTTGATGTTTTCCTTCATAATTACTGAGTTTATTCTGTAATTATAAATCATTAATTTTAAATTAATAATTATAAATAATCAAATCTCCTGAATTTATTCAAGAACGTTTTATCTCTTTCAGAGTTAGAAATATACCCTTCTTTTCTATTTTCTATACTAGTTACTCACCAGACCTATTGGCCTGGCCTTGAAGCTCATAGTTAGATGAACATGGGTCTGCATGCATGCATACCAAGTTGCTTCAGTCATGTCTGACTCTTTGAGATCCTATGGACTGTAGCCCACCAGGCTTCTCTGCCCATGGGATTCTCCAGGCAAGAATTCTGGAGTGGGTTGCCATGCCCTCCTCCACAGCATCTTCCCAACCCAGAGACTGAAGCTGCATCTCTCATGCCTCCAGCATTGGCAAGTGAGTTCCTTACCGTGAGTGTCATCTGGGAAGCCTTATCGTCTATCCCAGTTACTCACCAGGCCTACTGGCCTGGACTTGGAGCTCATAGTTAGATGAGAATGGGTCCACAGCCTTCTTAAAAGCTTGGTGGGCAAGCCAGACTCTTCAGGGGCCCTATGACAATGTACAGTGAACAATAGGGAACCTACTTTTCTGCATAATCCAGCTCTAAAATCACATGGCTCTGGGAATGTGGCCTGTCTATAGACTGTAACTTAGACAATGACATTCCCATTATATCTACATTTAGCATCATTCAGGCTGTCTCTTGATCAGCAGAGGAATCTATCTCAGTTGGGACTCTATGCAGCAAACTGACTTTAATAACAATAGCAATAATAATACTGTTATTAATTATTAATAATCACATTAACAGTGATGATAGCAATCATGCCACATATTGCCAGTTAGGTGAATCAGAATAACATGTACCACCTCATCTAATTTTCTCAGTAATCTTGTAATGTACGCCTTTTTACTGCTATGACCCTCAGCAACTTTTCACATTGCCACAGCTAGTAAACATCAGAAGTAGATTTTAAATCAAAATCCAGAAACTATAATTATAGCCAAGAAATTATCCTGCCTCATATCAGATGGGTTATGAAAAACCCCTTTGGGAGTAACCAAAATACAACTTAAGGACACTAACAAAATGGGTGAGGTCCTCAAATCTAGTTAAGTAGGGCTTTGTGTCATGTAAGTTGAGCACTAAATTAGTATGAGTAATTTCAAAACTTGATATGGCTTTCCAGATGGACATAATCCTAAACGTGGAAAAATATTAATCCGTAGAAGTGCTAAAAAGATTGTGATTTTTTTAAACAACTTTGAAAAGCATGTGAACTTTCTAATTATCAAACAAAACTCAAAACCACTAAATATAGGTGATAAATTCTACTATTTAAAAATAAAAACTTTCCTCATTGCAAAAGTGACCAAAAGCCAAATGACAACTTTGTGGAGGAGGGTGGGAACTTGCAACCAACACACTAATAGATGATTAATTAATAGAAATTAATAGAAAAGATAATACAAGGGTTATTAAATATATGAATTACTGTTCAAACTCAGATACTTTTTAAAAACAGGAAGCAAAATCATAGTGGAGTTACATTTTCATCTACCAGTTTGGCCAGAAAGAGATAAACACTAGGTTGGAGAGAGTTGAAATGAAAACACATTTTGCAAAATGAATTATGAAAATATATATTTCTCATACACTGTTGGTGGAAAAGTATATTGATACAACCTGTCTACAAAGGAAGCTTTCAATTTTAAACTTTTCAAAATAAAATTGCTCATACTCTTTGATCCAACAATTCCCCATTTAAGCATGATGCTACAGAAATGTGAAAATGGTGTGCATATAAAGATATTCACTTTATTGTAATAGCAAAGATAGAAAACAACTTAATAAGGGACTACTTAATATTTAATAAGATAAATAAATATCACTAATCCATACAAGGGAATACTTAGAGATAATAAAAAGAAATAAGTAGCTTAAACAAACCAATCTATTATGAAGTTCAAAAATAATGTATAGAGGAGTGCATAAATAATGGCAGTCTATATGGGGAAAAAATTTGTACACACACACATACAAATTTAAATCCTTCAGAAAATCTCTAAAAGATTCACAAGAAAAGGAAAGAAATAGAGTAATTGGAAAACAGGAGTAGGAGAGAAGTTGATTTTTCATCATATACTCATTTGTACCTTTTGAATTTTCAATTAAGTAGAAATTTTACTTATTAAAATTGTAATGATAAATATTTTGGGGAAATATACAAGGATACCTTCAACAGGAAGCCTTATTTACAGAAAAAAAGCTGAAGGCAACCTAAATATCTATCAACAAAGAAATAATATTTTAAAAGGTGACACACGGAATAATAATACTGCTGTTAAAAAACATGTTACCATTCAATAAGTTCCAGTGATTATAAAACAAAGACTATAAACATATGTGTATATACCCATATCTAAGCATGCCTGTGAAAAGAGGGCCTGAATTTTACACTCTATGGATACTTGAAAAACAGGCTAGAGGTAGGTAATCACTCTCATGTTTTATTCACCTCTGTGTTTGAATTGTACAAGGTCATGCATTCATTTATCATAAATATATATACTCTTATATGTAGATAACTAAACAATTATCCATATAATTAAAGTCATTGAGACCTTATTTATGTTTGGAAAGTAGAGAAGTCAGTGATCTTGTGGTTAAATATCTTATTATTTTAGAATATATATGATCATTTTATTATTACTTTATTATTTTTCTCTTGGTCTCCCAGATATGCATATTTTCTTTTTAGTGTTAATTTTTTTTAGGCAGTTTTAAAGTGACATGCATTTTTTCTTTTTTACTAAATATATGCAATATACTCAAACCTTAGGAAATGTATGTAAAATAATGAGGAATACTTACTTGCTTACCAAATGTTAAAGTTTATATTCTGAAATTAGACCTGAAATTAGTCAACATTTAGAACTCAGTACAAAGATAAAGCACTTGATTAGGTTAAAAACAACAACTGGGATTTCATATTAAGTTAAGAAAACAGCCTCAATTCTAACTCTGAATTTTTTACCATGTATTTATTCTTTGAAGCTCTCTGTCAGGCCAATTTACAGATGGTCTGGTGAGCCATAGGAAAATAACTCCACTTAGCTCATGAATCATAAAGAGTTACTGCAAATAGTTATTAATGCAGCCTCTCAAGGCATCTGCTTTACCCCAAGGGAATATTTTACCCATAAGTTTGAATCGTGCTCAAAAGCAAAATAGGTAGATTGCTGCCCTGCTTATAAGTGAAGCTGCTTTATAATGAAGTCCTTCGGGTACTTCATAATCTAAATTCTTCACCACAAAGAAGGATTAAAATTAATTTGATTTCATACAGAAATTCTGCTCTGTAGTTAGTGGAGTTTATAAGAAGAATCATGTTCTATGGTTTCACAATTAAATACAATTGAGTACCCCAAAATACTAGAATTCCTTCGCTTTCAGATTTTTTGGAATGGCAGCTGTTAATGGACAGAAAGTGTTTTCCACATGTTCTTAAATGTACTTGAATCTTTAGTTGTATTTAACAGATATTAACGAACAATGACTTTTGCAGTTTGAAAAGAACTCACTTATCTTGCTTATGCCTATAGAACTAGCCCTGGATGGTTATGGAGTCCTCCAAGGACTGAAGAATCAAGTCCTATTCCCACTTATTCAAGTACTGTTCAACCTTATTCTAGGATGTGGCTATTTAATTTCATTGTTTTAGGTATGAGTAATATATTATGTACTACAACTTTTAATAATATAATTCAATATGGCTTATTTGTCAATGATATTACAGGGAATAAGAACACTGGATTTACAACCCTTCATAAAATACACATTAGTGATAAAATAACTTCCCTAAAATGCTGAAGATGGTTTATATGTTATGCTGTCCATGAAATATCCAGGTTAACAGAGCTTCACAGGTAGCAATGAATATAAAAGTATTCCCAGAATCCTATTTTAACAATAGGCTGCCTCCATTCCTACCAAACATTTTATTTATGGAGGATCAAAGTGCTTTAATTTCTACATTTTTCCCCCTATGAAATGGATATTCTGGTAAAGATTGTACAATCTAGAAATAAGAGCAAATTGTAGTATTGACAAGATCACTATACTGGAAATCAGGAAATGTGAGTTCTAATCAAAGCTCTGCCAAGAATTGGCCGAAGGAAAGTCAATACACAGTGATCCTTAGCTTCTCATTTTGCAAAATAAAGGGCTAAAATTAAAATTTCCCTAAAGTCTCACTAGGCCTAAAGCAATACAGACTAATGTTTAAAAGACTATCCTCAGTGACATATACTAGTTGTATAAATTTGGGCCAATCACTAACTTTTTGTGCCTTAGTTTCCTCTTCAGAAAAATCAAGATAATAATAATATCTACTTCAGTGGATTACTGGGAGTTACCAAAGAGTTAATATTTGTCAAGAGCTTAATATATTCTCAATAATAATGATGGCAATGATGAAGATGATGATGATGGTGGTACTGGTGGTGGCGATGACCATGACTTTATGAACTGAGCATTATGAAAGAAAATGGTAAGGTAAAAATATTTGGATCATCTATAAACTATAAAACTCTAAAAAATACAAAATGCGATTATATACACTGGCCATAGAGAAATACAGTTGAGAAAATTTGCAATATAAGTCTCATCTATGTTTATCATTTTTAAGGCCACTTGTGCCTTAGACACTTAATCATTAGATAAATAAATCCCTGATTCTGCTAATTGTTTTAAATACAAAATTAATGAAACTTAAATATCTGAGTTTAAGAAGAAACACTGAAAAAGAGTCAAATACATTTTTTCATTAGACATGGATATTCTTTGAGAGTGATACTGCATGTATTATTCCTTGCCTTGCTCTTATCTGGGCTTCCCTTGTGGCTCAACTGGTAAAGAATCTGCCTGCAGTGTGGGAGACCTGGGTTCAATCCCTGGGTTGGGAAAATCCCCCAGAGAAGGGAAAGGCTACCCACTCCAGTATTCTGGCCTGGAGAATTCCATGGACTGTATAGTCCATGGGGTTGCAAAGAGCCAAACAGGACTAGGTGTTTTTCACTTTCACTTTAGTCTTATCTAGTGATATCCCTCATACATGTTTCTCTCACCATCCTGACTCAAAGACAGATGTTTCTCAGTCATTTGGTCATAAAATGTTAACATTTAAAGAGTGGGAAACTTATCCAAATGAGCTATAAAAACATGAGACTAGTCTGTAGCACATGTAAACATGAGTCAAGTGATCTGCATTGTATTTCTCCCCATTTTGCTTTATTTTGATATCTTTGATCAAAATTCTACATTACTCCGTGACCATCTAAGTAATTCTTAAAAGTGACAAGAACACTACATACCCCTTTCCTACATCACTCAAAGAAAATCAAGAATTTGTAGTTGATTTCTCATCTTCAGATTCAAAGATCCATTTTCCCTTAGGTAACTCATATATTGATTCTTCAGATCATCAAAATGAAATCTTCCTGGTACCTTTTTCACTTCCTCTTTTTCTCTCTCCAGAACAGAGCCACCACCAGGTACTATACTGTGAGAAATATTTAGTCACATACTCATAATAAAAATAAAGACTCTTCACAAGTCAACAAAGTAACCTGTGTATCACCTGGGAATGAAGTTCCTAAACCAAGATCCATAATCCCTTTGCCTAGATGGCTGGCAATTTTGTCCTTGAATTTAGCGTGCCCATCTATTTCCTTTCTGCTTTGTGGGTCCTCCTTTCTTATTAGAGTAGCTGTTCCCTGGAAAAGCCTAGTTAGTGACTGACACCATGAAGCAACTTAGGCAAGCCTCTAGAAAGTACTATTTTGCCAAAAGATAGTGAAACTCTAGCTTGGTGTTTTCCACCTCAAGCCCATGTCCCTGGGAAACTGTGAGGGTGTAAGATTAAAAGTCACTCTCATTAGATTTGCAGAAACTCTCTAGTTAATGATTGACTGGGGCTATTATCAACATATAAGAGCCATGCACACCGACCAATAAGAAATGAGAGGGGATGGAACAACAGGGTAAAGGATACAGTTACTTTCAATGAAAGATAAGGTGGTTTTGAAAACAGACAAATTCGATCATGCTCTTCATGGGAAAGGCAAATCAAATGTGTTTGTTTTAAACTCTTCCAAACACATTTTCTGCACTATCTCCCAGTTCCAGTAGATAAAATCAGCCTTCAGCAAAATTATTAATAAGTTTTTTGTGGAAATCTAATCTCTTCTTTTGTTCATCCAATGAGTGAGGATAACTGTTTCTTTTTAAATTTACTGTAAGCTGCAGGCAGATATCCAATTGTGTTAAAATTCTGTGTGAGATAAGAGTAAATTGGTTGAAAGCAGGGCCTGAATTGTTTTCCTGCAAACAAAGTACGTGAGCTTTAGTAAATAGATTCAGTGACTTCTATTTTGGGTACTCAAAGTTTATTTTTACTTATTGAATGAATGTTGTTTTTCAAAATTTGAGATTCTTCAATTAGCTGTTGTGGCTAATGAGCATGTTTGCCATTGACTTACAGCTGTGCAGTCATCTCCATGTCTAGTATATCTGTCAGGAAGTACAAACATTCAGGGCAAAGGCTCTGCCGAAGCCAATTGACTGAGGTCCTATTCAGCGCAGGCCATAATGTACATACACTCTTAAAGCCAGGTAAAAGCAATAAAAGAGAGTTAGAACAACAAAAACAACAACTCAAATTTGTTAAAAAATGAAACCCATATCTCCCCATTTGGTATAGGTCCCCTAAGAGCAAAGACCTTGTATTGCAGACACTGAATACAGTTCCTAGCACATTGTATATTAGTTACCTTAATCATTACTTGTTGACAATGAATTAATAAAGGAGGATATTTTAATCTACTCATAACCTAATACAGCATGGTGTAGTGGCTAGATTACTCATCTTCTGAGAGTGTTTCCTCATCAGTAAATGCAGTAAATAGATTTCATTTACCAGGCAATTTTAAGGAGTAACGGAAAACACATGTGCTCATGTAGGACCTAGCACAGTGTAGTTACCATTTGTTGAACTAGAATCTTTGAAACTTTTAAAATCAATTAATAAGCAAGGAAATACATGAATTCCACTTATTCCAAGAGTTTATTTGGATCAGAACAGCCTGCCTCAAGAAGAGGTGGTGGACTTTCCCTTGACATGTGGAATATTTTTAGGTAGTCTTCATTCTCTAGACATGAAGGCTGAATTTACAGCAGCAAAGAATTTGATGAGAAAAACTTGCTGTAGTCCAGAATCTTAAATCCATTTATATGCCCCCTAGGCTCTGGGGTACTGAGTCATTCAAGGGTACTGGACCACAACTGACATTTAGGTCTGTAAATCCAGTTGGACCAGCAGCCTCAACCCTGCCCAGCTGAGAGCCTGCTTCAGTGAATCTATATGATAAGCATCCTGTTGCAAGGACCCGAAGATCCATTTTGGAGTATACAAATCCCTTCTTTCTCTCTCTCTCTCTTTTTTTCTTCTAGACAAATTTTTTATTTTAACTGACTCATTTGAATCTTCATCAGCGAAATGGTAAGTGAGATAAAGAAAATGATATCCAAAATCTAATTTATTAAGTTCTAACTATTGAAATGGGTGTAGTAAGGGCGGGAATAGATAACATTAAAACCATGGTTTCTAAACCAAGCCTGTCCCCTCTTACAGTGCTGAATTGAGAGTGATTAGGACTATTCTTCTCAGATTCCAAAATAAACAAAATGTACTTTGTCCAAATTAGTGAGCTAAAAAATTTTGTGTTCTTTTCTCTTTGACAAAAAGATCTGAACCCATGGTTAGTGAAATAAAAATCTTGGGCAAAACAACAGCAACAAAAACAGGCAGGCAAACCAAACCAACTTTTTGTGTGTTCCTCGCTGTGACAAAATGTTACGGTGATGAAGCTCACGAGGAGATTTATTCAATTTCCCAGGTTGAAGCTCTAGAACCACTCATTTACCATAACAAAAGAGCACTCTGTGCCCATGACTCCAGATTTTATTTTGGATTGTTTGGGGAGGAAAACACAACTGCTTAAAGCGGAACACCACGTGCTATTGGAGACATTCAATTACTTGCCTCTAAGTAATTTACAGAATATTCTACAACTCTCACTGGTAGTCACATAAAGCATTGTTTGATGGCAGTCAACCTATTTCTTTAGTTGGAACAGGCTCTATCATGCTGTCTTATGGCTTAATATGATTCTTGCAGGCTTCCAGGAATTGTCCCCAGTGCTATGTCTCAAGAGCAATAGAAAAATAGCTTTTTTTGATGTGACTGTTTTTTCATTTTAGAGCCACCAAAACACATTACGGATAGCAATAACTTAAAAAAAAAAATTTCTCTGCCCCTCCCCCACAAAGATATTAGTACCAACTACAGATACAGGGAAAAAAGAAATCAGAAACAGTGAGATGGACATGGAGTGGGTATTTTTGTCATTGCAATAAAATGGAGCACCGAGGCATGTAATAAAAGAGCAACTGCTTCTGACCAGCACCACTGATCCCCCAGAGCCCCTTTTGGATTCAAAAATACTCAGAGTTGGCCTCCTTCAAAGTATGTGGCTGCCTAATACGTAATTTTGGAGAAGGAAATGGCATCCCACTCCAGTACTCTTGCCTGGAAAATCCTGTGGACAGGGGAGCTTGGTGGGCTGCTGTCCATGGGGTCACACAGAGTCAGACATGACTGAAATAACTTAGCATGCATGCATGAATTGGAGAAGGAAATGGCAACCCACTGCAGTATTCTTGCCTGGAGAATCCCAGGGACAGAGGAGCCTGATGGGCTGTCATCTATGGGATCACACAGAGTTGAACATGACTGAAGTGACTTAGCAGCAGCAGCAGCAGTATGTAATTTTAGGAGTACCTAGTTTCTCTGGCCCCCAAATATTCATCTTGTCAGTTTTCATAGTTTTAAGAGTCCATTGCTGAGGTTTTTATCTTTGAGGTTTTTGGTTTTTTTTTTTTAAGATTTTTCTATTTATTTTTGGCTGTTCTGGGACTTTGGTTGTATGGGGCCCTTTCTCTAGTTGTTCCAGTCAGGTCTACTCTCTAGTTGTAGTGTGTGGGCTTCTCAGTGTGGTGGCTTCTCTCGTGTGGAGCACCAGATCTAGGGTGCACAGACTTCAGCAGCTGCAGAGCATGGGTCCAGGAGTTTGGCTCCTCGGTTTTAGGGCACAGGCTCAATAACTGTGGCCCACAGGCTTAGTTGCTTGAACCCAGGGTTTGATGTCTGGGTCAGGAAGATCCCTGGAGAAGGAAATGGCAACCCACTCCAGTATTATTGCCTGGAGAATCCCATGGACCAAGGAGCCTGGCAGGCTATAGTCCATGGGGTCGCAAGAGCCTGACATGACTTAGTGACTAAACCACCACCACAGGCTTAGTTGCTCCGAGGCATATGGAATCTTCCAGAAGAAAAGATCAAATCCATGTCCTCTACACTGGCAGGTGGATTCTCAACCATTGGACCACCAGGGACGCCCCTTCCTTGAGGTTCTGAAGTATGGCATGTTTGCATAATGATACTTCTGAAATCCATAAATTTCAGCCACCATCTAAACTTTCTGCATATCTTAGAGGCAATGTCTTCTCAACAGTGAGTTCTTTGAGACGTCTCCTCAATCTCCAGAGGCATTTAGATCAGTGCTCTCCAACCCTGATGTACACATGAATCACCTGGAAATCTTGTTAACATAGTTTCTGATTCAATAGGTCTGGGGTTGGGCCCAAGATTTCTATATTCATAGTAAGTTTTATGATGCAATTGTCTCTGATTCACAGACAACACTTGGAATAGCAAGCTTCTAGATTCTTCCCAAGGTCTCCCAGATTGGGGCACAGGATCAGGGGTCAGCAAGCTTTTATTGTAAAAGTTCAAGTTATAAATATTTTAAGTTTTGTGGGCTACAGGATCTTCACAGAAACCACTCAAGTCTGCCATATAGCAAGAAAATAACCATAGACAGAATGGAAGTGAATGAGTGTATATGACCCCATCAACTGTAGCCCACCAGGATTCTCTGTCCATGGGATTCTCCAGGTGAGAATACTGGAATGGGTTGCCACACCCCCTTCCAAGGGATCTTCCTGACCCAGAGACTGAACCCAGGTCTCCTGTATTGCAGGCAGACTCTTTACCATCTGAGCCACAAGGGAAGGTAAATAGGCGTAACTGTTCCATTAAAGCTTTATTTACCAAAACAGGCAGCAAACCAGATTTTACCCATTGGCCATCGTTCCCAGACCCCTGCTCTACTCATGCCTAATCAAGGGAAAGAAAAATATGTTCAGAATGCAACCAAGAGAGCAACCAGGGAGCAAAAGTCTGGGTTTGAATATCTCCACAGGAAGATCCTGGAGGAGGAAACGGCAACCCATTCCAGTATCCTTGCCTGGATAATCCCATGGACAGAAGGGCCTGGGAGGCTGCAGTCCATAAGGTTTGAAAAAAGTCGGACACAACTGAGCACACACACGTGCACAATAGAAAATTTAGAATTCCTTTCAGAAACCTAGGCCAGTGCCCTCAAGGGATAGGACCTGAGAAATGGATGTGGAAGAAAACCTGGCCACCTATCATTTCACAATTGTACATAAAACTCGCCTGTGCTCACTGTGTTTTCCCTAGTATAGTATGGGACCTAGGTGTGGGAAAGGAGCAGGGCAAGTTTACATCTCATGAGCTCAGGCTTCAACCACCAGTCTTTTGTTGATACAGATGAAATTACACTTGAAATTTTTTTGGAAACCAGAAAAAGACATTCCTGATGGGCGCTAAGGTCCATTAGACCTCACCTCACAGTGACACAGATGGTCCTGCCCTTTGTTTTCCTGAATATTAAACTGCTATTCCATACTTAAGAGCCCAAATTCCCTCATTTACTCATCAAATATTTCATGAGCATCTATTTTGTAACTAGGATAGCTGTAACTCCTGGGGAAAACATGAGCAAAACAGACATGTTCCCCACATGTTTTCGGTATAGTGGTGGCTTCAGACAAGTATATACATAATTGAGCTCCAATGTGCTAAGAAACACGAGGCCAAGAATACTGGTTCTCCAAGTGATGGCAAGACAGACATGTAACTGAACTAAGCTGCAACCTGAAGAATGAGCAGTGTTGAAAGAAGATGAAAAGTAGCCCAGAAGAAGAGAAGTATCGTCAACAGTCTGGAAACAAAAGAGAGAATGTGTCAGGAGACTGGAAAGACATTTAGTTAGGCTGAGACAAAAAATTTAACTAGAAAATGATGAGAGCTAAGACTAGTGAAGTATGCAAAACACAAATAATGAAAAGCCTTATAAATAGGATGAACTTAAAATCTATTAGCCAACCAGGACATATCTGTGAGTGAAAGAAGGGCTTGTTAATAATTATGCTGAAGTAGCAGGCTAAAACAGATTATTCCAGGAACTGTGGGACTTAGGGTCAGCCTACTTATAAACCATATGAAGGAGACAGGTGTGTATACAGAAGTAATGAGAAGCTGTTAAATATTTAGGGTAAGTGGTGACCAGATTTGTGCCTCAAAGCAATCTCCTGGCTGCATTATAGCAAGGAGAGTGGGGTCTGGCTTTCAAAGTTATTGGAGTAATTTTAATGCACCCATGCGTTAGGAGAATATTCTCAGTTTCCAGAATCTCAGTCCTGACTGAGAGAGCTATCACTTTGTAAAAATCAGTTCTGACACTCAGATACAGCAGTCTTCAACAGACTTGTACTTCAATCCCATTTTTGCTAATTACTAACAATGGTATACATTCATCAATTACCTTCAGATGTGTGGGGTTTTTTCTTCATTACCAAGCAATTCTCAGACACCAGCTGAGTGCCCTACAATTCAACTCAATTCTGATATTGTCTACTGGAGACAGCCTCAAATCCCACATATTAAGGGCTCAGTTCCACAAGGCTGCCACCCCCCACCCCCCATATTGAAATGCCAATTCTAAATCCAGGTTGTCACCTGTACTTCTGACCCACTGCTTGTGGATTGGTGGTTCTAATGACCCTTTCCTTGGGTTTGATTCTACAGCAGCTCACGGTACTCAGATAAACCCTTTACTCACTAGATTATTGGCTTATTATAAAAAAGATACACATCAAGACAACCATGTGGAAGACAAGATAGGAAGAAAGTGGGTAGAAATTCTGTGCTCTCTCTGGGTCTGCATCTTCCCCAATTCAGAAGCTCTCCAGACCCGTGCTTTTGTGATTTTATGGACACTTCATTACATAGGCAGGATTGATTAAATTTCTTACATTGGTGATTGAACTCAATCTCCAGCCCCTCTCTCCTTTGAGGTGACAAAACATGTGTGGATATGCGGAAAGGAAACTGAAGTCACTCAGTTGCTCTTTGCAACCCCATGAACTGTAGCACCCCAGGCTCCTCTGTCCATGGGATTTTCCAGGTAAAGGTACTGGATTGGGTTGCCATTTCCTTCTCCAGTGGGTATGGGGAAGGGGACTGAAATTTCCAACCTTCTAACCACACAGTTAACTCCACTGGAAAACTACCCCATCCTCAGTGCTTTCCAAAAATCACTCATCCACAAAACAAAAGCCACTTTTATTGCTCTCATCACAGGAAATTCTAAAGATTTTAGGATTTTTGTATCAGGAACAGGGATGAATATCAGATATATATTTCTTATTATAAGTCAAAAAATAACATTAGTTGTGTGTGACCTCAAGAAAGTTGGTTAACTTAATTGGGCCATTTGTAAAATGGGTAAAATAGTAACTATCTTCTACAATTGTGTGAACATTAGAAATTGTTCATATAAAGTGATTAACACAAAGACTATATAATATGATGGAAATAGTTGCAGGAGTAGCAATACTTGTTGTAGGGGTACTTGTAGTATAGATACTGCCACTAGTACAATAATAACAGGAGTGGTAGTAGTCATAAAAGTAGCAATAATAGTAGAAATAGAAACAGTAGTGAAGAATTAGAAAGATGTACCTGAGTAAGAGAACACTGGAATCTGGGGGAGTGGGCTCACATAAGGAAAAAGTAATACTGGAATAAAAGAGCAAGGTAACTGACCTACTTATTTGTCAGTAGCGTCACAGATGTGGTTGACTGACAGCTCATTAAAGTTGACATATGGTCTTGTCCCATCTACCCTTTTCATGGTGCTTAGCTAAGAGCCCTGTTTACAGCGAATGTTTGGTAAATGTGCCTGTTGAATTCAACTAAACTAAATTTGCCCTTGGAAAACCACAATTTGACTTCTGCACCAGCATTTCTGGAAGTGGAGCCAAGGTAGGGCAGCTAGAATATCACGGGCTTTCTGATGCAATCTTGTGTCCTACAGTTCAGTAGTCTCAGCGTGGTGGTTCACAGATGTGTTTTATTTCCAACTTTACTGGAAGAATTGGAAGATGCAGCATCACCGAACCAGCCCAGGATTAGGTACTTTGGGAAAAGCTAGCAGCTGCCTCACTTTATGGTATATTTACATTCCTTACCACCTGGCTCCAAGCTTACGGTCAGGGGCTTGTAAACTCAGGTGCCTGGAGGAAACAAGCAGGTACAGAGAGAAGCGAAGCAAGCCAAAATGGGACCTCAGTGCCTCGCAGACTGGAGGAACAGTGCTCCACCCAAATCTGGCAGCTTACACTCAGATCCAGTCAATACCATTTGAGAATAAGGGCCCAGAGTTTCAGTATTCTGTTTTCCAAGAGAAATTTACAATCCAAATTTTATACCGAAATTTCCACATTTTTTTCATTATTTATTTGCTCCTACCACCAAGATCTGCACCTGTGCCACTCCACCTGGGTCTCCACCCTAAGCTTCGCGGCGCCCTGCTGCTCCCTCCTACCCCTGGGAGTCTCAGCACAGCCGCGTGGGAGCGGCACGCACAGGCACTGCGCACGCACGCAGCTGCTGCACGAGGACGCCGCGGGAGGCCACCGTAGCATCGTCACGCTGCACCCTTCCGACCATGTTCCGCTCTCTCGACTGGCAGCATTGGCAGGTGTGGGCCGCAGGCTCCAGATTCATCCATTTTCGGGGCGAACTGACTCAGGAGGTGAGTTTTACACACTGCCCTATCGAGGGTGGGAATGGGTCCCGGTTTGCTGGGGCAGAAGCCGTGAGGGTCAGGTCTGAGGTAGTTCAGTTTCCTTTAAACGTGCGTTCTCACCTCTTCCAGAATCGACACCTTCACCCCCGAGCAAGAGGGGCCAGTGTGGGTGTTCAGCATGGGTTAGGGTGCAGACTGTGGTGGTCCGGCTGGGGTCAGAGTCCCAGACTGTTCTAATGGCTGCCTGCAGAAGCACCAGTAAAGGCTTCCCCTGCCTTGCTGAGACGCTGCTTTGAGTCTGAGCTTCTGTTGTCTCTCACAGCTGAACTCTGTCTTCAGTCTGTGCCACCGCTGCCCTGGTTTGGAGCTGCACTTCGCTGGGCAGTCAAGGCCTGCGTGGGCCCTTAGGGTAAGGTTGGAAGGCAAGCTGTGGCAGTCTGGCCATAGACAGGTCAGGGATGCTTCTGAGGCGCCGCCTGTGTGAGCACCAGCAAAGGCTGCCTCTGCCCTAGCCATATGTGGCTTGGGGTTTGAACTGCCTCTTGGTCTCACAGCTGAGCCTTCCCGTTGTGAAATACGTGAGGTAGGAGCTTTTGCTGGCCTCAGGCTGTGTTGCACACCAGGGCAGTTCCAGGAAACTGGCCAGCCTCCTTGGCAGTTTTCAGTCTACCTTCCCTGCCCTGCTTCAGGAGCAAGCAAATGTGCTCTCAGGAGTAGAGCCCAGGCTTCCTGCAGCCCCCTGTTAGTCCCGTTGAGCCTCTGACCAGCCAAGGTGGCTTGTGTTTCCTGTGTCAGTCCCCAGAACTGGGGTGCCCAATATGTAGCCAGAGCTCGCATTCACTCCTCAGGGAGGATCTCCACCTGTGTAATTTCCCTTTTCCTCTGAGTCCCCGCCCAGGGGCACAGGTCCCTACCTGATCTCTTCCCATCCTACTGGATTCCACGTGGACCTTTCTTACAGCTTTGGTGTAGAGGAGCTTTTCTGCCAGTTTTTAGTTAATATTTTCAGTGAGAATCATTCAATATGTAGATGTAACTTTTATGTGCTTGTAGGGGAGGTGAGATCCACACCTACTCTACCATCTTGATCTTCTCTCTAGATGTAGTTTCTTATGTTCTGTAGTATCTCTGTCAGCAGCACACTTCTTGAAATTTTGGGGGAGAAGAGAAGAAGTCATGGCAGAGGAGGATAAGGTGGTGTTAGGGATGAGGTGAGGGAATCTGGTATACCATGATTTAGGACATTTTGTAAGCAGAAATATTAAAACATTGCTTCCTCCGGGAATAGACTTCTCAATTTTATATGATTTCCCTTTGTTGTTGTTGTTCAGTCGCTAAGCCTTGTCGGACTCTTTGTGACTCCATGGACTGCAGCACCCCAGGCTTCCCTGTTGTCCATTATTTCCTGGAGTTTGCTCAAGTTCATGTCCATTGAGTTGGTGATGCTATCTGACCATCTCATCCTATTCCATGATTTCCCTTACTTTCATACAGTGTGGGAATTCAAACAATGATTTTTATGTGAAGTTTTCTGATACATTTGAATGTTTAAACTTACTTTAATAAATTTCTCTTTTAAAATAATTTCTTTGAAACTTCATCACTAATTTCTTTCTAAGTTTCTCTCATTCTTTCCTCTTCCTAGATAGAATTGCAGTGGCATCTTATTTTTTCTCTCAACCAATGTTGGCTTCTCTCTATTAGACTTACTCTTTTTACTGCTTTTCTAAGCTAGTTCAAAGCCATGTGAATCCTCTATCACCAAATTGGGCAACTTGAAACTTTATTTTTGTTGGAGTGATGAGTTTGGATATAGGGACTCCAGGAGTTCCCTAGATGGTACTTTATTCTAAAGACGAAGTTTCTACCCTCAGCTTCTTAATTATGGAAATATCTGTTAGGTATAACACTTTGGTAGCAAGTATGAAAAATGAGCTAAATTTAAAAGTTGTATTTATTATCACTATAACAGAATGTCTCAGGCATCCAGTGCAGAAAGGCTACTGGGCTTCAGGAGAAGACAAGAACGAGATACTGAAAATCTTTCAGTCCCTTCTGTCTTAGCATCTCTCTGTGCATCTGTTTCCTTCTTATTTCTCTTTGCAGCTAGCTTCCTTTGCCTCTCCAGACCACAGAATAGACAACAACCACCCCCAGCTCCTAGGTTTGCAGATTCTCATTCAGCCTATTCACAGAAATGAGCTCGTTGTCATTATCATAAATCTGAATTCCAGAAGAGAGCATCTGATTGGTTTCTGCCTGGTCCCATTTACCATACCCAGGTGGCTGAGTCACACCGAATAAACATGGCTGCAGTTCAAGTAAAGGAAATTTCCCAAGACAGTGTGGGATAATTTAGCTTATGTGCTCAGTGTATATCCCAAAGTATGACTCACTGAAAAAAAAAAAAATCTCAACCAAAGAGGCTTACCAAACAGGCAGTGTAATATAGCATATTTGTTTCAAACTTTTGTATCTAGATGACGCCATCACAATTTTTCCATTTCCAAGTGCCAACTATCCCATTATTTACTTAATCTATTTCTTAGATCAAATTTAAGATACCATATTTGCCTGTTCCTAAGCAGTTTTCTAAGTTACAGGGTTGGTGTTTTATTTTTTCTAGTATTCATTAATATACATCTATAACTAATAAATTAAGCAGTTAAAATGGGGAAAAATTTTTTCACAGATGGTCCACTAATGACTCTCTCCTCTGGCCTACCTATTTATCCTAACTAGGCACCTCAGATTCACCCTAGTCCATTTCCAACCCATTCTCCATATTGCAACCTGAGTGATCCTTTGGACACACATGGGTGATCATGCTGCCTCCCTTCCCCAGCTTAAAATGTCTGGTGGCCTTCCTTATTCAGTGAATGTCAACTCCATTCAGCCTGTGGTTCAGATCAGGCCCTCGGAGTTATCCTTGACTCCTTTTCTTTCCTCAACACTCTTCGTCCTATTTTCCATGTATCATGTAGTAGGCTCTATCTCTGGAACACACCCAGAATCTGACCTCTCCTCACCACTCCTACTGCCACTATCATCAAAGCCACTGTTGGTTTTACCTGGGTTATTAATCTAGATTCCCAACTATTCTTTTTACCCTTATCCTCTTACAGTCTATGTCCACAGAGCCGCCAAGGTGATCCTTCTAAGACAGAAGTCATATCATATTAGTCTGGTGCTCAAAATGCTCCAAGGACTTTGCATTCCATTTAGAGTCAAAGTCAAGGACTGTACTTCAGCTCCAAGACCTTATTACCTCCTCCCTCTAAGACCTCTTCTAAAATCCTCACTCTTTCCTTTGCTGGCTATTCCAGGAATACTGGCTTCTCTGCTGTTTTAAGTATTTCAAGTACATTCCCATCTCAGGACCTTTGCCTGAGCTGTTTCCTCTTCTTAGAACAGTTTTTCTTCTTATATCTAAGTGTTTTTCACCCTTCTATCTTTTGCTAAACATTTATCATAACAAAATCTTTCTTTGTCACCCTTTGTATAATAAAATAGGACTTTGCACCAGTGTTATTTTTTCCCCTTTCCCTTCTTCATTCTCATGGTACTCATCACTACTTGACACATTACATTTTATTTCTTTATTATCTTTGTCTCCTTCCCCATGTAATCCCCATGACGGCAGAGATCTTACGTTCATCGTTCAAACTTCAAAAATCAGAACAATACTTGTTTCTCATTGGATGTTCAAAAAAATGGTTGAATGACTTAATCAGTGATGTAAGAATGAATGAATAAAGAAATGAATAAATGAACATGATCTTCTTAGTTTCATAGTCTACCTTCAAAGTCTGCCTCCAGTCTTCTTGCTTGCCATCACTCCTCTCCTTCTCCATGCTCTAGCTTTTAACTTCTGAAACATGCGCATGTTCCCTTTCTGCACCAGGACCGATTATTCATACTATTGTTGTCTGTTAGAAATATACTTTCCCTTCATCCCCCTTTGCCTGCTTAAACGTCAAAGAAGAGTTCTTGTATCTATGGGCAGGCCAGATTCTATTATATGTTCTCATAGCACTGTGTACCTTTGGGTCACTTGTCACAGTTCTAATCCTAAGTTTATTATTTGATTGCCTCTCCACAAGAGTAGGATAGGGTTTTTCCTATCTCTTGGCCAATAAATATTCGTTGAATAAATAAATGAATGCAGATTCAAGTCCTGGTAATAATTCTGTAGGTAATTTTCTGTGTAAATATGGACAAGTCACTTTCTCTCTCTGACCATCAGTTTCCCTAACAGCAAAATGGAGAAGCTGGTCCATAAAAGGCCCTGTCCAGTTGTCCCTTCTGTCCCTTTGATTTTCTGTGGATTTGAAGGTAGCCATATTCAATACATGCCTTCTGTTTAGATAAATGAAATCTAGTGAATTCAGAATACATCCTACACACTCACTGAAGCAAACTCTGCTTTCTTTGTTCTTCAGCACAAATCATTTTATAGGAAAAATTTATTCCCTTGGAGTTCTTTTTGTCTTATTTTTGTTCTCTGATCCTTTCTACTGAGAGGACACAGTTATCATGAAGCCTAACAATGAGGATGTAAGTTGAGTTATGGAAGAGCTCTGCTAGAATTCTCTACCAATCCTGACGCTTTCCATAAATTATGCTGCTTCTTGAGAGTGTGTTGACTCCTTTATAGGGTTTGTCTGTTACCTCATTTATCTCAACATAAGAATGTTGAGAACATGCCAGCTTTAAGAGGCTTATTGTGGGATAAAAAAAAAAAGGAGAGGGGGGGACTATGCTCCTGTAGATATGAAGCAAGCCCCAGAAAAACATTTTATGAAAGGACAGTTTTCCAATTAAAGCCTTTTAGCTCCTGTACTTAAGTCATCTTTACATTCCCTGTTTGATCTCTGAAAATTGCAGAATTAACAATAAAGGACCTTATTCAATATAAGCCGCTGAGTCTGTGGATGAAGGAACCAAAAAAAAACTGACTGAGTTGTCTAAGGTTACAGAACTACTTAAATGAAAAACTAGGACTAAAATCTAAATCTGATTTCTGGTCTAGTGTGTTCCTAGAACACTTAGGTTACTAGGAAACTCTAGGGACCTAACCATCAGTTACCTAAGTTGATGAGGTGGGCATGACTAAGTTAATGCAAATCAGCACTCCCACCACTGAACTCAGCACTGAATTTCAAGGCCCCACATCACAGTGTGGGGTGTTCAGTTATCTCTATTTTTAAGTATTCAACAGTCAGATTGTATTTCAGGCCAATCTGGGCCTGGTGGAGGCAGAGTATCAGCACCCAAAACCCCTTCATTTCAAATTAAATGTAAATTCACTCTATTTTTCTTCAAAGTGGCTCTTTGCTTTAGCTAGAACTTTCCCCTCACAATTGAAAGCCTTTGTTAGGAGGCTCCAATGTGCAAAAATGTTGGCTTCAGGGCCAAGTGGTTCAGAACCAATTGCCAGAGGCAAAAGGTATATTTAATTACAAGGTTTTTGTTTCATGTGGGAGAGCAATCTAAGGATATTGGTGAGTGGCTTTTCTTTGATTACCTATGAAACTCCAGGTAGCACTTGATCAAATATATCTAGAGTATGTCACTGAAAAGGGCTCAGTATCTTTTTGATGCTGGGAAAGCATAGTCTGAAGGCAGACTATGGAAGGAACCCTGTCCTCACATCTCCACTTTTTGCTGTGTAGCCTTAGGCAAGATACTAAGTCTCTCTCTGCCTCAGTTTTTAGATATCAAGTGGAGATTAAAAGTGTGTACCTGGGAGGATTGTTGTGAGTTTTAAATGAGTTAAAACATGCTTTGGACCATGCCTGGCACATAAAACATAGTCACTACAGCTTTTGTTATTATTTCTTGTCTTGGAATCACATCAGTGAAAGGAGAGTGATCTCTAGGAAAAGACTGCCCAGAGACCTGCATGACAGCAGATGCCATGTGGGAGACTCTGAGGATCCGTATGCTCTTCACTGTCCCCCAGTGTTGGCAGGGGCTTTGTTGGGCCTGCACTGTTTGATTTCTCCCTCTGCCCATCCTATCTTCCTCTCCCTCCTATCTTCCTCTTGCCTCACACAGAGGTTGGTCCCTGGTAAATACTCCATTTATGTTTGTAAACTCCATCTCAGCATCTGGAGAACACATCCAGTGAAAATTGACTTGCAAAGGGTGTTCGTGACATATGGTAGAAAGAATTTGGAAGCAATGACAAAATATGGAAAAACATTTGAACTCACAGGGTTTCAGTTTCCATATCAAATGGAAATTACATAAATGAAGGTAATTATCCTTAACATGCAATGTATTATGAGGATTAAGGGAAAGAGTAAAGGGCCAAGTCCCTAGTAGTGAATGTTTGAAGAGTTAATTTGAAACCCCCTCTATTTTACCCTTCTGTTTTCTTCAATTTACTTTTCTCTCTTCCTTTTCCTAACCCAGTTGTTTTTGCTGTTGTCTCATATATTCCTTTTCCTCTTTGTTTTCTGTCTCTTCACTTGTCACCCACTTTTAATTTAGTCTTTAATCAGTGTTGTTGGGGTCCATTTTACACAAAATGCATACATTTTAACTGTTCAGGTGATGAGTTTTGAAAAGTGTATATACATGTGGATCCACCGTCACAATGAAGATACAGAATGTTTCCATCATCACAAAAGGTCCTGTACATACTTTTTTTATCTGGCATTTTTTTTCTCAACATAATGTATCTGGGATTATCCATGTTGTATGTGCACTATAGTTTGTTCCTTTACTTTGCTATGCAGTAGTCTATTTGTGAATGTATTGCAATGTTTCTGCCTTTATCAGATGTTGGGCATTTGGCTGTTTCCAAGTTTTGGCTACCATGAATAAACCTGCCATGAACACTTACGTACAAGTCTTTGTGTGGATATAAGTCACCATTTCTTTTCCAGTAGAACTGCTGAATCGTATGTTAAGTGTATATTTAACTTTATAAGAAAATGCCAATATCATGTTGCATTCCACCTAAAAAAAGTATGCATGTTTCAGTTGCCCCACATCTCCAACACTTGGCATTTTCAGTCTTTTTTAACTATGCTAATAGATAGGAAGTAAAAGTATCTCATTGTGATTTAATCTGCATTTCCCTGATGACTAAATACATTTCACGCTTTAATGGCTTTTTGTGTACTTTTTGTGATTGGTCTGTTAAAATATTTTTGCCAGGTTTTAATTGTTCTTTTTTCTTATTATTGAGTTGTATGGTTTTTGGCATGTATTTTCAATGTAAATTATTTCTCAGATTACATAGTATAAATATTTTCTCCCAATTTTTGCCTTATTTTTCTTTAGATCATTTTTCAGAAAAGTTTTAAATTTTGATGAAGGCCAATTTATTATTTTTTCTTTTAAAAATGCTCTTTGTGTCCTATTTATAAAATCTTTTGACTACTCCAAGGTTGCAAAGATTCTCTCATGTATTTTCCCCTAGAAGTGACATAGGTTTTACATTTTTAGGTTCCCCAATTAATCTGATAGTCCATTTCAAGTTACTTGTTTTTTTTTTACATGATATAAGGTACAAGTCTCATTTTTTTCCACATTGATATCCAATTCTAGTACCATCTGTTGAGAAGCCTTCTTTTCCTCCATTGAATTGT